>JAFIRS010000405.1:0-600000 GCA_018342105.1 Gonioctena quinquepunctata
TTACTTTTTGGAGAATACACCGAAAAAAAAACCCCAATAATATTACCATTACTAAACTTTATCCGCCTTTTTTCTCCTACTTCCTCGGTATGTCCAAAAAAAAACCCCTATTTTTTTTTGAGTCAGTACTGAATAAACCGAATCAAAACATCAATCAACAATCAATAAAAAGCACCATTACTGATTCCTTCAATCGTTCGAAAAATTTTTCCAAACCAACTAAAATATGTTTTGGGGGTTAAAAAAACCAATTTTATACACCGCCCAATAATCCCCCCACTACCATTAAAAAAATTTAAAATTTTGAATCCCCCCGTTTTAATTCCTAAAATAAAAAAATGTCCATAAACTTCTTTTTTTTTATCGAACCAAACGATACATCATCCGGCAATAAAAAAATAGCAACATCTTAAAAGACCCCCCCTAATATCTCCACTCAAGTGTTGAGAAAAAATTCATATTTTTGGTGTCAAATCTGGAGAATACAAAAACCAAACCCCATACAAAAATAGCCTCAATTTTTTAAAATTAACCCCCTCATCCCAATTTTCCCAATCAGTGATGCTCAAACATCTGCATATATTTTCTATTCAGATCACAAATATCAATAATACCAGAACCCCGGAACCTAAAACCCCAAAAAAAGTGTCATTATTATGTTTCAATGTTTTTCCTAATCAGGCCCCGAACCTACTTCATATCATTTTTTGCGACAAATAAAAAAATCCATTCGCCTTCCCCAAAAAATCGTCATAAGCTTTTGCTGAATCCCCCAATCTAATTCCCACAATCGAAGTGTTGAGATCAAATTCATATTTTTTTGGTCAAACCCCGAAATAATATACCGAATCCATACGCTAATCTGCAATGAATATCTTTAAAAAATTAAACCCCCTCATCCTATCAACATGCTTTGGGGTTTCAATGTGCGTTATCGATAAATGGGGGCAAAAAATTACAGCGGTTACCGAAGGTCCCCGGTACGGACCCTTACAGGGCGCGGTGATCCGAACACCTGCAGGCGCTTGACCCCGAATCGGGGGGAATTTTTTTGGAAAAAAATTCCAAAATTTGGGCCCCCTTAGAAATCCTTATGGAGTTAAAACTGGGAAAACAGGTTTTTTTTGCGCCAAAACCCTTTTTGGATAACTACTGATATTCACCTGAAGTGGAAGGTCATGCCGTTTTAAAAGGGAAAATAAAAAACACTCAACCAAAAGAAAAACGAAAATAAAAAAATTTCCCCCAAAGAAGTTCACAACTGTAGGCATCTTTGGGAAAAATTAAAGCCCGGACACCCCTCTGTGAAATATCCTTGGACCGCAGACAAAATTTTCCCCCCAAACATATCACGGCCGCAGTAGCTGAGTTTCATGCAGCATTGAAGGCATTTTCCATTAATTAAAAAGGGAAAGTGGGCTTTCCACGAAAACAACTTATTGATGTAAAAAAACCGCGACCGATTATGTTGTATGGATGTGGGTTTTTTTGCGGTCCTCTATCACCCTGCTCCACGGATTACAGGTATTCAAAATGGATCCCCCTTTTTTTTCCCACCCAAAATGTACGTACAATGGATGAACAATGGACGTTGAATATGGAAGTTCGAAAACATCCTGGATCCCCAGAATTAGTCAATGTACATTCAATGGACGTTCAATGGACTAAGGACACCACTTTGGACTTTAAATTTTTAACCCCAGATAACATCAATGGATGTACTTGGGGTTGCTTTTTTTGGGCATCCATTGTATGTCCATATTTGGTAAAATGGATGTCAAAATATCAAATAACAACCACTGTGGTCGTCAATGTACATCCATTGTATATTTGTATCCCCAAAAATAAACCCCAGAGGATACATATTATAAAAGGTGTCTTGAAAAATTTGGGGAATACTTGGGGGAAAAATTTGTAAAAAAAAAACTAACCCCAAATTCTCATACATACATTGTTCTTGTAGTGGGGCCCCCCCGACTTTTTTCTCTTGAATAAAAGAATCCCCGGGTTCCCGGTAATTTTTTCACAAAATCTCGGTGATACAATATTCAAAAAGGGGAAAAGGGGACCAATTAAAATTTTTTTTTCCTATACCATATGTTTAAAATATTAATATTTCCAACCCCCCAAAAAATTACTTTTTTATATCAGAAAGTTACATTTGATTGTTAAACCCAAAAAATTTCCCTTTGTGTTCTGGATCTTAATTAAAATGTTTGAGCATGGCATATCAGGATAAATATTATTTGATAAGTTTCCTAATTTTTCGTAAAATCAATAATTTTGGAAATTACTTTTTTTTAAATTAAAAATTTTAATTTATAATTTAAAAAAATAACATTCAAAAAAATTTTTAACGAAGTTTTTTTATCTTGAACCTATCAAACTTATGAACAATTTTCTCTTACAATTCCATAAATATTTTTTTTAAAGAAATTTGTCTTTTCACATATTTCGAAGGTTGAAACCCCAAATAAAAATTAAAATTAAACCAAAAAATTTACTACTAGAACTCTCTGGTTTTTATTTTTTTTATATCTTGAACATATCAAAATTGACACTTTAAAAAAATCAAAAGTTTAAATAAAAAAAAATATTCTGAGAACGATTCTTTTTTTTTTCATTTGCTCTCCTTAACCATTTCATATTTGCCTCCTCTATTTTTTTTTTTTTGTTTTTTTCATATGCCTGTTCTGCGCCCCTGCATATGTATATATTCAAAATAATCAAAATATATTTTTTTGTTCCACCCACTGACCCGGAAGTCCCTTTTAAATTTGAATGATTGTTTCATTTTCGACTTGGGAACTTTATTGAATAAGTCAGGATGAACACCTTTTCATTAACTCATATGTTTTCCCTCCCCCCGGTTTTTTTTGACATCAATTTTTTGACTGAAAAATGAAAATTTTCAACATAAGGGGGAATAAAATTTTTTTTAAAAGAGTACGTACGGAAAAAAGATTTGCCAAGTTTAAGTTTTTTATATATGATAATTACTCCAAGTTTTCGGAAAAAATTATACACCTTCATTTATTTCACTATTGACGGGGAAAACACTTGGGGGGGAATCAATCCTGTTTTTTATTGTAGGTTGGGGAATAGGTAATTTGCCATTTTGCTTCAGTTTAAAAGGGGAGACACATGGAGGGACTCAATCCTTTTTCTTTATTCCCCCAAATGGGGGGGGGGAAAAATTTTTTTTTTTTGCTTCATCTCCCCCCTTTCTTCTGAAGAAAATACACCCTTCTTCTTTCTTTTTTTTTCCTAGAAAAAGGACCCATCAAATTTCCCCAGATCCTGTTATTCAGCCATTTTTTTTTTTATTTTTGGGGTTTTGAATATCTAAAAAATGGGTTGCATTTCTTTTTTAAAACCTGCAGCACACTCATTTCATCTGAATTAGTTTCCCCCCACTTTGCATCAGTCGCACTATAATTTTATTCGAAGTTTTAAAAGAACTCATATTAATCAAAAAGTAGGTATACTTATTTGTTACCATCGATGAACGAACAACCGGGTCATAAATGGGAGAGAAAAAGCGGAAGCATTAAACCCCACATTTCTCAACAACACTAAAGGCCGTTCGTTTCCACTAAACGTTCCGGCTCTCAACGACCAAAAATTGCCCCGAATTTCAAAAATATTTCATGGCGGCAAGAAAAAATAGCAATCGGAAAAATAACGTTTTTCGACCCAAAAAAAGTCGTGGTTAAAGTATTGTTGAATTTAGGTGCGTGACGTTCATATATCGTTTATTATAAAGAAATTAATGATTATTTTGAATGGGACGAATAATGGATGTTAATTGTTGAAAGTACAATGAAAATCAGAAATGTACATAAACTGGCCCAATAAAATATATCATCAGGGGTTGAAATTTTGATTGAAGAAATTTCAATTCAGTTTCATTTTGAATCAAAATAAGATTCTTAGGGATCAAACTAAAATTTATATAAATATTTTTGGGACATTGAATGGATGTACAATGGACGAACTTTTTTAACATCAATGGACGGCCATGTTCACGTACAATGAACATCCATTCAATGCCCCTGGACCTTGGACTTGAGATGGACCTAAAATGGACGTCCAATGGATGTCATTTGTTCTATGGGTTAGAAACAATACGCTCAGTGGACCGAAATGTATAAACAATGGCGTTTTTAACCACGGAATGACAGCAAAAAGCGCCAAAAGTCAGGTGGGGAAAAAAATTTTTTAGATCAAAGCCGGTTTTAAACAGTTTTTTTCCGGTAATAACAAAACTCAATTTACGGAATAGTGCAGAATTTAAGGTTTTCGTTGTGATGAAACGATGAAAATAGTAACTCAAACATAAGCAAATGCGGGGAGGTTTGAATATTTCGTTTTCTATGGAATCCGGATAAATTTGTCCTGGGGGGCGGCGAGCTATTGTACAGAAGGACAATTATTAATCTGTGATACGTACATACTTTTTACGAATAAAACCGTTTTGTTGTTATTTTTGTCTCAGTGTTCCGTAAAGGCACTAAGAAAATACATTGTACAAAACAGGTTTAGAATATAAAAATAATAAAAAGGCAGATAATTACAATTGACCCGTTTAAAAGATAAAGGTGGAATATTTATTCAATCCTTGAATATAGAAAAGGGAGGAATATTGTTTCTGGATGGCGTGGTTTGCCTCATAAAGTTCCAAAATAAGGTTGGGTGATCCGTCTGCTCACTCGAAAAAAGCTCCATCGTACAAAGGAAAACGTGTTACAATAATTCATGCTGGAACAAAAAACATGGTTTTACATAAAACCTTTGGCATTATCAGCAAAAAATATAAGGGACTCTCCCGTGTGGATTATCACGACGCCATACTACTGATTATTCGAAGACTGGTTCAAAATAAACTTTTCCAAATATTCCACCAAATAGTGGATTATGATGGATAATGCGAGCTACCACAGTAGATGGTTAAATAAAGTTCCGTGTTCGAAAAGCCACAATCACCCCAGGGCTAAGCTTGAAAATAATGTATTTTTTGAAGATAATTATTTCAAAAAAATCAACGGCAAAGTAATGAAATCCTTTTCAATAAAAAAAAATAATGTTATTGTGACACTTTGGCTGAGGAAATGGGTCATTCAAGTGGTAAGACTTTTTCCATTGCATATTCAATCAATTGAACAACATGGCATGGGCTAAAAGTATCGTTGGAAGAATAATGTTTGAACCCTTTTAAAATTTATATGGGGTAGCATTGATTCAGTCAGAAATGCAGAATATTCCAAATGAAAGCTGTGTGAAAATTGTGTAGCGCCTGTTCAAAAAAGTAGAAAAATAATTCGCAAATATAGTGTTGCCCAGAGAAAAAAATTACAGTGAGAGTGAAACGGCTTTTCTGACACTATTTTTTTTTGCTGTTAAACAATTTCATAAATTTCACTTTTTTTCTA
Source organism: Gonioctena quinquepunctata (assembly GCA_018342105.1). Lineage (NCBI taxonomy): Eukaryota > Metazoa > Arthropoda > Insecta > Coleoptera > Chrysomelidae > Gonioctena > Gonioctena quinquepunctata. The sequence continues at coordinate 5,433 of JAFIRS010000405.1, forward strand.
TGATTTTTTATATCAAATACATAATTATTCAAACATTAAGTCATATTTGTATCCAAAATTTATGAAATTGAGTTTTTATATAATAATAATAATTTTATTTCCATGAAATCAATCATTTACTTTCAGTTGAATATTAAGAATATAAGTAAATAAAAACAAGAAGATCCTCAAAAGGCTAATTTCCGTTTTCCCAAGGTTATTAACAATTTAAAATGATTAATGTATATTTTATTAGGAAAATATATAATAAATTGATAAAATATTGATAAATATTGAAAAGCAATAGAATAAATATGACATAGTAAAATAGTCACGATAGTAATTAAACAAAATCACATACACATTAAAATACTGAAAATGAAGATCCTGATAAAAATAATTGAAACACAGGCACATTTGATATGCTGAATGGAAATTAATTTAAAAGAACCCCGAGCCGGACCCTTGCCTCACATTTCCGGTCGACAGCGATGAGATCATCCCGGAGATATTCGAGAACCATCAGTCCTCTTCCGCGTAATAACGGTCAATTTGGGAAAAAATTGGAACATCCGTCGCCAACTGGGAAAATTCCCGAAACATCGAAGAATGCTGTATCGGAGAAAATAAGACCCTCAAGAGGGGAGTAAACAGTCTGAACGAGCCCATACGATCAGGCTATACGGGGGGTAGAATATAAATTAAGTTGTAGAATAAGTGTGAAATAAATTATTAAACCAAGTTAAGTTTATTTACGTTACAATTGGTGTCGGAAGCGAATTTTGAAAATAAACAAGTGATCTTAAGGTGGATAATCAGAAAAATAAATTTTTAAGACCTTTTTGTACGCCCAAAATAGACAATGGCCCGGTTTTCGCGAAGTGGAACAATTGTGCGGGGGAATATAAACTGATACCTGTTCGCGTGAAACAGACAATAGACTGGTGGCCCGTGGAAAGAATTCGTAAGTAATTTTTTTAACAAACTGATAAACTTTTCGTGTAAAAAGACTGATACCTCGTCAAAAAACAAAATTGTTCAAGAAAAGTGCGCCTTGCGGATCTAAAAGGTAGGGAATTGAAACAGGAATTGGGGGGAGAACTGGAAACAACGGGTAAAAGAAAATTACTCCAGGAAAGACTTGCAGAAGGACTTATACAAGGGGTGAGGGACCCCGAAACATTTTTATTCGAAGTTCCGGAGGTTGATTTAAGTTTGGTTGAATAAACTCGAAGAAACTACTAAATCCGTGAAAGAAGAACTGCAACAAAATTCTATAAAATCTGGAAGCAAACTTTCAGAAATCTGGAAAAAATGCAAAAAAATCTGGAAGAGAAGCCCGAAGATTTAAGAACCTGGAGAAAATGTTTAAAAAATCTGGAAGAAAGCTTGAAGAAAAATTCAAGAAATCTGGAGAAGCTTCAAGAAAATTCTAGAAATCTGGAAGAAAGCTTCGAGAAAAATTAAAAAAACCTGGAAGAGAATGCTAGAAATCTGGAAGAAGCCGAAAATTCTAGAAATCTGGAAGAAGGCTTCTAGAAAATTCAAAAGCCTGGAAGAAAATGCAAGAAGCCTGGAAGAGAAGTTCCTGGAAAACACGGGAAGGCCTAAAAAGGGTTGTGGTTGTGGCTAATTTTCTGGGAAGAATGGGAACCGTTGAGACAGAAATGGACAAAATAAAAAACGATCAGTAAGCTGGAAAAACGAATTAATAGTGCGCCCCCCAAAAGATGGTTCAAAAAAATGCAATGCTGGACTTAAGTTTGAACTTGGATAAAGTTCAAGGGTATAAAAGATGTCAAGGTCATTTCGAAATAGGAAGCTTTTCCATGAAGCCGCCTCAGTTCGACGGAAAAAACTCCATGGGAAATACCGCCGGCAGTTTGAAGCAGCGCCAAACAAACGGATGGAATGCAGGGGAAAAAAGCTGTAGCACTGGCACTTGCATTACGTGGAAAGCAAAAACCAAACTTTCACCCCCAAGAACAGGAGGACTATGATCAGCTTTATTAAACATCTAGAATTACGATATGGCCACGCCCATTTGGAACATATACCACTCCCAGCTGAAAAATCGCTGCCAAAATCGGGCGAATCGCCACAAAAAATTCGAAGCTGACATTCCGCTTGGTCCGTCTCGCATATCCAGCCACACCGGAAAATGTAATGGAGCGATTAGCGGTTTTAGGCTTTTGGATGGACTCCGTGGCCAAAAAACCAGACAAGCGTTGACCTAAAATCCAACACATCTTAGACCACTGGCACGCGCTTTGGAATTTGAGGCAGCAAAGCAATCCTGCAAAAACCGTAAAGTTCCCTTTATTGAAGAAGACTCACAGGAGCATGCTGACTTGGAAGCTGCCATAAGAAAAGTGATGAAGGGAAATTTTGCCTGAGAAAAAAACAGATAAGATGCTGGAATTGTGGCAAATTGGACATGTTTCGTAACAAATGTCCACATTCAAAAACGACCCGATGCAGGAAAAAACTAAAAAAAGGTCGACGAGAAGGGGGAATCGTCGGCCTGTGTCCAAAAAACCCCGGTTAACAACGCATATGTCGCTATCCCGAAACAAGAACAAGGTGTTTTTCGTAGACGGTCTCCCTCAATAACGACCGCACCATGCTGCTAGATACAGGTGCGACTGGGGCAATTCTCGGACCTTCCCTTTTTCCAGAACACCGGAACGATTGAACCGACAACTTGGAAGCTACCACACGGGAACGGAGCCAGCTACTGTATATGGCGAGCTACCGATTGAAATAATTTTGGGCAGCACTAAAGTGAAACATCAGGCCAAACGGACATCGAAGACGATGCAATCATCGGAATGGACATCAAAAATTCCAAAAGGGTTTGAATTGGTTTCAAAGGGGGGCGTCCTACGTGTCAACGGGAAGAGCTGGTACTTCATGGGAGAAAATGAAGAGTTGATCCGTGTGCTGTTGGCTGAAAAATGGAAAACTTTCCTGGGAGGGCTGAAACCATCCTGGAGGCTCGCCTGGACGGGAGTGCGAGCAGTGGAGACCTGATGATGTTCGAGCCCAAAAATTCCCTGAGAAAAATTGGACGAGGGTTGCCTGGAAAACCCTGTTACGTGCTGAAAATTTGTACCGGTAGGGTCATGAATGTCAATTCTTTTTTAGTGACCTTAAAGAAAAGGAAAATTTTAGGGCACTGCTCGTCAGTTTCATCTGTGATCCGGGGCGGGACGGGGACGGTTGAAAACAACTTTTCCTACAGAACTAGAAAAATTGGTTCCATCTCTTCCAAGACATAAACCAGCTCAACAGCCCAAACTAAGAGTTTGATCCAAAAAATCCAGGAACATCTTCGATACCGGACAAGGGAAAGGGTCGAACTAATGTGGTCCAACAAAATTGATACTGGGGTGCCCGACCGGTCCGGCAATCAGCAAGAAGGCTTCCTCTTGCCAAGAAGGAAGAGGCTGACAAAATAGTCAGCGATATGGGGAAAAGAAGGAGTTATCGAACCATCTGACAGTCCCTGGTCCTCTCAGTCGTACTGGTGAAGAAAGGATGGATCGACACGTTTTTTGTGAGCTATCGCCAACTTAATAATGTCACGAAGAAGGACAGTTACCCTCTCCCGAGAATAGATGACACCTAGACGTTGGCTGGTTCCACGATTTTCTCGACCCTTGATCTGAAAGAGTGGATACTGGCAAGTAGAACTGGCTCAGGAAGATCGAGAAAAGCTTTACCATCGGCTCGGATTGTGGCAGTTCACCGTTATGCCATTCGGGCTCTGTAATGCTCCGCCACATTCGAAAGATTGATGGAAACATACTGAAGGGACTCTCATGGAACACGTGTCTAGTGTATCTCGACGACATAATTGTGGTCGGCAGATCGTTTGAGGACCACGTGAAAAACTTGGAGAGTATTCTTGCGACTGAGGAACTCGGATTGAAGCTGAGCCTAAAAATGCCATCTGTTCAAAAGAAGTTCGATACCTCGGCCACGTCGTCTCTGGGAAGGAGTAGCGTGGATGACCAGAAGATCAAAGCTGTTAAGGATTGGCCCATCCCAAAAGACATTCACCAACTTCGAAGTTTCCTTGGTTTATGCACATACTATCGCCGATATGTGCTGGGATTCGCCAACATCCTTAAACCACTGACCAAGCTCACGGAAGGCCAAACAAAGTTCCAGTGGTCGAAGAATGTCAAGACTCATTCAGGAAGCTGAAAGAGCTGATCAACGCACCTATACTGAGCTATCCCCTACCCAAGGGAAATTCATTTTGGATACGGACGCCAGCAACGTGGGACTTGGGCTGTCTATCTCAGATCCAGGAGGGACAGGAGAAGGTCATTGGTTACAGCAAGGCGCCTTAAACCAGAGGCGCAATTACTGTGTCACCAGGCGAGAGCTGTTGCTGTTGTAAAGGTGGAACACTTCTACAAGTACGTGTATGGAAGAAGATTCCTGTTGAGAACTGACCATGCAGCTCTCAAATGGCTCTTACAGTTCAAAATCCAAGGTCAAGTAGCACGTTGGATCGAGAGACTCCAAGAATTCGATTTCGAGATCGAACATCGAGCCGGAACTAGCCATAAGAATCGATGCCTTGTCGCGAAGACCATGTCAGATGATTGCTCACATTGCCGACGAGCAGAAGAGAAAGAAGCAACACTTCGTAGAACCGCGGCAATGGATGACAACTGGAATGACAGCAAGATCCAGAAAGACCAAGAGAGACCCCGACCTTGGCAGTCGTCAGCTGGAAGAAGGGCAATCGAAGACCATCATGGCAGGAAGTCGCAGGTTACTGCGGCTGTTAAGTCCCTGTGGGCACAATGGAACTCTCTTATTCTGGACAATGGGATCACAAACGTGTGTTTGGAGGCCGATATTGGTGGGAAGACGAGACGCCAAATAATTGTTCCCAGGAACAGAAGAGAGGAAGTGCTGCGGGAAATCCCATGATGGAGTCGCCGGAGGACATCTGGGGTGACGAAGACCCTGCAGAAAGTGAGGCAACGGTTTTACTGGGCCAATTGTCAAGCTGACGTCAGGACTGGTGCAGGAAGTGCGCTGTATGCGCTGCTAGCAATGGACCTCGAATACGACCCAAGGCCCCGATGCGTCAGTAACGTAGGCGCCCGTTCGAGAGAATCGCCATTGGCATCGCCGGCCCGTTTCCGTATCCGACCACGGGAATAAATACATCCTTGTGGCAATGGACTACTTCGGTAAGTGGGCGAGCCTATGCCTGCCCAACCAGGAAGCCATCACCGTCGCCGACGTCTTGGTGAAAAGGTGGATATGTCGATTCGGTATTCCAATGGAGCTGCACTCGGATCAAGGCGATTTCGAATCAACCTTTTTCCAAGAAATATTCTACTGCTGAACATCCGCAAAGACAAAACCACGGCCCTACATCCGCAGTCCGATGGAATGGTGGAACGGATGAACAGGACGATCAACCGCCACTTGTCCAAGGTTGTCTCTGACCATCAAAGAGACTGGGACCAGTATCTTCATTTTTTTCCTGATGGCCTATCGATCCGCAGTACACGGAAGTCAACCGGTCAAACTCCTGCTAGTATTATAATGGGCCGAGAACTGCGACTGCCTTGTTGACCTGAAGTTTGGGATACCGCCAGGACAAGACACTGCAGGAGAGGACTCGTCAGCAAACTTCGGCAGAGAATGGACGACATCCACGAACGAGTCCGTTGAACATCAGAGTCCAGCGATAAAATGAAGAAGACCTATGACATCAAGGCCGACGCTGGAGGTTTTAAGGTTGATGACCTGGTTTGGCTGTACAACCCCAAACGTCGTCGTGGACTATCACCAAAGTTGCGGAACTCGTGGGAAGGCCCGTATAAGATCGTGAAAGGATAAACGACCTTGTGTACCGAATCCATAAGCCACCCGAGGAAACCAAGGGTCGTCCATTTCAACAGGTTGGCCCCTTACGCTGGAAACCATGACCAAGTTCGCACCCTCAAGCCACCGGAGGATGATATGACGTTCGAGAAGTTTATGTCCTTGTATTCAAACGGGCAGAAAGTTCTACATGGGGTTACTAAGAGGAGTCACGAGACCTTTTCGAGGTGCCTGCTGACTACGCACTAGCGCACTGTGTGGCAGAAGATCTTCGAATGTCAGGGGCATCGCCGTAGTGTTCTCAAGAAATTTGGTCAACTCAAACACTGCGGGAGCAGAATCCAGAAGTTGGTGGGGTGCTACAGTTGAAGAAAGGCCAGAGAAACATCTACTACCCTAGTTACCAAGAGGCATTCCCAAGATAAACCGTCCTATGAAGATGTCTGGAAAAGTCTCACCAAACTAAGAGATACATGGTGGACCAGAATCTGGTGGATCTAGCAATTCCAAAATTGTCCTGAATGGTATTGATGGGTTGGACTGGAGAGTCATAAAAGTATGCTGGAGGCGATATTCAGATCCAGCGGCGTCAAGATTTTGGTTTTGCTGTAACCCTCTTCCACGACCGATCATGAAGACCGTGGAGTGTTACTCCATCGAACTTCACGGTGCAGATATGGGGAGTCATGCAGATATCGTCACACTCCAAGGATGAAATTTCGGGACAGAAATGTCTTTAAGAAAGGGGCAATGTAACGAACCTAGGCCGGACCTGTCGCCTCACATGTTGCCGTCGACAGCGATGAGATCATCCCCGGAGATATTCGAGAACCATCCAGTCCCTCTTCCGCGTAATGCAACGGTCAATATTGGAAACAATTGGAACATGCCTTCGCCAACTGGAAGAATTCGAAACATCGAGAATGCTGTATCGGAGATAAATAGAGAGCCCTCAAGAGGGAGTAAACAGTCTGAACGAGCCCATACGATCGAGCTATTCAGTAGCGTAGTAATATAAATTAAGTTGTAGATTAAGTGTTAAATAAATTAGTAGAACCAAGTTAAGTTTATTTACGTTACATTAAAATAAGAGTCACGATAATAATAGTTAAAACACAATCACACATATATATATATATATATATATATATATATATATATATATATATATATATATATTGTTATGATGCGTTGATTGCGGTTCGTTTTTATTTTATTTTATATTTGTTTATTTACTTTCCACAATCAGACATCAAAACACAAAATATTTTTTTGTTCTACTAATATTTTTTGTTTTACTATGTTTTTACTATTTTCAAAATATATACAGGAAATGTGAAGTTATGTGATACTAAAAGTGAAATTTAACCTAGTTTTATCGGTTATGTGGTCAATATAGTAATTCATGAAAAGTTCTATCAAAAGGGTTCTTTAAAAGTTTTAATTTAACTGCACTGCAGTAACTTTTTATGGTTTCACAAAAAATACCTGTGACTTTTCGTAACGAGAATGTTCAGTGTTTCGGATTTCTCCCGTTCTTGGAAACTGCAGCCCCTATGTCGACTGTGACTTCGCCTCGTACTGGTAAATCTCCAATAAAAAAAGATAAGATCAACTCTGCATCTGGGATCTTTAATTTGTTCTTTATAGTATTTCCCATATTGTCTTGTCAAATAACTGTTTTTCTAATACATATTGATTGGTTTTTTTTAAATTTCAATTTTCTTCATTCGGTTCTTCCAAAATATTTTTTCTGTTCTCCCTCGCTTAGCTTGTTGATTTCTCTCCCTTGATACCAACATCCTTTGTTTCCTTCTCGAATTTTCGATTTTAACGCACCTTTTCGTTGCACGTTCATTATTTTCACCTTTTTGACAGTTTTTATTCACGAAACATTTCTAACTACCTTACATACTATATACAAGACATGTAAAAATCATTCTTTTGACGTTTCTGCTTTTCATATTTTCAAAGTTCCTAATTTTGCATCGAGATCTTTCCTGGCATCTCATTGGCTATTGTGTTCAGATCCAATTTCATATACAGAATGTTCGAACTTTTTAACATTTTGTTATCTGCTTGTGCTCAAAATTATATTAGTAAAATTTGGTTTCTATAATTTTTAAAATTATGCCAATTGCTTGTAATTTTGAAAATATATTTATTTTAAACATAGGTATCGATTAATATTATATAAGGTTTCAGAAAAACGGTAGAATTTTCAGAAAAACTGTAAAATAACCTAGCATAGATTACTAAATACGAACATTTTTTTATTTATGTTTTTTTTTATTTATAATTCTTATTTCAACTCTTCAAATATTTAACGTACTTCTAAACAAAACAATAAATATATATATATATATATATACACTAGGAATACGACTTTTGGTGTCGTGGATTGGCCTATGCTGACATCTGTTGGTGACCTATTAATGTGCACGAAATTTCGTGCCATTAAAATTCCACGACAACAGGTCTAAGCTTCAACACACAGATTATAGGTGTCACTACCTATAATTTGATGCTTTTCACATTTTCGTACTTGCCGGTAGGTATTAACACTATGAGATCATTGATACAATTTGAAAGAGACCACAAGCCGTCTTGATGATTGGGAAACCATGAAACAGCTGTTGGCGGATGGTGGAAACTCTCTTGGATCGTGACAAATTCTCTTTCTCTCGTTATTTGTTTTGCGTTACTCAGAACGCACTAGAAGTACGACTATTGGTGTCCTGATTGGCCTATGCTGACATCTGTTGGTGACCTATTAATGTGCACGAAATTTCGTGCCATTAAAATTCCACGACAACAGGTCTAAGCTTCAACACACAGATTATAGGTGTCACTACCTATAATTTGATGCTTTTCACATTTTCGTACTTGCCGGTAGGTATTAACACTATGAGATAATTGATACGAATTTGAAAGAGACCACAAGCCGTCCTGATGATTGGGAAACCATGAAACAGATCTTGGCGGATGGTGGGCTTTCTTGTATTCGTAACAAATTTCTCTTTCTCTCTCTCTCTCTCTCTCTATATATATATATATATATATATATATATATATATATATATATATATATATATATTAAATTCTAAATGATACAAAAGTAAATTAGGCTTTAGAATATGGATGGATTTCAATATGCGTTTTTGAGGTCTATTAAGCAGTTTGTTTCATTTCTCGATTTCATATTAATCCATTTCTCAGATTCTTGCTTGAATGATAATGAGTTGAGATTCTTAAGAAATTAAAAAATCCAATTGAAAATTGGAATTTTAATGTATAGCTTAGAACAAGAAAGACATAACATCTTTGTCAATAGTTTTGGTCATCTTGGAATTTAGCCAAAAGCTTTTTTCTTGTATCGGGTGTACATGATGTACGTGTTTACTTGATGAAATATATTTTCGTCTGCAAGCAAGTATATTTTGTAGGTATGTTTATATAGATGAATACATGTCCTATATCAATTGTGCAGGGTACGTTTTCGTACTGTCTAATTATTAATACTCATCATTAAATCAGACGTTATACGTCATCTTTACGTTTATACTTTTTTCCTTTTTTTTTCCATATATAAACAATATCCAATTATCTACTGGTGTTTGGAAAACATTACTTTGTCACATACTAATAGGTAAAAAGTCTGTTTTTGTTTGAAAAAAATAGTAGTTTTGAAAAACTCAATTACTACGAACTTGCTATAAAGTACCATTTTCCACACTCGTTACTTTATACCAGCGAAATAATTTATTAGACCGAGAAGTCAACAAAACATATTATCTTGTGTGAAAATCCCTGCTTGGGATCGGTTACCCGCTGAGCCGTATCGGCAAAGAATGATAATGAGTCTGTTGATCTCTGGTCGCACTATAAATGAAGTTCAAATAAAAATATTTTTTCACTTGAAATTCAGAACTCCTTTAGTGATAGTCCACCTCTGAAAATATAAATCCACATGTCGTATTTTGTAGAGCGTTTCTGGAAGCAAACAGACAGGAGGCAACAGCAAATAAAAATATTTTTCCTATTGAACAATTATTATCCATCAATGATTGGATCCACTGATGGATAGATCTAATTCTCATCAAATTTTGGTTTAATTGAATTTATAAATAAGGAAAATTTTGGTTAAGTAAAACTAATAATTTTTCAGATTATTTTATTTTTTCATTTATCTTCTATTTGGATAGGAAAAAAATATATGAATTTGCGAATGAGTGTCGAATTTTACGAGAAACTTTGATAGGCTGAGAAAAAATAGTTCCTCGAATATTTTTCTCCGCCGCTGTTTTTAAAAAGTGGAAAGATCCAGCAGTATTTTGATGATCTAATATTTGAGCCACTCTCACGAGCTATATCTTTGTATTTGACATCACATGGCAAAGCAAATTTGATTACTGTACGATTTATTGCTTTGTGGATCCACCTACGTCTTTTTCTTTTTCCACGCTTCTGCCCCCTTTCGTTATAGCTTGTCATTGCTATCTCATCCTTAATGGCATTTTTATGTATTGCAGATGTGAGTATAATATAGGCTATCCGGCTGCTATACTGTATTCACATTTTTTTGAAATGAAAATGACAAATTCGATTCATTGAAAATATTACATCACTCACGAATTAACTAATAAACACACGCCGCCCATATTTCATTGTTTCTCTACGTTTAAGGTTGAAACCAATGTCACCTATAATTATTTCCAGTTAAAATATTTCGTGTGGGTTTTATCCTGAGATTATGCAATTATACTACAAATTGAACCAACAGTTATTTGGAACAGTATTTTAAAATCAGAATGTGCATATAATATTGATATAAATGCTCATATGATTCGTGAAGTTAATCCACCCATTCTCCAGGAATGGTCTGCGAATGTTAATATTCACATATATTTGATGAGGACATATACAGTAGGTGTGGTCTGGATACCAGGAGTATGTTATGCATACTTTTTGAGAAATTCAATCATAGAACGAGTGTAAACTTACCTTTTACCGTTTTCGCATAAGAGATCGTCTAATCAATACTTCGCTTACTTTATAACAAAAAAACTCAAACAATGATTTTCCTAAAAGTTGATTTTATTTATAGAATGTTTCTTGTCATTTTATTTTTTGACTCCACACTTTTATCGAAAATTGATATCAGCGAGTATTGAAATAAGGTACCATTCCACGGAATGTTCCATATTTTTTCGATAAGATCTCTCTGTATTTTAAAATAGCATCTGGAAGGTTCTTATTTATTGGAGTTCTCATATGATCATCATTTCGGATCATCAAATATAATCTTGGAGTTCAAATTCGATATAACGCAATGAAAGTTGAGGTCCTGAACAACTCTCAAAATATAAACAGTAACTCAGAATAACGACAAGAAGACTGAGAAAATGTCTATGGGCGTGCGTGCGAGGAATGTATACTTAAATGAAATGTTTATAATTATTTCGCTTAGAAAGGATTAAAATGGTTATGTGAAGTTGTGATGTACAAATATTTTGTTGTTCCAATGCTCACCCATTCGTGTATATCATCCCCTAAATAGTTCAGTATGTGGAGGTTTTTGCCCTACAAAAGGTGGGGTGGAAACGATTTTGATATATGTTATTTAGTTCCGGACCCCGATGAAAAATCCAAATTTTCGACCTTGGATACAGAAAAATGTTTTTTCGTTATAATTCCTCAACGGTTGATCCCTACTACAAAAATGTCCTGTACAAATTTGAAGAAGACTGAATTCCCCACATTCCAGCGGTGGAAACGTGAACATTCTTCCAAAAAATCGTCCAACTGCTCGTTTTTATTATTTTAAGGAATCATTTGTAGCTATTCACTATATAATTATAACTTTGTAAATTCAAAGTTGAACTCATTTCCACACCACCATGAGGTATAGTGAAGGGCGCGTTTTTTAAAATTGTGGTATCCCCTGTAGGCCTAATCCGCAGATGTCCTTTTTTGAAATTATTTCTATTACTTATTTCTTTTTGATGGTCCTGGTCGGTTGATGTTGATGTCTTCATAATCGTCAGTAATCTTCTTTAACCCATTTTTCTCATGAGAATCTGGGCTTCCATCCATGTCATTGCCTCATCTTCGTCGTCGCTCTCGATGATGATCTCTGGTGCATTCTGGCTTGATTCACCATTGCAGAATCCGCATACAATAGAGCACTTCAAACCACTTTTTCAGCAGCCACATGCTCCACCGCATCCCTTTTTACAACTGCATGAACTGACATTCAATAAGGTATCTGGGGCAGGTTTCTCTGACAGTTGTTACTGAAATGAGCCCATTGGTACAAAATTCCCATCCCCAATCGGTTGTTTTTTTTTTGGATTCAACACCATTATTGGACTTGGTGGTAGGTCCTAAATGCAAGGTACCGTGCAGTGTCCTTCGGTGGTGGTAAAGAAGCTGGGTGGAATTTGCTTTTCATTGTCGATTTTGCGAAACGTTGGTAGCGGACTTCCAAGGTTTTTTTCTTCCATGTTGCCAACATACAAAGTTTGGCGAGTAGTTTGCGTCAACACATGTTCACCTCCTACGAGAGATGAAGATGGGTTGCGGAAACTTAGGTGGCTACCTCCAAGTGGTATCGCTGGATAACGGGGTTGACAAGGAAAATCCAGTGGGAATGACCAGAAATGGTCAAAACCTGCGGATCTCTAAGTCAATCTCAAACCAAATGCCACCACAACATGAACTCCAAGGCGTCAAGCGACCCGTGCCGAGGGATGGATGATACCTGAGCCAGTCAGGTATAAAAAACGGAGCCTCTGGGATACATGGCGACCTCCCAGAGTAATCTGCCTTACACCTGCGCAGGGGGCACCGCAGGTGTGGACGACCCTTTCCCCTACACAAACAACCTTGGGGAACTTCCAGTAAGAAGACCCAACACCGATAGCGGGTATGGAAGTCGAGGAGATTCCAGTTGAATCACACTCGGCACCAGAAACCGTAAACCCAACCGAGGAGGGATCAGCAGATGGTCGAACACCTACTGAGAAACTCCGGAAACAGAGTGGATTCAAAGCCATTTGGTAAAATGGAAACCAAAAGATTCTTCAGCTCATCAAAACCCAGGACATGGGGATAGATACTGAAGAATGGCTTGTCATCAAGAGACAAGAGGAGGCCTCGGGTCTAACTCTTGTATTTCAATCTTCGACTGTGACGCCCTAAGTGGTGGGCGACACAGAATCTTTGGAGAATCGGCCGGAAACGGGCATGAGTCGAAGAACCTTATCAACGGGCTTCTAGACCTAGTTAGGGGCACAAACCTGTTTGAATGAGGAACCACTGACGACAGAGTGATACAATAGACCCCAGCTGGTCGCAGTGTCAAGGGAAGCTAAGTGCCAACCCTGTCTCTGGCTCGTCAGCCTTAAACCAACCAACCAACCAACCAACCAACATACAAAGCAACGAGAAAACGGGCTCCTTGTCTTCTGATTTGGCATTCTGATCTCTAAAGATGCCAATCACGGCATTGATTCGATTGTTTTATTTTGGAAAAGCAAGAAACATTTTACATGTCCGGCCAACCCAGTGGTTAAGTCATGTAATTGTGCGAAAAAAAAAATCGAGATATCGGAAATATCCAATTTGAGGTTCCCCGAAACGATTGAAATCATTTCCAGAGTGAAGTATGTCTGCCTGTGCGTCTGTGTTGTGTCTGTCTTCCACGATAACTGCCGTACCGTTTGACCAATCGAGCTGAAATTTGATATGAAGATACAGTTCCTGCCCCGAATGCGACCATTATTTTTTGGCTGTTATCTGTCAAACGGAAATGTGACTATTAAAACATGACAGAAACTATAGCGCACGGAACTTGACTTGCAATATGTCATTTGAAAGCCTTTGGAAATCTGTATCCTCAATATTCGAGATTATTTATCCAACTGACATCTGTCAAAAACTAAAATATGTCAAATTTCATAACTTTGCCATTCAATTATTCAAAATATATCCGATGGATTAGAACTAAATTCGACAGGGGGTAACACAACAAAAGAATCAAACTAAGTCTGCAGTTGGAGCTTTCCACCGTTTCCCAGTCTGGCGCTACACATGTTTATTTTTTCTCCTGGGCGTTACCATCCGAGACGACCGCCCACCCGGGCTTTGACTAGGACGACGCGTTTGGTGCAGGACCGCTCAATTGACTGGAGTCGAATATCTCACTTGGTCAATTGACCGGTAAATTGAGAGTTGAATTGACCGATCAAATTGACTTTCCGTACAGCCTTAAAAATGTTTTATCAATGTTTCATTTCAAAATAACCCCATTCTCCCGGGGTTCGTGCCGGTCAAGTTCTGGGGTGTCCCACAGCTGATTTTTTTCCTTGGTTGAAGAGGGATGGTGTGTTACAGCCGCCAACTGCGTGAAAAAAACGGATGTTTTCGACTGCTTCTTTCACTTTCAAATTATACACTCTTTGAGCAGTTTTACCTCTCCTCGGTACACCAGTCTGTTTTGGTCTCTAAGGAGAGCTTGTAGCGAGACCTTGGTTTCATGATACTCCGGATAACGATTTTGTAGCAGTCGCTCCAGATGTAACTTTTTAGCTCATCGCAGACATTTTTCCAATGCTTTCCTTCCCTGTAAATAGTTTTTCGATGATACCCAAAGGCCATACCAGTAACTTGAAATTCTCGTTTCCAATCAAAATTAAATCTCCTCCTTTTACATCACTGACTAAGATATTCATCTCGAAATCTCCTTCTCATAATAACCCTCAATTTCTGAAGATATTTCAGATGTCTTCTTAGCGAGTTTCCATCAATATTGTCCAAGTCGGAGGTTTCGATTTCTTTGATATCCCGCATGAAAATGGATGGTCTTAAAGGTGTCAAATCTTTATTATCCTCAGACAGATAGCTCAGTGGTCTCAAATTGATAATAGCTACGCAATTACACAGTACTGAATACACTTCTTCATATGTCAAGCATGCATTTCCTAATTGTTTTCGTACAACTGCTTGAGAATCCTGATGAGTTGTTGCCACCAATCTCCCACTACGCCACAGAAGGTGGATTGAATTTTCATTTTATTCTTTGTAGGTACTTATTTCTTCTATTCTGTTCCAATCCAAATTTCCGAAATGATTTTCGGAACCTACTTTTTTTCCGTTAATGATATTGATAGTTGATAGTCGTCTTCAATATATCGTCTCAATGCTAAAATAAAAGATTCAGTCGATAACGAAGTGACAATTTTCAAGTGAACTGCTCGATAGACTACAGGTAAAAATGCGGTCCATATAGTTGGTATCTCGAAAATAGATGCATCTCTACTCGATCACTTAGTATGGCTATAGGAATATCATTCAATGGCCGAACTATAAATCTTATACACCTCTGACATTTGTCTTACATTTATTACCTTCTTCACTGTCCTTCCACTTGGAATCCAATATGTCTCTGGTACTGGGAAGAACACTTTGAATACCAGCCTGACAGTTCTGCAAATGGAAATGACGAATTATTATTTCAGTCACAGGGGTCTATAAATGCGGGGTTTCAAAGATTAGACACATGAAACCAACGATCTTTTGGAGTGAATTGCCTTATTTCTTGAATTCTATTCCATACGAATGGTTTCCACATATCTCTTCGACAAATCCAAGAGAAGAATGGTTGTTGAGTCTGTCCAACAAAATATTTTTATATCTTTCTGTTCCACACTTCCTACAACTGAGTTCAAGAGTCTGACACCAATGGTTGGCCCTGATAATTCGAGCTTAGGTATTGTTAAACTTTTCATTGGTACTGGTATTTTTAGGTTGAACTAGCTCAAATTTTACACCATTCGATGACACAGTCCTCAGAAAAATGACTGTAGCATATGCGTCTCTACTCGCATCGCAAAACATATATAGACTACTGTTAACATCGGACATATACATCCATCAGGATATTTACCATTGTGTTAAATCCGAAATGTCTCTCAACCAATTCAAAAATGGTATTTTGATATCTTGTGGAATCTCTTTATCCCAACCAAATTTCAAAATTCAAGTTCTCTGTAACAGAATCAAATACTATCAAAGAAATCAAATACTATCAAATAATGTTTATTTGAAGGTTGTAGACGATGTGGTAACTTGATTACTATCGTTTCGGACGTCCTTCGTCTTAATGGATTTAAAAGGTTTTCACGACGTTTCGAATGCTTGTATCTGCAATCGTCTTCAGGTGAATACTGACAAGTTTAGGTGTTACTTACCAATTTATATGACTGTCGGTGCAATGATGCGTGTAATTCCGCCATGTACAGGGGTGCGTGTAATTTCGCGCGGTGTTGTGGTGCGTGAAGTTTCGCGCCTCTGCAGCCCGCCAGAAAGAGCAATCAGTGGTTTCCATACGTTCTTGATCTCAACGCTTGGTTGACTAAATGCGTTATTGGCTTCGATGTAGGCGGCCTCTTTGAACTTTCGTTTGAACCAATGCTCCTCTCTATGAAGAACACTTGCATCGTCCCATAGTACTCGATGGTGCTCAGTCCAGGCGTGGTCAGCGATTCCCGATTTTGATGTTTCTCCACGTTGAGTCCATTTCTTGTGCTCATCCAATCTTACCAATAACGGCCTCTTTGTCTCCCCAATGTAGGAATCTCCGCATTCACATGGAACTTCATAAATGCAATTCTTACTGATTTCAGTTTTGTTGTCAGGTTTCGTCTTGGTCAGGAAACTCCGTAAAGTACTGCCGGATTGGAAGCAGCTCTTGATGTTGAACTTGTTTCCGATCCTTCTGATCTTCTCGGAGACACCTCTGATGTACGGAAGGCAGATCACTGTGCTTTGTTGTTGCTTTTCAGATATCTTCGTCAAATAACTTATGAGCAATCAAATAACTTATGAGCAAGCGGCAACATAATTCGTTTTGTGATAACTTCTGTTCCAATATTTTTCAACCATTTGAAATTTATTTTCAATCTATCATTTCTTCTATTCCAAATGGAGCCTAATACCAGTGATATCACCATTTCCAAATAAACATCTATTTCTTCTGTGAATGAATACTTCCAACCACAGAGTTCAAATTTACCTAATGACATCAACTCACTGGACTCCGAGAGAAAATTATAAAGTCCCTTCTCATTGCTCACACTGGTCACACAGTTGTCTATATAGAAACTGTTTCTCAATTTTAGAACATAAGGAATTTTAAATTTTTGATAAGGATGTTCAAGAAAATTGTTAAGATGGAGATGAATGACATATGCTAACAGGGAAGGGCTACATGTTAATCCAAACACAACTCTAGCATGTCGATATATTTTCAATTTTTTATCAGAATCATACCATAAGAACTTCAGAAAGTTTCGATCTTCCTCCCTCTGATTTGTAAAAATGCCTTTTTAATATCAGATATAACCCCTATTCTCTCAAGTCTGAAACGAATCAATATCGAAGGAATCAGTTCTATCATATCCAATCCTTCCTTGAAACAATTATTGAATGAAAGATGATTCGTTTCCTTGGCAGATCCATCGAACACTGGTCATAATTTAGTCGAAGAACTGCTCAGTTTTATGACATGGCAATGACAAAGAAATAACCATTCGAATCTAACTCCTTATCACTGACCTGCTCTATCATACCCTCTCCATTCTCCATGCCTTGAACACTGCATTATAGTCCTTGTAATATCCGCCAGTTTCTAATTTTTTCATCAAAACATGCAGCCGCTGCTTCGCAGAATAGAAATTATTCGGTGATGACGGATGACCATCGATCCATAACAACTCAACTTCATATCTGTCATCGATATTCAAAGGAGTAGACTCCAAAAATCTTTTCAAAATATATGTTTCATGCTGCTTTTTACTTTTTTGTTAACTAGGATCTGAAATCCCCAATATATCGAGGTTACATAAACTGGAAATATTGTTCTGACAAAACAAAAAAGTTACTATCATTGATGATGATCTAAGAATATCAGAAATTGTACAACCTAATTTTGTTTCCATAGCTACCAATCCGCATTTCAAAATATGTTTATTACCAGTGAAGAGTTTGCCAACAATATCTGCACCTGATGAAATGTCAATTGGGCCATCGTTGGTATCAGATATACAAATTCCTAACTCATCAAATTCTAACTTCCATGGACCAGATTGAATCGACTGGATTTGATTACAAGTGATTGCCTGACTGAGAGCCTCGAAATGATATAGATAATTTTCAGTAATATCTTTCAGAGAGACTCTGCAGCGATAATGATTCCCAACTTCTCCAAAAAGTGCATGAATAATTTGTTCTCGGCCCATTGATTCCTATCCCATTTCAATTACAAGATGTTTGAAAATATAAGAACGCTGTGATCCTGTATCTATGATTGCTCTTGCAATGCGTGATTTGCCAAACCCACAAATTTTCATCTAGAGTTTGCAAAAAAGTTCCGCCGAATGAAGAATTGCATTAAGTTTCGACAGTCATTGCGTTTTTTAAATTGCTATGTGAATTCGGAGTTTTTTCATCAGGTTTTGGTTCCGAATTGCACATCAAAGTAGCATGTTTTCCACCACATTCCAACTAGACCAATCAATAGAGATTTTTTCGTGACAAAAATAATACCAGGAAACTAACTGTGCAATCATAGGAAAGACGGTCCGTAGTTATATCCTGTTATGTTTCCTACTCCAAACTGTCATTGCTTAATTTGTTATAAAACATTTAAAATAATTTTTTATCGTTTTTGATTTGTAACTTGAAAACTAATAAAGCAATCTCGATACTCGAATTGTGGAGAATCAAAATGCAAAGAAAATGAGCTCTAGCACAACTCGATTGGATTATTAGTAACAGAAAAAACCAAAAAACCGAAAAAAATCGGCGTTTTGAAAAAAATTCATAACACCACCATTTTTCAAGTTTTGAAGTAGGCATAGGTGGTTCGAATTAACCTTAGTTTTCATTTCTGTGGGATTTTGCTGTTATTATGATGGAGGTGTCATCGGCATAGATGAATACCTTACCATCTTCAATGTAATTTAAGCAGGCCTAGGGTTCCCCCCTGCGGTATGCCTAAATCGATATCAAATTGGTTTGATAGTTCATTATCAATATTGACTTTAAGTGTTCTACCTGTGACATATGATATTAGCCATAAGTTGATTAGACCTCTGATCCCCATGGAATCCATTTTAGTTTGCAAAAAAGTGGATTAATTGTATGGAACGCCCTGGAGAGATCGAAGAATACTCCCAGGACGCTGATGCCTTTGTCTAGGTTGTCATGAACGTACTGCACTAGTTCTATTGATGCTGTTTCTATAGAATAATCGTGTCGGAACCCATGCTGGCATAGGGTTAGGATGTTATTGGAGTCAAGGTACTGGGTGATCTGATCATATAGGGCAGTTTCCATAACCTTTGAAAAACAGCTAAGTAGGCATATGGCCCTATAGTTTTGTGTATGTTGTATGGGTCCCCCTTTTTGAAAACAGGAATGACCTTCGAAACTTTGAGTTCTTTGGGGAACTGACCCTGTGTGATAGAAGTATATTTGTCAAAGGAAGCGCAATTTCATCACAGCACTCTTTGAGTACTATCGCAGGTATTTCGTCAATACCACTAGAGTGTTTCTTTTTTAGGTTGAGAATAATTCTTTTCATTTCGCTTTCGCTCACAGGTGTGAAGAATATATCGAGTGGGGAAGGTTTGTGTTCATTCTTGTACATTCATTACCGAGGAGGTTGAGAGAGTTGATCTGGTTTACGACTGAGCGGGCAAAATATAGCTTTTAGACAATTTTTTTATTTGAGATCATTTCACCATCTTTCATTATGTCTACGCCATTGTTAACTTTTGGTTTATTTTATTTTTTATTTACCAAGTTCCAGAGGGTTTTCGTTTTGTTTTCAGATTTGTTTATTATTTCAGCGTGATGTATTTTTTTCCCAAGAGATTTTTTTAGCAAGGTTTTTTTTTTGCTTTTTTGCATTTTTCGATTAGATCTTCGTTGTTGATAGTTTTCCGTAGCCAGTTCAGCTCTCTCAGCCTATCCATTACAGCTTTTGTTTTAGGTGTCAGGATGATTTTTCCATTTGAGTTATTATGTTTTATTTTCAAGAGTGATTTGGAGAATGCTACATTGAAACACCAATCAAAGTGTTGCATAAAGTATGTAAACATTTAGGTTGGAGTCATTCAAATTATTTAGCGAGCGGATATCGATAGTTTTTAGAATAGTTTTGAATTCGTTTAGTGATCCTTCGGTGATTTTTCGAGAAAACAGTTCTGGTTCAAGCTGATTCAATATTGTTTTCAGTGTTGTTTTCCATTCAAAAAATTGACTGAAATGACCTGACATGCCGGGTTCTATATTATTACAGCATCCATTTTTAATATTAGTTATTACATAGTCAATTCCACTAGAAGTGATTTTACTGCCGTGTTTGGCCAATCTAGTTGGGGTTTGGAGAAATTAGTCGAAATTATATGTTTCTCTTATGTTAAACAGTTTTTTGTGTTGGAATTTCCTGGTTCCATATAATTGATGTTGAGATCTCCACATATTATAAGAGAAGAGTATTTTGTGCTAATAAAGTTAACTGACTCAAGAAGTTTGTCTATGAAGGAGCTAATATTACTATTTGATAATGGACTTCTATAGATAGTTAGAATACACATTTTTTTATCGAGCTCTATTGCAGAGCACTCATAGGACAGCTCTTCCGATAGTTGTGTTAGGTCTTTATATTTTCACATTTACCTGAAATATGTTTTTCACTAGTATAGCACTACCTTCATGTTCAGAATTTCTCCTGCAGAAGCTTGAAACCACTTCATAACCTGATAACTGAGTCATCATTGGTTTATCTTCACTCATCCAGTGTTCTGATAGACATACTACAGTTGAATCATGTCTTTCACACATTAATTCAAGCAAATCTATTTTATTCGCTAGACTTTGGGTGTTGATGTGGAGCAGCCGGTGATATTTATTAGTTTGCTCCTGGACTATATTTCTTGTTGCGAAGCCGGGTTCCCGAAATTTCCTGTGGGACCCCCGGATTTAAATTTGAATCTGTTTATAACACAGCCCTCGGGCCATATGTTAGGATTGTATATACACAAGTTTAACATAGCTCAGTGGGAACGACATCATCATTGAAGAGGTATTCTCGTTTTTGTTCAATGCACTACACTCAAATGGAATGTCGGGACATGTTCGTTCGATGATTCCTTTTTGAAGTTTTCGACCGTAGTCGCCGGATCAAGCCTATATACATGGAGATAACCTAGTTTCGGGACTGTTTGTTTGTCCATTTGTTTACCAGTGCCGTAGATTGGTTTGCGCGCGTTTCCTATGGATCTGCCTTGTCCGTTTTGGTTACTGTCGACGTAGCGTTATGCATTACCAATGGCTGTTTTCACTTGTTCCATTGTTATCGTTTGGTTTGTGACATTGCTACCACGGTCAATGGTACTTTTTGATGTAGCCGGACCATTTTATCTGATAAATCAAAATATCTGTGAGAATGTGTGGATGAGGCATGCAATAAATCTCAGGAGAAAACAAAAATTACCGAAATTAAAACAGAAAACAATATTGTTACAAAACTGGTGTTCGTCTGTATAAAAAATACGACTGATTATTACAATTTCAACATAATAATGCACTCTGACCAACGAATAATTAAATCACAATTCACTGTCCGAAATACCGTGCGCGACACTACACTACTAATATGAATCATTCTTTCTTCAAACTGCACTGTTTTCGCCGGTTGGCATGGCTCTCATATAGTTCAATAATGACGAGAATAGTAGTAATGGTCGTTCGTCGGCCTTTCTCGAAGTCGCTAGATGTGTTCCAGACAATTTTCTTGGAATTTTGTCGTCACGCTAAGTAAACATGCGGTGGAGTATTGTATACGACAGTGGCGTACGGTATTCGATTTTGGTCGTCCCGATCAAAAGCAATCGGTTCGCCATGATAGGGCTTCAGTCGTTTCAGATTAATAACTTTCATCTCAGTCTTAGAGCTGCATTGGATTCTGTAAACCACGCCGTTGTTCCTCTCCTTCGCCTCGTATGGTACTTCCCAAAAATGAGTCAGTTCAGAGGATATACCTTTATTCTTATGTGGATTTTACAGCAAAACTCCCCTTTTACTTGACCCCCCCAGTGGTCATGTAATGTAATCGTGCAAAAAAAAATCGAGATATCGACGGAAATACCCGTTTGAGGTCCCCCCAGACGATTGAGACCATTTCCAGAGTGAAGTCTGTCTGTCTCTGTGTGTGTCTGTCTGTAATCTTCCACGATATTTGCCGAACCGTCTGACCAATCGAACTGAAATTTGCTATGTTTCTGTCCCGAATGCGATCATCAGTTTTTGACAGTCATCTGTTAAACGGAAGTGTCACTATTAAAAACTGACAGAAACTATAGCGCACGGAACTTGACTTGCAATATGTCATTTGAAAGCCCTTGAAAAACTGTATCCAGAACAGTCAAAAGTATTTCTCCAACTAACAATTGTCAAAAATAAAAATGCGATAATTCAAAACTTTGCCATTTATTAATTCAAAATCTATCTGATGGATTCATTTGTTGAAAATGTGAACAGGATGTTCATAAAATCAGATGTGGAATGTTTCCCTTTTCTATCGGATGGATTACAACTAAATTTGGCAGCACAATAATATAATTAAGTCTACAGTTGGAGCTTTCCACCGCTTCTCAGTCTAGCGCTACGAATGTTTAATTTTTCAATCCGAGACCGTCGCTCACCCGGGCTTTGACTAGGACGACCCGTGTTTGGTGCAGGGCTGCTCAATTGACTGGGATCAGATATCTCACTCGGTTAATTGACGGTAAATTGGCTGTTGAATCGACCGACCAAATTGACTTCGTACAGCCCTAAAAATGTTTAATTTGAAAATAACGCCATTCTCCCGAGGCTCGTGCTGGTCGAGTTCTGGGGTGTCCCACAGCTGATCTTTAAAAATCCTCCTGAGTACGCCTTCATATCATAACGAGCTTTCATCCTGTTACTAGCCAATATCAATCTTTTCCGAGCTGTTTCGTGGATTTTCAACATGATATACCTCAGTACCTGCACCTCTACCTCTTGGGTTTCTGGTGACCCTAACACAGTCCAATCGAAGTTTCCCTCCGAAAATGGCGCTAGGGGGGGGGGTAATCGTTGTTGAATCATGGACAGCTAGCTGCTCTGTATGCCATCAGAAAGAATGAAAGGTTTATGTCCAAGTCCTTCTGATGCTTCTCTACAACCTTGAAAAGGTGTTCTTCCATAGTTTGATGACCATGCCATCCGACTGGGGGTGGATTGCAGTGGTTCTTGTCTTGTTGATACTCACAAACTTTCTTGAATAACTTTCACTGAAAATTTCTTCCTTGGTCGAAATATAGCTTCATCGGTACTCCAAATGTGTAAAAATGGTCTATGGCAACAAAGATGTATTTATTGCCATCGTCCGTCGCAGAAAATGGCCCAGCTACATCAATGGTAATCCGTTCGAATGGCACACTTACGTTGTATTTCTCCATTTTACCCCGGAATCTTGTTTTGGGACCGCATTCTGGACACCTGCAAAGTCTAGAAAGAAGAAATTGAAGGGAATTGATTCCTTAATAAACCTCTAAAACATATTGGAGACAGACATAGCTTGAATTAATCCAATCGCATGCAGACAGCTCTAAACATAATCAGAAGCTGGTACGGGAAGGAGGGACTGAAATTAAATTCTAGCAACCCTGAATGAAATTCAGCTAACTTTTTCGAAGCTAACTTGGATCCCAGCTTACTTTCTCGATCGAATACTAACATGGAACAGTCATATCAATAACATTCTTTCCGAGGCTACAGCGGCAACCTGGGAGTGCCGCAGAGTTTTTGTCAAAACATGGGGTTTGAAGACAAAAATTATACACTGGTCATATCAAACAATTATCGAACCCATGGTCACCTGTGCCTCATTAGTATGGTAGTAAAAACCCAACAGTACACGGCAACTCCAAAAAGTGCAGCGGTTAGCCTGTCTGGGAATCATAGCGGCAATATTCACGTTCCCCACTGCAGCATTAGAGGAAATGCTGAACCTTGCGCCACTACACTTGTGTGTAATGAAGGAAGCTGCAATGAGTGCCTTCAGACTGCACCAGACATCAAACTTGAAAACTGGAAATATGATAGACATCTGAAGATTCTGGAAAATATTCCCCTAGAATCCAGGTACAAGCCATCAGATATTATGCCAGCTAGACACGACTTTGGAGTGAATCATGAAGTGGTTATCAACAACCACCATATACAGGGTGTAACATAAGTACGTTAAAATATTCAAGTGACGTATTCCTGAGACAATTTTAAGAAAAAAAGTCTTATAAACTTGTGTCCGGAAATGCTTTGTTTCGGAGATACAGGGTGTTGAAATTGTTTTTTTTGTTCGCTTTTTAAAAATAACTTTTGCAAAAAATAAGTTATTTGCACGAAATTTGGTACCCGGGGTTTTTTTGACGTGGGAAATCATAATTTCGTAATAATTTTCATGTAACATCTAGAGGGCGCTGCGTACGCTGTCATTATTTATTTCAAATTGCCCTAACATTTTTGACAGTGAACTTTTGGTACTTTTCATGAAAAAACCTTATTCCCACACCTTTTCCAAGTAAAAAAGGTACACTTCCTCAACAACGCTGGAGGTGATCGTTTTCGAGATATTTACAATTTTTATATCGATGCATGTTACTTGGCTCCTAACGCGCTAAGTGAAGTTGCTGAGAACATTACAAAAACTAAGTATGTGGTAGGTCTCGTCAAAATAAACTATTTTTTTCCTATGAAATGTTTATCGAAAAATTATTTGTTTTCGAGATACAGATTGTTGAAATTTTTCAAAATATGGTTGGTTTTTGTCATAAGTTATTTGCAACTGCAGTTATTTTCATCAAACTTCAAACACAGACTTCTTTCAAACTGAGCATTATCAAACTGCTTAATCAATCCAAATTGAAAAAAATTGTCAGGTCTAATTATTCAATTAGAAAGTGCTACATTTCGGAGTTTGTAAAAAAACAATTTGGAGAAGTACTATGTTATTTATTAGGCAATTAAACATATAAAAATTGAACGAAACAACTATTACAACAACTGTTCAAAGTGATGACCCCAATAGTAATACAAGCTTCTGCTCTCCTCATCAAAGAATTCCGCACCTGTTGAAAAGTGCCTCCTCTTCCTATCCATCGTTGGGGATATGCTACGTCTAAGAAATTTCTTGCATCAGACTAAAATGAGCAGGGGCTCCATCGTGCATAAACCAAGAGTGATCTCGGAGACCAATGGGAACATCTTCCATAAGCTGGGAAAGCTCGTGTTCCAAAAACTTTTGGTAAGCATCTACATTCAAACGTAAGGGGAGAAAATAGGGCCCAATTAAATAATACCCAATTATGCCTACCCATACATTAAAAGAGAATCTGTCTTGGAAATGAGTTTGCGTTATCGCATGTGGGTTTACTTCCGCCCAGATGTGGTTGTTATGGGAGTTCATGATACCATTTCTTGAAAAATTAGCCTCATCTATAAAGAGGATTTTTGATAAAATTCGGGGATGTTGTTCGACTTGTCTTTGAAGCCATTGAGCAAATTCGATACGTGGTTGAAAATCACGTAGCGTAAGTGCCTGGACACACTGAATATGATAAGGATATAATTGCTGTTCCTTTAAAATTCTGTAAACGGTCATGTGACTCATATTTAAAGTTTGACTAATTTTTCTTGTACTTGTCTCTGGATGTTCACTAATTTCTTCGAGAACCGCCTTCTCCAATTGCACAGTTCTTGTAGTCCGTGGCCGTCCTACTGCAGAATTTCTTTCAAAGCTTCCAGATTCGGAAAGTCGCCGGAAAAAATTCGCAAATGTCGCTGCACATGGAGTGACGCGTTGAGGATACCTTTCCTGATAGATGCGTCTGGCCTCGGTTGAATTTCCGTCAGCCAAGCCGTATGCAGAAACAATATCAGCCATTTCAGCATTCGTAAAGTCGGGCATGGTACCAAAAAATCACTTTATAAACTCCGAACTGTAAATTTGTCAATGAATAGTTAAAAATGTGACAGCGAACTTCTATTTTTATAAACGAACGTTCATATATAACCTACTCGATTTAATTAACTTAATTTGCAAGTGGAGAATGACAAATTATTGAAATCAAATTTGGCTATATTGATTGAGCAGTTTGATAATGCTCAGTTTTGAAGAAGGTCTGTCCGGGTATACTGCGTATAAAGTTTGATGAAAATAACTGAAATTGCAAAAAACTTATAACAAAAACCAACCATGTTTTGAAAAATTTCAACAATCTGTATCTCGAAAACAAATCATTTTTCGATAAACATTTCATAGGAAAAAAGTAGTTTATTTTGACGAGACCTACCACATACTTAGTTTTTGTAATGTTCTCAGCAACTTCACTTAGCGCCCTAGGAGCTAAGTAACATGCATCGATATAGAAAATTGTAAATATCTCGAAAACGATCACCTCCAGCGTTGTTGAGGAAGTGTACCTCTTTTACTTGGAAAAGGTGTGGAATAAGGTTTTTTCATGAAAAGTACCAAAAGTTTACTGTCAAAAATGTTAGGGCAATTTGAAATAAATAATGACAGCGTACGCAGCACCTCTAGATGTTACATGAAAATTAATACGAAATTATGATTTCCCAAATTTCGTGCAAATAACTTATTTTTTGCAAAAGTTATTTTTAAAAAGCGAACAAAAAAATTCAATTTCAACACCCGAAACGAAGCATTTCCGGACACAAGATTATATAGACTCTTTTTCTTAAAATTGTCCCAGGAATACGTCACTTGACTATTTTAACGTACTTATGTTTAACCTTGTATATTCGCAACGAACGGTCCTCAACTAGGAAGGAATGCATACTGATCGTTCCAAGATGGACGAAAGGGCTGGAGTGGGAGTACCCCTAGGCAAAGCCCCAACAATTTTTCAAGCAGAAATCAATGCTATAGAAATTTGCCTTGCAAGAAGCTCCAGGAGGGCAAAAATCTATATCTGCGAGTCTTCACTGACTGCGAACTCTCCCTAAGACGACTGGCTACGAACAATTAGGTCACTCTGATGTGGGTGCCAGGTCACAAGGGAATCGAAGGCGATGAGGATGCAGACAACCTTGCCAAGGAAGGGGCAAACACTCAATTTCCAGGCCCAGAACCCCTCTGTGGTATCTCCAAAGTCCACATTGAAGAAGAAGAGTATCGGCGTTGGGAAGCTGACCGAATCAAATATCAGGACAAAGACAAGTGAAAAGGCTTCTGAGCCCATCGTCAAGGAAAACTAAACAGCTTCTCGAGTTGGACAAGAAAGACTTGAAATTGGTATCGGAACTGCGCACCGGTCATTTGAGGTATCACCTCAAAAAAATGGATATATCAAACAGTGAACTGTGCCGTTAGTGCGAGAACTTTGCTGGAACTGCAGAACACCTGCTTTGCGACTGGAGTAATGTACAAAAAGATCTTATAGGTCGAGGTACGGAGAGGCTGAAGAGCCGTATCGAACCTAACCTCTACAATCTGCAATCTAACTTGATTTAATAATGGTTATTTACTGAAAGAAATTCCATAAATCAATGTCAGTATCGACGTTGAAATACAAAACATAAAAGGGGTTTCATTTCTTATTCGGGAAAACATGGAAACAATAATTATTATTGAAGTGAAACTGACCACCAAATTGGTTGATATCTACTTTCCGCAATTCACAAAGCTCAAAAATATTTAAAAAAATTATGAACACCTAACGAATAAACCTGCTCCCCCATTGCGTGAGGACTAAAAATATTCTACGTCATTATAAATAATTTATCGCTGAAACCAATTGATTTGGTGGGTCATTCTAACCTTTGAATACAACTACAAATAAAATGTGTATAACATTTTCTTCCCTTTCAACAGAAAACATATTCAGTGTAAATATCATATAAATAGGATTCGTGTTGGCCACAACTCAAATCAAATAGACTCCATGATTCGATAATTTTTGTGTGAAAAAAATTATTGCAAGATTGTATATCAGGCAATATGTGCGCGTTTCGAACGTATTATTTGGCATTCGTATTAATTTACCAAATTTATTGTCAATAAGTTCAAAAACTAAAACCCGACTAGTGAATAATCACGCTCTAAAAAGTATAAAATAATAAAATATTCTGTTTTGAAATTGTTATGTACAAACTATTCAATATTTATCGTCTATTAAATAAACAACTAACACGTAATATATTTTAATATATTTAATACATATTCATAGTGATGTTCAGAGGATAGACGTGGGTGGTCATACGCCACCTACCCTAACAAAACAATACATTCTAACAGTAGTAAGCGATCACAAGCTTTAGGGCAAAGTGGCACATGACCACGGCTATCCTCTGAACATCACTATTAAATACATTAAAATATATTACGTGTAAGTTGTTTATTTAATAGACGATAAATATTGAATAGTTTGTACATAACAATTTCAGATCAGAATATTTTCTACTTTTTAGAGTGTAATTAGAGTCGGGTTTTAGTTTTTGAACTTATTTTTGTTTCTTACTTTTTAGATCGTGATTTTTCAGTAGTCGGGTTTGAACTTACTTTCTTTTAAATTATTTTGGGGTTATAATTTCGTGATAAAGTATTTGCAGAGCCGCTTAAAATTTTTTTTGTTTAGGTTTTATTGTTTTATATGTACCTAGGTAATATACCACGTGGAGGTACTCCATGTCATTATTATTTCACACGTTTTGTTTTTTGTATAATTTTAACATGTGTAGGGTAGACCAGGGATAATTGAAACATTTTAGCTACATTATTTTTTTTTCTGCCATTATCGCAAATTTCTATAATATGAAGTTACTGATAGAGAGCAAATTTAGTTAGTTTTCTATAAATATAATAAGTTTCTCCCAATAATGATATATACCCAAGATATTTGAAGAAACCTTGAGCTTGTCAAACTGTTTCAATCGTCCCCGTGCCTGGGACGAATGAAACATATACCTGGGACAATTGAAACAACATGTGGACTATCCACATAAATATTTATTCTTGTGCTAATATGATACTTAACGAAACAGAAAGTGAAATGTTTATTCCGACAAGCAATTTTGACAAGTATAAAGATCTTCTTGTTCAGTACATTCTTCGTGGGACCAATTACTACACTGAATACATTGTACCCATTTCTCTCAGGGCGGTATTACCGTACGGTTCCAAACAAACCAGGCAGAAACAATTTTCTTCATCGCTGTCACTTTGATCATGATAATTTTGCTTCTGGTATTTTTGGACCTTTGAACTGGTTTCTGCTCATCTTTTAACTCGGTAAGTTTTCTCTTAATTTGCTTTTTCTTCTTCAAATCATACTCCTCTTGAATGGCATTTTTCTCAGGAGTGTCCGTATAAATTGCAGATTTCCTACTTTTTCGTTTGCTACTTGTTTTTCTAGGAAGGGCTTTCGGAAATGGTCTAACGACTTCTGGCGAAAAAATAGCCTTTGATGTGCTTGGTCCTGGGTCAGCATCTGAGAATAGAGCCTTCGAACTGCTTGGCAAAGCTGGTGGAATGTGACTGCTCACTGTTGCAGGTGGAATATGAGTGCTTCGAGTTGTTGGTACAGTGTGATTGTTTGGTGATGCTCGCAACATATCATCGTTAATGGAAGATGACAAAGTTTCACTGGTACTTACTTCTGAAGCTACTTCAGTGGCATTAGGCGTTGTGTTACCAGGAGCTGGTCTATCCGTTACATATGATGGAGCAAAGTCTAGTTCTGTGAATATATCTCTATTGAAGGGGTATATTCCAGTGCAATTAAATCCAGCTACAATATTGGAATGCGTGAGAGCCAATGGCAGAGCTGATTTGACGATACTAGGGATGTTATAAATTGTCATCGTTTTGCCTGGGTTATTTCTCATCCAGGCATCGCAACTTGAATTTACAGCCTTTTTAAAAGGACCGAAAATGGATGTGTCTAATGGCTGCAGCTTATGCGAGCAATGCGGTGGAAATGTCAAGACAACAACACCATGTTCTCGGCAGAACTCCAAGCAATGTATACTTATGTGCGATTGATGGTTGTCGAGTAAGAGTAATACTTTATTCTCGATAGAAGCGTTTGTATGTTTTTGAAAATGGTCAAGGTATATCAAGAACTCCTCTTCTTGCATCCAGCCACTCGCATTGCCCGCTCCAATACACCCAACTGGACCGTCACGGATGAAGTGATCCTGGTATCTTTTTCGTGGAAAAATAAAAATTGTAGGCACACTGTTACCAATAGCATTTACAGCTAAAGCAACGGTTACCAAAGGGTTTCCCCTTTCCCCCGATGTTAGTGCACCTACCAGTTTGGTTCCTTTTCAGCTACAACTTTAGTAGGTTTTGAACCGTTGTGACCCCCGTTTCGTCGATATTATAAATATCTTTCGGTTCAAATTTGTACCTATCGATGACATTTAACAAGTTGTCATAAAACAGTTTAACATTTGTGACGTTAAAACTGGTTGCTCTTGAGCACAGCGGATTGAAAGTTCTGGGTTCCGCTTCATAAATCCAGAAAACCAATCCTCTCCTGCCATGGAATTTTGTCTCCAGGTATCAGGTATTCGCAGGGAATATTTCACGCCAACTGGAAGGCTAATTTCGAATTTCTTTAGGGGTAGGCCGAAGAATATTTGTGCCGCTTTAATTATATATCCAACAAAGATTTTTCCTGGTTCACGTCAAATACTCGTCTCACACAACGATAGCCCATAGAAACAGGAAAAGCGGATCCTTGTTCAATTGCTTCCTTTTCTTCTTGACAAATCTACTCAATGATACGTAATGTAGTTTGAATTTTTCTGCCGTACATCTTATCGAAGTATATTTCCAGTAATCTCTGTATATGCTTCTTCATATGCCGAAATGGGTTTTAAACCTCTTTCCGTTTTCCTCACTCTTACTCGTGGCATCCTAAAACAAAATAACTCCTTTAAACACCTAACTTTATCTTTAATATAATTAATTTAACAAATTCACGATGGGGACAATTGAAACATGTTTCAACCGTCCCCTTATCTGTTTCAATTGTCCCCACAACCATTTTCAGGTAAACATTCGAATATTTTTTTAGTATCAACATCAGTAATAATTCCAACTGAAGGATGAAAGGAGACACACCAAACATACTAAAAAAAAGTATGAAAGCTGGATACTTACGTCGTTATACCTGGTAACAGGCTCTTTCTATCAATGGAAAAGTTTCCTTCGGTAGCGAGAAATCACGTTATGTTCGATGTACACAACCACTCTCAACTATTGCTAGAGGTCAACTGATGGCTAGCTGCAGCATCTTGACACGTTTCAGTTGGTACAAGTGCCCATGATTTAAGCCAGGAAATCCTTCCAATATGGCGGTTGTTTCTATTGTCCCCTGTTTCAATTGTCCCCGGTCTACCCTACCATAGTCCATAATGAAATACGTATTTATTATATATGTATTTTGGGTGGGTTTGGAGATAAAATATGTTTGGTTCACATCTGAGGCGTGATTTTAGAAATTATTCCCAATCATCGGGTGCATGCAAGCAAAGCCGCGAGATACAGCTAACAATATACAGGCTGTTAGTGAATAAGTGCGACAAACTTCAGGGGGCGATTCTGCATGAAAAATAATGACAGTTTGCTATATAAATTTTGTGCAAATCTTCGTTTTCGAGATACAGATGTTGAGTTTTCTTAAAACATTTTTTTATCCAAACCCAGTCGAGATATGCAAATAAATTTGGTAGTTTTAAAGAGTTATTGCGCTTTTTTTGACATGAAATTTAAAATTTTATGTTCATCATTGGTACGCATAGGGTAATGATCTCAATTTTTTAAAGAAAAATGCCAGTGAGATATTCAAAATTAAGATAATTTTTGAATTTCCGTTCAATTTAACAAATGGACTATGCACCTCATGCTGAACCAGAGTTTGTCTCAGCTGTAAGAATTTCTTCGAAGAACTCTACGAGGAAATTAAGGTAGAGTCGCTGTTAGTCGTTGTGGAGGAAATATGGACCGATTAAATGATCATCAAATACCCCAAGCCATACATTTACTGAAAACTGATGCTGAAAATGAGCTTCAATGATTACATGTGGTTTTCCTCAGCCCAGAGGTGATTGTGATATACATTTCGTATACACTGTCGTCCAGAATTAGCCTCGTCAGTAAACAAAAAGCCATTTAAAAATAAGGAATTCGAGCGATTTGATGAAGAATCCAATGACAAAAAACTAGGCGCGGAAAAAAGTCTCGAGGTAATAGAGCTTGCACGTTGAATATGAAACGGATACAATTGCTGTTCTTTAATAATTTTAAATACGGGGAAGTTGCTTACATTCAGTATGTTAGCAATTTTTCGAATACTTGTTTCAGGTGACTCCGCAATTAACTCGAGAACTGCTTCTTCTAGTTGTACAGTTCGTACTTCTCGAGGGCGCCCGCAGTCAGTCGTTTGTTTCTTAAATGTACCATTTTTGCGCAAACGTTGGTGAAGACGAGCAAATATTATGTGATGGGGTACCCTACGTCCTGGATACAACTGAGCATACAATCATGCCGACCATTTCCATTACTGCGACCATAGACAAAATGCATGTCTGACAATTCGGCATTTGTATAATTTTCCATTCTTTTCGATAAAATAAAAATTAATTACTTATTATCATTGATGTTATACCAAACTATAAGCTAAAAAATGAAGAATCGCTAATTTGACATTTCGTATTCAACAGAATGTTGACAGTAGCTTACTAGCATCGCTACTAGATAATGTATTAAAGTAATGACAAATACGCGTGAAGATGTTTTATTTTGTTGCATAAAAACGGCGCCCCATACGAAAAAAAGACAAGATTTGTCTATTTACTTTCCACAATCAGACATTATAACAAAATATATATAATTTTTGTGTTTTGTTTTACTAATATTTTACTATTTTTGTTATTTTCCAAAATCTTTAAGCTAATTCCTTTTTCGATGATTTATTTAATATGTATTGATGAATAAATACCCATATAAATATTCAATATCTCAGGCTATGCTCTTCACCTTCTTTCCTTCACCTCATTTCCTTCACCTTCAGCTAACTCAATCGGTACGCCTATGGATCTCAGAAGTTGGTTCCACTTGACGTCAGTTCAGAAATTAGCAATTCATTGTTGATGAAACATTGAAAATAAAGTAGAATTTCATCAAAATAATAATTTCCTTTATTCAGGAAAAGCTTATTACTTCCTAGTCTGCGATAAATAACCTAATTAGAGCTTCAGAAACAAGTATATACAGCAACAAAATGAAATTATGGAATAATAAAGTGAATTCAACCTCATTTTGTAGGTTGTGTTATTTTAAAATAATTCTATGAAAATTGGTCCAAAGTTCAGTTCTTATTTGCACTGTGGCAACTTTTATGGTTTCAACAAATACCTGGGACCTCCTGTACCAATCTGCTCAGCGTTTCGGATTCTCTCCCGTTCTTGGAAACGGCAGCTGCTCTCGTCACTGGGACCTCTCCTCATTTATGAATTTCCAATGAAGCAAAGGTAATGTTAACTCTGCATTTGTGATCTTTTTATCTGGTAGTGTTCTTCATATTTTACTAATGTTTTCTTGGCTAATAATTGATTTTATTCCAAATTGTTTGTTTGTTCCAAATTTAAATTTTCAACGTGCTTTTTCCCAAAATTATTTTTTTCACAAAATCTCCTCGCTTGTTGATTCTCTCTCCTTGATACCAACACATTTTGTTTTTCTTCTCGAATTTTCGATTTTGACACACCGTTTGTAGCACTTTTCATTATTTTTCACTTCTTTGACAGTTTTTATTTATGTAACTTTTCTAACTACCTTATAATCTATAGACAATACATGTAAAATTATTTTTTTGACGTTTCTGCTTTTCTATCATTTCAAAATTACTAATTTAGCATCAAGATATCTCCTGGCATCTCATTGGCTGTTGTGTTCAGATCCAATTTCATATACAGGATGTTTGTACTTTTCAATATTTTGTTATCTGCTTGTGATCACAAAATATATTCATAAATTACAGTTCTAAAAATTTTAAAATTATGCCAATTGATTGTAATATTGAGAACATGTTTATTTCAAACATTAGGTATCGATTAATATGCTAAGGTTTTCAGAAAAAGGTAGAATCTTCAGAAAAACTTGTAAAATAACTTAGCACAGATTACTAAATACGAATATTTTTTGAATTTATGGGTTTTCTTTATTTATATTATTATTTCAACTCTTCAAACATTCAACCTACTTCTACATATATATATATATATATATATATATATATATATATGTATATATATATATATATATTATATATATATATATATATATATATATATATATATGTATATATATATATATATATATATATATATATATATTTGAAATTGCTGATAAGCCCTTTCATTTGATACCCACCCGGCATCAAATTTTTTTTCAGTTCATGACTATATCCTCTAGAGGCTCCATGATCAATTGAATGTGACGTTAGGTTATAGGAAACAGATGGTAACATACTACATACCGGTCAAAATCATAACCCTCCGTTTTCTTCGCCGTAGTCGAACGGAAGAGTCGCCATCAATTTAGCTTCTATGGAAAATTAGTATTATTTCGTTCTCTGAATAGGTTATGGTAATTGATGGCTAGAGTCTCAGTCCTGCTACGTCAAAAATACAAATATTTCTGCCAAAATGATATTCGACGAGTGGTTGTACAATTTGTAAATTGAAAAATGGAAATATAGTCGAAAAATGACAATTTACCCATGAAAAATCATCAAAAATCTACTTATAAAACAAATGCATATAAAGTATTTATACACCAGGATCAACCGGAAATCAGGAATCCCCCAATAATTCTCTTGAATTTCGAGCAATATTTTTTCTCTCCAATGGTTTACCACTCAGGTCACAGGTGAAATGAAAAATAATTCAAATGCAGAAAAATATAGCCCATTTAGAAAATCAGATATAGACACTTTTAGAAGAGACAAAGAAGCATTCATCAAGAACACCTGTTATTCGGATGAAAAAATTTCCTGGAAGGCGTCGCTTTTGGATTCCAAACCACGCAGTACATCAAATTACTGAAAATTTATATCTTTCCACCTTTGTATTCCGAACCGAAATTGAACGTTATATTCAATGGATGAAGTGTGTTGGATTTAAACTACGAAACTGTGCTGCCGAGAAGATTAACATATTTCTACCCACTACTAATAAATTTTTGATTGTTATTATCAAATGGAACATCGGAGAAGCTAGACACTTGCCATTTCTACATTACAATATGCTTCTTGGTGTATCGTTGATAAATAATCCGTTAAAATTACTTCTTCGGTTTTCGTTATGCATGCAATTTAGTTGGATGATTTGACATTGATATTGTAAAATTATTTCTTCTTTATTGAATACCCCAAGATTATCAAAATTCATATTCTTGTAAAATTACCTTTGGAATATAAAACATACTCGATTCGTCCAGTGGGACAGTTTTAATCAGTTGTATAAATCAGTCTAACCCTAACATTGCAGTAGTTTGTATTTGTCCGTAACTACAAGTATCACTCTATTTAATATTTCATTTCCATGAAAAAGTTTCGATATAATTTCTACTCGACGAGATATTGGAAATACAATTATTTGTAGAACTTTTAACCATTGTATGAAGAGTATAGATTCTTTTTACAATGTTTTAACGCACTATGAACTGATGTGAAATGAACAACAGGTTATATAAAAAAATGATTTCCAATTAACTTATTTCAGTGATAACCATATAGCCTACTCCTTAAAAACCGATGGCGCGGCTAGTCGAAAAGGTATATTTCAGAATATTTTTCATTGATTCTGAAACTGCTATCAATTAAACTAACGAATCATGTGTGAAAAAATGGAACATTTTGTTGGAAACAAAAACATAATTTAAATTTTTTTATAAACCTTAAACGTTTCAATCAAAAAGTTGAAGAAGGATTCAAATCTCCTAAATGCTTCCTAATATTTCTATGTAATCTGATTCAAATCAAAGAAATTATAACCATCACATAATACTTGGTATATTTAAATGCATGTTGTTGAAGTCAGAACATGAAGGTAAGGTACCGATCCATGTTGATTGTTTTCATGTGATACTTTTTAAATGGTCTTGGCAATTTTAATTTTGTTTGTAAGTGAATTGTCTATATATCCTTCAGCGACAGTGGTAGACTTCCAGCCTCCGTGTCTCGTTAAATTTGTGATATTTCCACCATTATCAGCAAATAACGTGGCCTGTCAAATTTTTAGGATTGGGTAAC
This sequence comes from Gonioctena quinquepunctata, assembly GCA_018342105.1. Classification (NCBI taxonomy): domain Eukaryota; kingdom Metazoa; phylum Arthropoda; class Insecta; order Coleoptera; family Chrysomelidae; genus Gonioctena; species Gonioctena quinquepunctata. Next base: position 41,714 of record JAFIRS010000405.1, read on the forward strand.
TTTGAAAATTTTGCAATCTTTAGTCCTAGATTTCCAAAACTGTGGACGCCAACAGGCTGAATCGTACATTTCCCTTTTTCGTAATTTACAAATAATCTGTTATGTGGAGTATGGGAAGGCCGCAAAAGCTTGAAGTATCTTTGTAAGTGGCGCCGCAGTAGCGGAATCGGGCGAATTAATCCAGATAGCACAAATTATCGTATTTGCCCCCTTGATAAAAAAGTGTTTTAAAGTGCAACAGTTTGAATTATGTGTTACAAATGTGAAAACTACGGTTGAGTTGTGATTCAGCATACCTTTTAAATAAATTGAGCCCCGGTATCGGAAATTGCCCTAGTAATGAATAAAATGCAGATTGAGACGAGTAGTCTGCGAACCGCATTTGAACGACTCCGAATACGTAATTCGCTTATCATCGTAAGTAGTATTCACATGTGATTTATTATCAAGTAGAAAAGTGTTTTTTTTATTGGTGCCCCATTTTACCTCACAGTCGAAGATAATATAAGAGGCTGTTTCCTCCTCTTCATCACATAGCCACTCCACGGTTTCCCTGCGTACTCCCATGGTGTTTAGGTGTTTTCTTAGGCCGCAGTGTCCAGTCAACAGACCTATTATTATACGTGCCTTCGTTCTGTTCAGGTTCAGAAGGTCAGCCGTCAGAGTCCGGTTTGGATGCCCTACCATGACTTTGCTGTGTATTTGCCCGACAGTTTGATACCAATATTGTTGGTGTCTTCTTTTTATCCACTCGTCGATCAGGGTCCTGCATCGGTTTTTGCTAATCCTATGTACAGGTTCTGGCCCTGTGAATAGCGTTTCAGATGCTTGTCTAGCTATACCAGACTATGTCCGCAGTTGATTGTGATTCTATACTCGGGGCCCATCCAGATCCGTCAATTCGTGTTTCGAATGGTTTTTCGAATGAGTATAGGGATTGCATGTAGTATGAAATCATTTCGAGTTCTTCGATGTTGATTACATGAGTGATTCTGGTATGTCCAGTTGTTCGGATTCTCCAGTTTTTTGTTTGTTCCAGTCTGTATGCACTCATCCTGGCCTCTCCAATGATATGTAAGTCAAGGGGTTCGAGGTTTAGGATGATTTCCATTGCAGCTGTTGGGGTGCTATTCATTGCACCCGTGATACAGAGACAGGCAAGCCTCTGGATTTTCCCAAGGTTGGTTTTTGCCTGTCTTTGATTTGTTTTTGTCCACCATAAGAGTGAGCCATAAGTTACTTGGTTACTTGGTCTCATTACCGCTGTGTAAAGCCAGTGCATGGCTTTCGGTTTGAGCCCCCAGGCTTTTCCAAAAGCTCTCCTGCACATCATGAAGGTTATCTTGCTTTTATTGGTTACTTGTTAAAGATGTTCCAGGTCTTGTCAAGAATCAGCCCTAGATATTCCACCTGCTCTACTACTTGTAATGTTTCCCCGAATAGTCTGGGAGGTATGAGATCTCCCATGTTTCTTCTGCGGGTGAAGGGAATTGGTGTTGTTTTGTTCGGATTTGCCCTCAGACTCTCTCTGTTACACCATTCCTCTACTATCCTCAGTGCATTTTGCATTAGCTCTGAGGTTGTTCGAGTATTCTTTCCTTTGATGAGGATGACCAAGTCATCTGCATACCCTTGGGAGTAATACCCTTGGTTATTCAGAGAAATTAGCAGTTCATCTACAACCATGTCCCACAGAAGGGGGAAGAGTATGCCCCCCTGTGGGGTACCTCTGGAAATTTCAACCTGCTCAGTTTCTTCGAACATGTTGGCTTGGACCAGTCTATTGTGAAGCATTGCAGGTGGTTTCGTCAATGCCTCTTCGAGTGGCCGCAGAGAACATACTTTCAAAGGAGGTGTTGTCGAAGGCTCCTTCGATGTCTAGGAAAGTGCATAGTGCAATTTCTTTGTTTGCTAGAGACTCTTCAAGCCTTGAAACAAGCTGATGAAGTGCTGTCTCGCACGATTTTCCTGTTAGATAGGCATGTTGGTTTTGATGTAAAGGCCGTTCTACAAGAGCGGTTTCCGTTTTTCTAAGCCTTTCAGAGGAAATGACGATAGGCTCATTGGTCTGTATGCCTTTGCCTGGTCGTATGAGTCCCGTCCAGGTTTTGGAATAAAGGCCACGTTTACAGTTTTCCAGGTTTGAGGTAGCCATCCCAATGCTAGGCTCAGCCTGTACAGTCTGCACAGTTCTGGTGCTAGATATTCAACTCCGCTCTGAAGTAGTATAGGAAATACTCCGTCTGGGCCCGGAGACTTGTAAGGCTTGAAGGAGTTCATTGCCCACACTACTTTTGAATGAGTTACCGTTCGTTTAGCCACTTCCCAGTCTGCCCTTTTTGCCCTCAAATGAAGGTTTGCAGGGATTTCATATCTGGGGTTTTGGTTTGTGGTGACAGTGGATCCTGGAAAGTGTATATGGAGCAAGAGTTCTATAGTTCCCTTCCCAGTGTTGGTGTGATTTCGGTTGGGTTTTTGAGAGTCCCCAATGGATTGATGGGGTCTTTGGAAAGGATGCGGTGGAGTCTTGCTCTTTCTGAGGTTTGTTCTATGTCCTCACATAACTTCCTCCATGACTTTCTTTGTTCCCCTCTAATTTTTTTGTTGTATTCTGTGAGAGTTTTGGAATAATCCTCCCATCACCAGTTTTTTTTGCTCGATTAAATACCTCTTGCTCCTCCATCCATTTGATGAACTTTTCTTATTCTTTTTTATATATATCACTGGATTTTCGCGGTATTAACCGCGTTTCTGCCTCACTATTCAAAAAATCGATATTAGAATAATTCATTTTTGAGCTCTGGTGACAACAAATATTGATCTTTGATAACAAATTGCAAATGAATATCTGTTTTTCTCATTTCCAAGACAACGAAAGGTATACTGATGTCACATCACGAATTCAACCATTTTGCATTATTAGTTCTTATTTCTATTTTTTGTAGTAATAATACCAGTATATATGATTTCAAAGTGCACCAATAAAAAAAATAGCGTAAAGTATTCCACTTATACTTTAATATACTATTATACGTGGATAATTAACTGGTACATTTGAAACAGAGATATACATTATGTGATCATGTGTCAGGTGCGGGAAGAAAAAAATATTATTCCAGCATACTTCCGAAAGTGATTAGTAACATCGACAACAAATCAGTACTCTGTGAATTAGAGATGAATGCATATTTACAAAAACAATTGACAAAATTTAATTAAAACTTACATATCTGATGTATGAGTAAATTACATGAATAAAAAAATATTAATGAAATAATAAATATGGAAGAAATATAAAAAATATATTGAAAATATCGTTTTCCTTTCTACATACATACATTTTAACATATTTTTCGTTTACAGAATTTGACTAAAAAAATTTTTTTGAATGTGTATTACATGAATAAAAATTTGTTTCATGCATGTTTTTTAGATAACTGTAATTATAAGTATGAAAAAATTTCATTGTTTATATCAATGTCAAACGCTCACCGAGGGACGTCCAAACATTTGATTTGAGGTTATTTGCGGCCAAATCGTTCATTGTCCTTCATTTATTATACGCGCACTTTCGATACTGGCCTCTCTTTGATAATAAGCTTCTACCCGCCGAATCACGATACAATTGCCGCTTTGACGTTTGCGACCGAAAATTTAAAATTTCGCACTTTGTAGACAGCCTTTTTATCACAGCGGTAAATGGGTATGAGTGGATTCTGTCTGGAACAGTCCGATTCCGCCACTGCGGCGCTGTACTGCTTCCCCATGCTCCAAGTCCATAAAATACCAAATTATCTTGCCCAATTACAACAAATGTTCTCTTAGTGTGTGTTTTGGAATCCGGTCTTTTCACAGCAACATGCCTTCCTTGTCGTTTATATGATAAATTTTTGATTTGCACATGAAGATTACTACCTAGATAGACATTTGCATCGTTACTTCACACACTTCAGACTTTCACAGCTAGTTGCTTCGAACTCTCGACTATGATTTCATCTGTCTTCGTTTATATGTTGTACTAATATTTTTATTATCACAGTATTTTCACAGACCATGCCCCCCCCTCACATATAGTAGCTCCCATCCACGATATGTTGTGAGATCCGTATTCCATCCACCCCCGTTCACTTCCGAGCAAGTTGATGCAAATTGGTACGTTTGCAAGATTGAAATCGTACCTCTTTTGGTATGAAATCAGCCTCTGAGTGCTAACCCCTTTATGTCGTATAGTGTGTGTTTTCCCGACTTGTGCTGTGTGTGAATGGTGGTACCTGACGGGTGCGTAAGTGTAGGGGGTGGTGTTTGGTGTTTGTTAGATCTAACGTGTATCGGTTTGAGATTGGTTACTCATCTGACGCGGCGGAGTGGTTGCGTGTATTTATCCCTCTCTCTCAACCTGGGGTCATCCAGGTTCAGATGGATGTCCTGGATCACTGGGTTAGTATTTTCAATTGTTACTGAAACAGTATATTGAAAGTGAGGTTGAATTTATATTTAGGTTCTAGGAAATATTATTGTTTATCCATATTCCTGAAACAACCACAATTGGGGCTGGTGTTTGGGGGTAGTTATTCAAGTAAAGGAAAATCAAGTTTGAATTGATTAGCACCTTTCAATTTGAAAATTTCGACAAAATTTTGACACAAAATGTAATTTTAGGCACCGAACTGATGCAAAGAAAAAATAAAATAAAATCATGCGTGTTCCCTATTGATATTTTTGTTAGTTCTTCCTGTCTAGACGCATCGGCTCGATACTCAATAATTGTTGCTACCTGAAAGTGAAAACAAACTGAGTTGATATTTTTTCCAATAATCTTGTTTTTTTTTTTGAAATTATCTTTAGCAATAATTAGGTTTCATTGTCTGCTTCCTTAATAAATTTGTTGATATGTTCGCTGCTGAAGACTTTTGATTTCTTTGCTTGATAACCAACGTTCTCCCTTCTGAAGAATGCAATAACCTTCGGGAACGTGGGTATGTTTACATTATCCTTCACTTAAATGGTACTTTTCAGCATACACATACGTACATGAGCCACAGGGTAGAGAACTTAACAATTTCTGATTTTCGTGCCAAATAAGCCTAAATAACGTAATAGTTTTGCATTTTTTTGTATCCATCCATTTCGTGAACAAATTATAAACGTTTTCGTACTTAAACTTTGATTTTTCTGGTGATAATTGTGCTGTAGCAGCAGCTGCTGCTGCATTGCAAATTTCGTTAGGCCCATTTTTAAACTCGCTTTCATTAATACTTTCCATTATTTATAATAATAATCGCGACCAAAAAGATGTAAACTTTCAAAAGCAAACTGCCAATCGTTATTTCGTTGTTATGCTAATGAACAACTGTCATTGTGATTGAATATAAGTTTAAGGGAGACGTCTAATGAGACCTGTCCTGATCACACACATACAATTAAAAAGAGTATGGTAGTGTCCATAGACAATAAATTTATATTTTCCTCAATAAAAAGCCTTACCCACCACGGCTCAATTGAACCACAACTGGGGTAAAAAGTGTGATAGAAGTTTAATGAGAACTTGACCCAACTTCACAACTCCCACAGTTGGATTACAAAAGAGTTTAAGAGGTGATAGTCAAAGTAACAGTGGAAATCCAAACGATGACTTATGTTCTCAGTATGGTGAAAGTTGAAAGAGAGGCTAGCAAATTGCAAAGAGTAATATCATCAAAGAGAATTAAAGTTGAAATCATTAACATGATTAAAATGAAACGTAAAAAGTGAATTAGAGTAAAAAAGGCTGAGAAAGTCAAATTTTCTCCTATTTTAAACGTCTATGAAGTAGAATATAGGATGTATTTAAATTGACTTGAGTGTTGAGACAAAGAATATTGTTGAGTAATTCGTTACTAATGTGTAGGTCTTCAAGAAAATATAATCTATTATAATTTTTGGAACTGACCTCATGTAAGATTTGTGAATTTCTATTTGGACTCAAATTATGATTGTTGAATCTCAAGTGATGACCGAAGACAGATACTTTATTACTGTTTAAATGTTCCATTATACGAACTTTCAAAGTCTACAGGTTCTACCAATGAATGGCTGCATCACAATCAAAGTGTTGATAATGTTATTTGTTTGAGAATATTCAATTCTTTTTGATACTCAACCAACAGTAGAAAGAGGTATATTCAAGAGTCTTCGGATGTAACAATAGAAGGCAGCCATTTTGTGTTGGTGGGAATGATTCGAAAAGCTAGGTATCACATGATCAGTTTGTGTGGGTTTTCTGAAGACATTGAAATCTAGGATATGACTATTTTTATGGATTGTAAGATCTAAAAAATTTAATTTATTATTTGATTCTATTTCTAAAGTGAATTTTATGTTAGGGTGTATTTGATTAATTTTGGTTAATACATTTTGAGCAGTATCAATGTTACCATCCACAAACACTAGACAGTCATCAACATATCTGTACTAGTACAGAATTTCAGAATTGATATCCGTGACAATGAATTTATTTTCTAGATTGTTCATGAAAATGTCTTGCTGGGAAAGGGGATAAACAACTACCCATAGCAAGACCTTCAGGTTGCTGATAACATTTTTCATCAAATATAAAAAAATCTTGTTAAAGGCAAAAATTCAAAATGGTCAATATAAAAATAGTGCAATTGTCATCAACTTTACCAAGACTTACGGCCTCACTGACTAGTGGTGAAGTTTCCATTTTTGAAACAGAGGTGAAGAGATTGCTAACATCAAAAGAAATCATTAGACAATCTTGGGGTATATCTAAATTCGTAAGTTTATTAATCAAATCTAAAGAATTACTTACCGAAAATGTGGGTTTGAAGTTAGTCAACTGTTTTATAAGTTTGTAAATGAAAGAAGCTAAAATTGAAACTGGAGTATTGGTGAAACTCACTACTGGCCTTATTGGTATGTCGATCTTGTGGATCTTTGGAAGTCCATACAATCTAGGAATGACTGGACTGCTAGAAATTAATGAAAAAGGAGCAGAATGTTCTTTGAAAAAATCGGAATGAATATTCAACTGGAGTTTTAGTCTTCTGATGAAGTTGTTAATGGATTTGGAGGTAGGAGTTTGAAATTGTGTTCTTAGAGAAAATTTTCTACTTTGTCAATGTAATCTGATTTATTTAGAATTACTAGACGATTACCTTTTCTGTTTTGAAAATACAATATTGTGATCTTCAATTTTGGTTTTAATTGTTTCAAGAATGGAGTGAAAATGTTTGTGACTATGAGTATTCAATATTTGTTTGCTACTTTTGATTTTATATAGAAAGTTGTGAATATCATTTCGAATGGTCTTTTTGACATTATCATCATCACAACATCTACTTCTACTGCCAATTTCAATAGGTTTCTCTCAGAAACTTGGTAACCCAAAGCAAATTTGAGACCCAATATCAACAATTCCATTTCATCATCATCGAACACAATGTCAGAAAGATTATTTACTCTATCGTAAAAAATTAAATCTGAAAATTTATTTGTATTTCTCTGTTTGTTTTTCCACAAATTGTGTTTCTGATTATTCGAAACTTTGAGTTTTTTGTTCACTTTGTCAAATTTAAGTTTTTTAGCTATGTCAACCTCATCAATGACTTCTTTAAAGAAATTTTGTAAATAAACAGAATCAAATTGTCTAACTAAGTTATTATAAACATTTTTCAATTCACAGTTGATAAAGTTAAGTTTGGAGTAATGTTTACAAATTGTCTGCTTGCGTAATCTTTATTTCATTTCTAATTTCATATCAATGTTGACGTTCCTTGAAATTTTGATTTTTGCGAAAGTAGGGGTAACCTGTTCCTTGATGCAGTTGTTCACGAACCAAATATCTCGATGAGTCATAATATAACTTATGTCTGACTGACAGCACTAGAAAAAAATATTTAGATATGTCATTGATATACCAGTAAGAGCGGATAATAAAAAGTATAAAATTATTCGTTCCAACATTCAAAAGATTGGAAATATTTGTTCAGTATTAGCAAACGTGAATTTTGTCATATTTTCACCAAATTCACCACTATTGGAAAAAGTTGAATAAACTAAAAACACTTCACTACGATTTTCCAAAAAAATCGATATTTTTTACTTATATCGAATCCCAGTAATTTTAATTTAGTTTATCTCCACTTGAAAAAGCTATAGTATAGCGAAACACGTGTCGAGGGTTTTGTAAACCAATTTTTTGTGAAAATCGCAGTGAAGTGTTTTGGGGGAACACCTAGGTGCCCATGGTTTTGTGGGCTAAGTTGTGTACATGAAAGTACTCAGATTCAGTTGAAGGATTTCGAATCTCAGATCTCTTAAATAGTTCAAATATAATATTGGAAACCCCCACTAGAGGCATTTAATTCCATATTTTACATCTTCCATGCCTGAAAAATAGCCTTGCATTATTTATTCTCATGGATTATGTTGGGCTGTTCAACTCTTATTGGCATTTGTTGTGCAAAAGAATTCCATGTGGATGGTGGTATGAAGCTTATTTATAAAAGCACAAGCGATACGACTATACTATTTGGAATATGTAGAATACCTATAAAGAATTTGAAAATCGTGTTGATATGACCACTATTTCAGTAATTAACCTGGAAATGCTGACTTCTTCATTTGTCAATTGATACCCCATGCAGCCGGCATCATAACATCAATTCCAAGAGCATTAAAAAATTAATCAGCATCTTTGTGTCCTCCATACAATAATAACAATTTTTGTCCCTAAAACCATTTGCTGATGGCTCCAATATCTATTTCGAGATCCCTCCTCAGGATCGTTTTTTTATCATTGTAGAACGGCTTTATTTGGACATTCGTGGACGTCTAAAATATATTCGAAGTTCCAACTACATTAATTATCCAAATTGTATACACAAAAAGAATTGTGAAAGCCTCAACATGCTCCTGAGAAAGCTGTGGGATAGTCGTTGTAACTTGCACAAAAAAACAAAATTGGTCAAACAGAATTGGTCTTTCCCATCGACCTTTCACTTTAAGATATATTTCATGGAAATACTACCTATTGCAGAGGTTCTCGTTATGCTGTTATTTCGTTTTTCCGTTATCCCGTTTTCCTGGTATCCCGTTATCCCGTTATAACGAACAAAACAAAATACGCATATCCATCGTTCGAATCGTGAGTTATGGTCTTCAGTTCAATAAAAATGAATGTCATCGGGTTCTTAAGCGCATCACTTGAGAACGGCTGGACCGATTTGGCACAGTCGAAAAGGAAGGGTAATTATTTTAGCAGCCTATGTATGTTTGTCTTTACGAATGTTTCACCGTAGCGCCTAAACTACTCATCCCATTTTGTTGAATGAGGTGTCAATCGATTCGTTATTATGGTCCGGGTAACAAAGGCTACATTTTATACAAATAAAATAAAAATGGCGGATGTTACATAACAAAGTGGGGGTCTCTAGTTTTTTTTGCTCCTATATCAAGTGGGTTGAGATTCGACTTCCTGGTGTCGTGGGAGATGGACGTCTACCACGCGTGCAGGAAGTCAGGTTAATGTTAGTTTTTGTACAGCCGTTCCACGTGCATCGAAAAGTTTTTTTTTGTTGTGAAAGTTTGGGGCATTCGTGGTAAATCTTTTCGAGTGAGACAATCCAGTTTGCCCACGGAAAGGGGGCCGAAGTTGTGGCTATAGCCCCCGTTTACTGGTATATTATCCCTATTGGATAGACCATAAAAAACAAGCAGGCAGGCAAGCATGTGGGATGTCAAATGAAACAGGAGAAAATTCTGAGTTCATAAATATAAATATAGTATACTTAATATTAAATATAAAAAAAAATATGCCAAGCGAAAGAAAAACAATTTGTTACTATATTTCACCGTTTATGAATACCACTAGCGCTTTCTATCGGCAGTTCTGAATATCAATCGTGTAAAAACAACAGAATCACCATCCCATTTGTTTCTGTTTCTATTAGATTGTTGTTAATTTTAGAATCTCACAAATTATTGATTATTTCAGCAAGGTACAAATTCAGTGCAAAAGAGTAATTCTAATAAAATCGCATGTACTGAGATACCTACCCGAACGGGCCAGACGTCGTTGACGGTCGTGTCCATGATAACAATTTTTTTGCGCGGATTTTAAATATCATTTCATTTTCTACTATCACAAGACGAACATTCATGCACATTCTTTCATAATACTTGAACTTCATAGCTAATAATAGGGTAAAGGGGAATTCACTTTATTTTATTCCGAATACTGAACAATTATTTTATCATAAATGTCCTAGTCTAGATTGTTTAATTATTAAGTATCTATTACTTACGCTATCATATCATTCTTCTTTTCGTTGTCGCATCAAAGGTTAAAACAAAAAAGTTTGAAACAAAATAAAGAGTTTAGAAAACTGTAATTCAACTACGGAAAAAATAAAATAAACTGAAAAGTAAGAACAAGTTAGGCGTTGATTGCTATCATCGTCTTATTGAGTAGACAAGTCTTTTGATTTGTTATGTTTGATATTCCTGTTTATTCAGTTCTATTGAAGTCTTCTGGCAGTTCACAGTAATAACATTATAATTCAATTCAAATGCCGTGGTCGTGCGTTGTCAACTACGAAAAGCAAACATTATAATCTGATAGCCAATCAAGAATAAAAAATACGCACGACCACGGCATTTGAATTGAATTATTAATTTGAAACTGCCAGAAGACTTCAATTTAACTAAATAAACAGGAATATCTAACATATCAAATCAAAAGACTTGTCTACTCAACAAGATGATGAGAGCAATCAACACCTAACTTGTTTCTTACTTTTTAGTTTATTTTTTTTCCGTAGTCGGGTCACAGTTTTTTTAACTTTTTATTTTATTTCAAGAGATCAATATAACAATTCATACTATGACAGATATCAAGTTGATAGCAATGTTACTGTAACATTTGTCTTTCAATATATACAAGTAAACGAGAAATATCTTCGGAATTTTAGTTCCATCTGATATTTTTTATTCCCTCATGCCATTATTTACACTTGCCCCTTAATTGGGGTAAGTGTAAAACAGTATGATAAATCTAAACTCATCTGTTACTAATATTTATGTGGGGTAAGTGTAAATTCTGAATTAAATAACACTGGGCATATTTTACTTTTTCAAAATATATTAATTAGAAAACAAGTTATACACTTTTTAAATAAATCGTACAAATGCCATCAAATATTTTTAATTCACAGCATTAGTGCTAAACTTGATTTCAAATGAAAGTTTACCCCAATGGTCAACTTTAGGCTTAGGAAGAATTAACTCAATGTCAAAGTAATTAATATATTAACTCCTAATTTGAACAATACTAAACAATGATCTCTTCTTGAACCGACTTCGTTGGTAAAAAAATGTTATCTGAAATGACGTTAGCATACGTTGAAAAACTGTGATCGTTGTTCGGTGGTTCGCACATTTTACATGTATCTGCTAGATGGCGCCTCTTTATACCTTCTAGTTTTTATCTTAGCTGTTGGGTTACACTTACCCATATCTATTTTTATACAAAAATATAAAAACTTTTTATGTTTTCTAAAAAAAAAAAAATATTTTATTCTGATTTGTTAGTTAGATGAATGGAATTGCAATTTCTGAATCAATAAATAAATTTTTGAATCTACATTTCTGATTGGCCGCGCCATAAGTTTTTTTTTGATTAATTTCCACAATATTACAAAAATCCAAGAGTTCTCCAAATCGGCCCCTGAACACTCAATTATATAGCGCAATATAATACTGTGCAATATTATATTGCACAATGTTATTATTATTATAGTTATTATTATTTAATATTGCGCAATTAATTTCGAACAAGCACAATCTGCATTCAAAACTTGCACATATACACAATATAATCAACACACAATAATATTGCGGCATATCTAATATTGCGCAATATATTATTCAGCTCGTAAACCATTACACAGGTTGTAATTTAACTTCTTGTACACCCGTGAATGACGGGTGTATAATGCCATTCTATGACGAATTAAAGTAATTGAAAATTCGAAAAAAAAAATATATCAACATTTTTTTTAGCAAATTCGTCCAAATTTTGGAAACCGCGAAACGGCGAAGTAGGTGAAACATAGGTTTTTTCTGCCTCACTAAAAACGTATTGAAAAAATTTTGAAGATTTTATTTTTTTATTTTTTGGACTATTAACTGTTAGCGGTTGTGCAAGAAGTTAGATATATCGCATAAAAATGTGTTTTTATTTCTGAAAATATATCCAGTATTGCTTTCGCTGGCAGTCTTCCAATATTATTATTTGCTCCACATTTTTAATTTAACCGACAATGATCTTCAAAACGGTGTTTTTTTTGTAATTAACGATTACGCGATACCCATGCGTGTAATTCGGACATTTTTTTTTGCTCTTGCAGAACGGTTGATTTAACATAGTTTGGCACTCAAAATGTTTTTGATGTATGTATTTTCATTTTGCAAAAAAAAATAATATATATATATATATATATATATATATATATATAAATTTATATATATATATATATATAATTGAAATAGCGATGTTTCATTTTTGAAGTTCAGGCCCTTTTTTGACTAAACTATCATACCATTAATTGGCCGTTTCTTTAATTAAAGCATATTTAATCAAAATTTTTTTAAATTAAATCATCTGCGACTGAAAAAACTTTAGTCACTATCTTGCATCGTTCAAGATAACATCTTGTCAGGTATTCATGTTGAAAAGGGAAACATTTTCAATTTAACATTGAATACAAAGATTTTTGTGAAAATTGAAAAATCTGGACAATAATGAAGGCTTTAGCCGGGAAGAAGTTGTTTTCTGTTAGATATTAAAAAATAACTTCAGTATTGTCGTAGATTTTTCAATTTTCCGAAAAATATATCTATTCAATATTCAATTGAGAATGTTTCCCTTTTCGGCTCATCCAAAATTCAGACGATTTGACTGGGTACCACAAACCCATAGGATGTATGCATGATTCTTTTATTTATCTAATAAATTCCGTGAAATGAATGATTTTATGAAACATTTGAGATAATCACCAAAAAACACTTAAAATCACGCAATTTAAAAAATTCGGGACTACAGTGTATTTTTATTAAGTAACTTCATTAACTGTAGTAGCAGTGTATAATATATATATATTTCTGAAACAATCAATTTCGTGTTTATGGCATTTAAAAATTTCGTTCATCAGCGATCCTAATCTATAGAGTAGGGCGGTCTTTAGACTATAATCTCTTATTCAATATACATGTCAAAAGGGTTCATACTACTTTTTTCAAGATTTGTTTGCATTATGAGTTGAAATCACGATGTTCTAATGGTACTTTGATAGTACTTGAGAAATGGATTGTCATATGTTTCCAAATCAATTGGTTATTTGGTAATCTCCTAGTTTAGATAAACAATATACCGCAAATATGATGATGTACAGCAGACTAAATAGTCAATATACTTGTTCACTTGTCGTGATCTTGAGTTTCTCGAACGTCTCTGCGAGCATTCTCGAACGTCTCTGCCACAAATACGAAATAAGACATTCCTAGTGTATTTATTCAAAGAAATGTATCCGGCATTGACCCATAACCATATAAGTCTTCGTATTTTAATCGGTTTCACTTAAGTCATCGACGTCTGGGTTCTCTCACGTTGGCCCTGGCACAATGCACTTATTACATACATCAAATCAACTTCTCCAACTCCATAACGCTCGCAAACGCAATTGTTGATTTCTTTACGAGATGTTATCCCTCTGACTTATTATTACCAATTCAAGACCAGATTCATCATTAATTTTAAAAGCACTATAAAATTCATAGTCGGCGGGGTGATGATTGAAAATGTTTTTGAATTAATGATATAGACCTTTCATTTTATTGTTATATTATATATTAATGTATATGTTAGTACTTATAATAAGTAGCTAATGAGTCAACATGGAACTAAGTAGAACATGCTGATACTGGTATGCCTAACGATTTGTTACCAGAAAATGACCTAGGTTTGATATGTTATCGATTTTTTTATTTCTATATCTTTTCTTGTATTTCGAACCATCATATCTCATTTTATTATTGCGAATATCATATCATTATCAGACCAACTCAACTTACAAATGGTTCTCAGGAAAATCTCCTCCCCCCCAAAAAAAAAATATATGAATCTGGATGGTTATCTGCTTCAATAGTACCTTATTGTTTTCATGGTAATCATCTCCGAAACTGTCGGCATTTTAGTTATTGCTATCCATTTGAAACTAATGAGATACGATGAATTGGAAAAAATCTATATCTCTTCTTCATTGGTCACTTAATAACTTTCTGACGAAATAATTTAATTGGCTTATGTTTTCAAACCACAGAAGGTTTTGATTTTGAAAAAGTTCGAAACACTAATGAAAATATACAGGGTGCTATTTGTAATAAAATTCCTAACTTACCCTGGTATTACGTTACGATATCGGTAGGTAGAAAGGTAGGTAATTGTTTTTCCATTTTTGAGTTTTTTTTTGTAGATACACAACAAATCAGAGAAAAAAAATCTATTATATAAAGCTGAGTGCCATCTGAGCAAAAGTAATGTTATAATACTATACTACTATTACTAATATTAAATAACCACTGGTCTGCGATGAAAAGGTTTTTTGTAAAACTTTAGCTGAAACATATGTATTTCAGGTCTACTGATTCCGAATATAAACTCCGTTCTTACGTATAACTTCACATTTTTTTAGTCATACATACAGGGTGATTCAAAAGTACTTTGACAAACTTCAGGAGGTGATTCCTCACAATATTCTAATATGAATTGTCCGAATAAATATATATCCGGAAACGCTTCATTTCGAAGATACAGGGTGTTGAAGTTTTATTTTTATTTTCGTTTTTTTTAAATAATTATCGAAATACTGAACTCAAATATAAGGGAAATTGGTATTAAGAGGTTTTTGAAGTGTCGAATTCGAACCTGATGTTATTATTGCTTTTACTCGTAGGGGGCGCCACCTACACGTCTTTTTCTTTTTTGAAGATTCATAACTTTTTTCAGCGCACTTCGTGCACATAAGTTATTACCATTATTTTGCATTTTTCACAAGAATGCTTTGGAAATGAATTATACGTTTAAGAAAGTAGTTTTGGTAATTACATATTATGTGTCAGTTAAACGTTTTGTTGTTTTGTTGAAGTTTCTGTGAGTTTTAAAACACGAATTTTGAAAAAAATTATTATTTAAACAATAATGCTCATTTAGCCGATATGCATTTCGTTTATGGCCTTGCGGATGGCAATGCGCGCGAAGCAAGACGTATTTACTAGGAGCGATTTCCTAATCGAGTACTGCCTTCAGCTCCAACATTTACCAGTCTCCACCGTCGTTTAGCAGAGACGGGTAGCTTTAAGAGGGCAGCTGATATTATTGGAAGACCACGAGCAGTCCAAACCCTAGAATTGGAAGAAGCTGTTTTGAATGCTCTCGAGGAGAATCCAGAAACAAGTACAAGAATAATTGCTGAAGCTCTTAATTCTACCCAGTGCACAGTTTGGAGAATTATCCACGATCAACAATTTTATCCTAACCATATTCAAAGGGTACAAGCTCTTTCGCCACGAGACTTTCCCCAACGCATTACTATGTATCAGTGATATTTGAGAAAATTGGCTGGAAATCCTCAATTTTTAAGATATGTACTCTTCACGGACGAGGCAAACTTCTCCCGAAATGCTATCAAAAACTTTCATAACAACCATGTTTGGGCTCTGGAAAACCCGCACGCAGTTAGTGAAAGACATTATCAGTATCAATTTTCCGTAAGTGTATGGGCAGCAATAATTGGTGATTACTTGATAGGTCCTTTCTTTTTTCCGTTCCGACTGAATGGCGCAACTTACAGATACTTTTTAGAAAATGAATAGCTGGGGCTACTTCAGAAAGTACCATTAGAAATTCGTATCCGCGTGGTTTATGCATGATGGGGCTCTGGCCCATTTTAGCATTGTAGCCAGGGAATTCCTCAACACTGTCTATCCAAATCGATAGATCGGTAGGGGTGCAGAAGGACCTAACCAGGCGTGGGCACCAAGGTCCCCAGATCTCAACCCGTTAGATTTAAATTTTTTGGGACACTTGAACTCACTAGGTCATAAAACTCCAGTAGCGAACGAGGAAGATATAAGAAACCGAATAGTAGACGCCTGTGAAACAATAAGAAACACACCAATAACTTTTGAGCGGGTACGAAATTCAATGACTAGTAGACTGAATGCCTGTATCTTCGCTGAAGGTTGACACTTTGAACAATTCATTTGAATACAATTTAGTTTCCTTTATTTTATTTTATTCTACATATGAAAAATTTCTTGAAATAAAATGTTGATATTTCTTGCAAATTTTATTAAAACAAATACAGATTTTGCAACCTTGATACAAAAATAACTATTTTAAACGAGTAAAAATAAATAGAATAGGTGGCGCCCCCTACAAAAACCAAAACTACTTACCTAAACTTCAAATTCATTTCCTAAGCATTCTTGTGAAAAATGCAAAATAATGGTAATAACTTCAACACGCAACGATTATCAAATAATCGACTTGAAATTTTCAAGTCCAAATATCTAGAAAACGGTTGCTTATAGCGACTTGTAACAGGGGTAGCTTTTTTATGTAGATATGATAGAGGAATCAATTTTTCTACTGAAAAATGTGCTAGAAGTACGCTCAAAAAAGCTATGAATCTTCAAAAAAGAAAAGACGTGTAGGTGGCGCCTCCTACGAGTAAGAGCAATAATAACATCAGTTTCGAATTTGACACCTCAAAAAACCTCTCAATACCAATTTTCGTTTGATTGAGGTCACTATTTCGAAAGTTATTAAAAAAAAAAACGAAAATAAAAATAAAACGAAGCGTTTCCAGACATATATTTATTCGGACAATTCATATCACTTTTGAATCACCCTGCAGTAGATACATATATATTATTAAATGTAATAATTACTTTCATCACTTTCAATGCAGTAATCTATTACTCTTTGCACATTCAAGCATCGTTTAGCCATCTCACTTTCTCTTTTTTTTCTCTCTCTCTCTAAGTTAATAGTTACACCAGTTATACTATAGTACCGTGCTGAGCTTTAAAGTGGTAACTCCACTTTTTTGTCAAATGGAGTTACCACCATAGGGGGTATTTCTCGCAGGTTTTGTTGACTTTGAAGTGGAAAATACATATATTACTATCGATGCAGAATCTTTTTGAAAGTCGTATATCCCAAACTCAAGCGCAGCAGAAGTCTTTAAAGTGATAAATCCAAATTATTGTGGATATACCACATTAGAGCCATGGATTGTATCGTCGCTGCCCAAGTGTGACATTTTGCCTAACTGAACTATTATTAGGCGAGGAATAATAATAATTCATTCTTTATTTTATTTTGTTTTGAGGCGTTAGACACTCTATATTTTTAGTTGTATAAAGTTAAGGAAAACCGTAATTTTGATGGCTTTGGCAATAAACAAAGAATTGAATTGCGAAAAAAAATTGGATGGATTCGATAATCTGCTGAGAGATAAAAATCGTACTTATGCAGAACTTAGATCAGTTGAATTACCAATAACCGACCCTGTAACCTCAACGGCTCGGAATAATATTACTGGATATCCTATTCGAGAATTTGACATGGTAGATGAAGATCCTGAAGATGATGAGATGCCAGGAGATGATACTATTCCGGAATACTTCGATTCGGAAGATTCTATAAAAGATCCTGATTTTGAGATTTTAGATCAAGAAGAAGATCAGTTGATGGAACACGAGGATGAACCAGAAGAATATATCATTTCAGGCTGGGAACATAATGTTCGATGTGAAGATAAGATTGAATATACAAAAAAAGGTTTTATTCAAAAGCGGGTTAAAGAGTCAAATAGTACAAAAGCTTAGAATAAAATTAAAAAACAAAAATTGAAGCATTCGGTGCAATCCTCCTGTGCTGACAACTGTGAAAAAATGCAAATCTAGCTTTACTGAAATCCATAGAAATGATACCAACTCAGAATATTGGAATATGTCTGAAAGAAGCAATTTTGTTTCAAGTTATATTACTGCAACAGATGTGAGACGTCATAGGGGCCCTGCTAATTCTCGACGGAAAAATACATTCAAATACTTCTTCAAGGATTCGCTTGGTGAAATAATCGAGGTATGCAAACACTTTTTCCTGAGTACCCTAGGCTATAAAAAATTGGATTGTTCAAGATTGCTTCATGAGTAAACATAACCGTGAAAGAAGCAAACTATCTTTTTCTGGCAGTCGATAGGGAAACCATACAAAAACAGAGAAAATTGATAGAGAACTGAAAAAATAGATGTTGAAACTTTCCACCCACCAGTATCACATTACAGAAGAGAGCATGCCCCGAATAAACGTCTTCCAAGCGATACTACGATCACCATGAATATTTTTCAGAAAAACATAAGATCAAATGCTCCTGTGAAGTTTATCGCAACAATATCACCAAAGAAATGAACATATCTTTCACACGACTAGGGCATGAAGAATGCGAAAGCTACGAAACGTTCTTGCTGCATGATCCACAGCATGGAAAAAACAGTCTTTGTGAAACTTGTGAACTGTGTTATGTATGGAAAATTCATATAGACAAGAATAATCTAGCTAGAGCGGCTTACCGGATTTTTTTCGGCAGATTTAGAGAAAGTAATAATGCTACCCCGAATGTTCAAGCAAGTGGTATTTTGTCCTTGAATCATTGTGTTCAATCAGAGTTTCGTTCCATTAGGTTAAAAAAAACAAACCCATTGCTATTTTATGGCACGAAGCGATATCTGGTTGAAAGAAGGAAGATATCATAAGTACTTACTATAGCTTTTCCTAAGAAATGCTCGAATACGAAAGAATTGTTTTGTGGGTAGGTAATTGGTGCAAAATAAAAATTGGACAATTTTTTTATTCTTGATAAATATCAATTTATCAGAAATTTTGACAAAAAAAATAATATTCAAATATTTCGATCCAGGATCTACTTATATGTCCGCCGATAATTTCCACCACCAAGTGTAAATATCTATGAAAAAAAAATGCTAAAATAAATGTTTTTCCAGATTTTGTTGACGCAGTTAGAAGAGCTAATTCCTCGAATGTAATAGTTATACCTCAGACTGACTTTTATCATTTCAAATACTATTCTTCAGTCTACGAAATAAATAAACAATATCCTCGCCCCTTTATCAGAGATACGGTGCAGGTCACAGCAACAAGAGGTACAAAAACATTAACGTATAAAACTTAGAGGAAATTTCTTGAAAGCAAATAATCTCCAGAATGGAGTTCTATTTGTAAAGGAGAAGAAGCTGCAGAAAAGTATAACTGAAGCCAGAAAAAAGAAATACTAACAAAATTAGGATCCATCATGTCAAAAAATAGGCTACAGTTTTGGAAATAGTCAACTGTAAATGGAGAAGGGATGAAACTTCTCACCACCATTGAGGATGAGTAATGGATTCTTGCTGGATTTCTAAGATATTATAGATAATGTAGATCGAGCTATACTGTCTTGTTGTTCCATACATCTATAATAGTTTTTATGATTTTAATAAAGATAAATGGATTTTATGCTATTGAGTTATTTTCAATATTGGAAATACCACAAACTATCATTCGATTTTAATTTCAAAATACTATGCCTGAAAGTGGTATTGGCCATAGATTTTTCAAAATAATAATTTTTCAATTGAACTTGTCATGATCATATTATTTTTATCAAATACAACTCCACTGTGAAATATTTCCCGTATATATTATCAGGTTGAAAATAACTTGAAACTTTGAACTGAATTACCTCCAAACTATCTTTTTGGAACTACCACTTTCAAGCTTAGCGGGGCAGTATAGAGCTTTTCAGACAGTGTGAGTGAACCTGTCAAGAGTACACGAATCTCGGTATTGCAAAACAGTCCAGATGTATTTTGTTATATTTGAGGGCAATATACCTTAGTTAAACAAAGGAGAAATATAACAGATTTTGTAAAATATGAATATTTTGCATACTTTGGATAAGGTTAGGTCAACAAAATAAAAAGTGGGTGACACATAACGTATGCTGTTCAGGAAACTTATGAAGGACAAAAATTTTGAGAGTCATGACAGACTTAGAAAAAAAAGCCTAGAATATTATAGAAGTGTAATTTCCAATTTTTGTGGCAAAAAGTAGTCAAAGACATGTTAAAATTATAAAACGTTAGGTTGTGACTTGAGTGGGAAAGTGAGTTTTCAAATTCTAACATTGATCATTTTCCAAAAACTCTTGGAAATTACAATGGAGAACAAGATGAACGGTTTAATCAAGATATTAAAATAAGATATCAAGGCTATTGGGACGTCAATATGATGTTAGACTATTCTTGGATGATCCATAGAAAACCCAATGAAGTTCACCGACAGAAACTAACAAAACCAAGCTTTTTTGATATAGATTGAATAATTGAAACATTGTATATATATATTTTATTCCATTTAACAGGCAATTTACACATATTTTCCAATTACAAAATTATCTGCATCTGAAAATCGAGGTACATTTAGTCATATTTCCGGCGACCTCGTATTAACGAGTCTGTTTAATCTACACGATCGTTAATGACACCTATTAACTTTCAATTTATCTTTTAATGCATGATTGTGATATATGCAACCGATCATACACCGAAATCGACCATTAATAATCTGTAAATGGTCTATTTCTCCATTGATGCATCAATGTGGTATAGGCAACTAAACATACACGAATTCGAATATTATTCAAATGTCAAATCGTATTACCTTTGCGCTGTCAAATTTATGTATTTTTAAATCCAAATGTTGTAAGTTTCCTCCTAGTTGAAGGAAATGGATATCGAAAATTTCACGTTGACCTCAGGAACGAGGTCGACGGAAAAGTTTTGTAATCAACTTGTATATTAAAATGGCGATTAATGATATCGAACATTAACGCGCTCGCTTCGCTCTCGCGCTAAAATACCTCGATCATTAATCGCCACCATTAATAGACTAATTGATTAAATAACTATTACGATTACGATTATTGACAATTCAGTACATTTTTAATTTTAAATTTTTATATAAGACTCCATACATTGATGTAACCCCTTTTTAGGATACTACTCTTCGTTTTTGGCTGATGATGGACCTTCATAGGTCCGAAACATGTACCATCCCTATTTAAGAGGATAATGAACATTGTGGGGTATGACTGAGAGTTTTCTTGGAACATCAAAGATATTAATGAAAGAAAAAGCCATGTGAAGGAGATAAGATATGAACTACTCCGTACTGATGAGTGCCAAATAAGCCTGAAATCGGTATGCGGATGGTTAGGCGGACACGACATGAATTTAAACATAATCGAGCTTATCAGAAAGAAACATTTGAGAACAATATCCATTTAAATGGAAGTTTGCATGGATTGTCAGGTGAATATCATTCAACGTTCTGCGTGGTATTTGCTAGGAAAGTAGTTGTTTTTCGCCTGTCGGACTACCAATTGTTTCAATTTATATTGAACCTTTTGTGAAGACGACTTTGTGTGGGCTTTATGCATTTCATTTCATATCAAAGATATTGCTGGAAATGTACATCAGAAACATATCCCCTCCTTAATTTAAAAAACTGACAAAAAAAAATGTGAAAAAATATTTCACCCATTGTTTACAGCGATAACTTTAGAATCAATAAATTTTATAAATTCATATTATATCAAAGAAACCCTTCAAATCGTGACGTGAACATATTCCTTTGGGTATTTCTCCGATCTAGCTTGCCAAAAGTTGATTTCATAAAATTTGAGAAATAACTGCTTTCCGTCAATGTTTGACAATCCAGGCACAATAATTATTGTCTTTTGCTCGCCCATTGCCATAGTAGGATTGCATAAAAATATTAGAAGCGTTCAGAGAGAGATTTGAACCCTTCTCTAATTTTTTATTGTGGAGTTTGAGGTTTATAGAAAAATACAAATGTTGTTTGTGTTCACCAGTGAATAAATGTCCTTTTTTTTCTGACATGA
The DNA here is from genome assembly GCA_018342105.1 of Gonioctena quinquepunctata. NCBI lineage: Eukaryota > Metazoa > Arthropoda > Insecta > Coleoptera > Chrysomelidae > Gonioctena > Gonioctena quinquepunctata. The sequence continues at coordinate 63,808 of JAFIRS010000405.1, forward strand.
TTCGTTAGCTTGATTGATGGCTTTTTCAGAATCAATAATTAAATTCTGGAATCTACCTTTCCGACTGGCCACGACAACGGTTTTTTACATTTTAAATCGAGGAACCATTGTCAAAAATTGGGAAGCATTTTGGCAACGAGTGGAACACATCTCAAATTAATAATTCAAACTGCCATTTCAATTTATAAAACTTTATTTCGTTAGGCGTTGGCTTTTTTTTCAAATATCAGGTATGCTAGTGACAATAATAAGCTCTACCATTTGATATTTTTTATTATTGGTCTAGGTCAGTAAGTGTATCATTGTTAATCATCAGATTACTAATTTCTCAGATCATTATTTGCAATTGTAGTGCTACTATTTATTCATGAGGATAGTGGTATTTGATTCTTTTGAAATACTGAAAAAAAACTGTCCGAGAAAAATTCTTGGCTTTCTACATTTGTAGGAAACATCAAATTGGAAATAGATAAAACAATTTTTTTCATCAAAAGTTTTTATTATAGATTTTTCAAAGCAAGTTGTTAATAATGAACGAGCGCTGTACAGTCCCAATCAATCGATTCTTGATACACTCTAAGATAAATGTATTAAGTTTTTCCAGTAATTTTGCACATTCTGCTGCTTTCCTCAGTCCTGGAAGGGTGCAGTCACTTTCTATACACATTTTCACCTAGTTTGACAGAAAAGTGATGCAATTGAAAGTTTCAAATAGAAATGACAGTCTAAATTATTCATTTGTTTCTGCATGATATATATGCCTATTTGAGGAATAAGACATTTTTCATTTTCAATGAAATTATAGCTGGCTACCAATATGTTACAGACTTCTTATAGGCAATATTTTTATGGTTTCCTAAAAGGAAAAACGAAACTCCTGTCTAAATATCTGTTGCAGCCATTTTTCTCAGAGAGTGTTTGACTTTGCAAGCTTACTGCTCTGTTGAAAATATATAGTTCTTCTAGTTCGAGTTGAAAATATATAGCTATCTAAAAAAAAATAAAGATTGATATGCATTTTTTTCTTTGAAGTTGGTATTCAGTTTTTCTAGAAATATTCCACATTCTGTTGCTTCCCTCAGTCCTAGAGGGGTATAGTCACTTTCCAATATATATTTCTACCGAGTTTGATAGAAGAAGTTATGAAATTGAATGTTTCGAATGGAAATGAGTCTAAATTAATCGTTTGTTTCTGCTTAAGATATATGCCTACTTCTGCACTTGGTTTTATGATTTCAAGAACGAAGGGATAAGACGTTTTTCCTTTTCAATGAAATTATAGCTGGCTACTGATATGTTACAGACTTTTGTCTCGTTTACATATTTCTATCCTGAGCTACAGGATAACATGTCAAAGTTGGTAATGTTAGTTGCAGTTGTTGAGTTAAGTTGGCGTTAGCTAATGGTGTTTCTCATTATGTTGATGCAGTCTCAACAAAAACTAAGGAATGGATGGATTTTGATCGTTTCAATCAAGTTCGCAGACATTAGTCATGTGTATGCTAGACCCACTCTGCACTGATGAGGGGCAAATACCCAGAAACTGGTTTACTGGTGGTCAGCCTGAGTGGAGTGATTAAAATCTATCAATTTCGCAACAAACAATTGAAAATTAACCTTGTAGGACTTTGCACGATGTAATCCAACGTCCACCGAGGAATTGTCCAGGAGAGTAGTTGTTTTTTTATGGATATTTGACCAGCATATACCTTTTGTATCAGCTGTCTTCAGGAATAAGACCTATTTCATTTTCAATGAAGTTGATGTACATTCATTATATTTTCATTTCCATAATAAATATATGAATGTTTTGGGGACGTAAGTATTGATAAATTGTAATTTCTGTTGCTAGTGGCAAAAAGACAATCTACACCATTGTTGAGAGGACTTTTATCGACAGCACCCTTAAATCCTGAATATAATTCAACAAACGGGTAAGTTTGGTATCCTTCAAATACGCCAAAACGGTACAAAAAATATTCTGGGGAAATAATTCTAAATACCCTTTATAGTGTAATTAAAAAAAAATTGAAGCCGATACAATTTTTGTTAAACATAGTTTTCACACCAGCTTTGCTTCTATTCATATAAAACAGTAATTGACCCAGTAGTTCATAAAATGCATTTACAGTAGTATTCTTATTAACAAATGAAAGTGCTTGACTATTGATACTTTTTTTTCTAATTGGACGAATATAAATGCAGTAATTCACTGTATTATTTATTTACTTCAATTAGATCTGTGGGAGGAAACACACTCGAAATGCATGTTTTAAAACACATATTCTAAAAATAACCAATGACAAAACCAAAAAAGTATTGATCAACAACAATTGTTATTAATAACTAGTTCATCTATTCTTTTTCTCAATAGATTCAGCTCCAACTGCGCTGAATTGGATGACGTGTATTTTTGCACTCAAGAGCGGGGCACCACTGGTACATGCTGTGGAGGTGTCTGGTCCACTACGACAGGATACCCACGAAGCTTCCCACCTTCATGGTCAATCACAGACCATCCAGTCGACCACCGGCATTCGCGTAAATTGCATCTTATACGCGCTACGATACAGTGAAATAACTTGGACTTTTGTTGTTTTAGTGTACGCGATTCGCTGAATTTTTCGTATAAGTCATCAGGTAAATATGTACATATAACTAATATTTTTACATAATGTGATGGTATTAGTAATATTCAATTAGTAGATTCCACAAATATTATGATAATAAAATATGATGTACCAAAATATTTCTCATTGTGTAAATAAAAATTTAGTCCGAAAACTTCCACTATAAGATATTTACCATGTTATTCAAAAGACTGGCCTCAGTTTGAATACTGTCAATTCAGGAATGCCTCACACAGTGCCGATCAAAAAATACCTTCGACTCTTTGAATGATAAGTATACGAAAAAAAAAAACAATATTTTGAGGAATAATATTTCTACTTCTGGTTGCTGTTTATTTATACTCCGAGTAAACTTCATCCCGAATGGATTTAGCAGCTTAGGACTATAATTGTAAAATTGTGATAATTTTCAAGTTTATTGGGAATTTCCGATTGATAAAAAATATAATGGGAATATTTCAAATGAATCTTTGTGAGCAGCCCTCCAAAGTTGAAGAACCTATATCACATTCAACACATTTTGTACAACAACCAAATGTTATTTTAAGACAAAAAAAAATATTGTTGAATATATAGCTAGAATTTATCGAAGACGGTGTCTGAAGACGGTAAAGATATAGGTATTTACTTTTCTTTCATTAATTTTTTACTTGAATTGAATTCATAGCATTTTTCCTTGTTTTTATTATGCTTTTTTGGGATAAACTGTTGATTACTTCTGAATAATATCATTTATTAGAATAATAGCTTCAATAAAAGCTGCAAAACTCATATGCTGATGACACACTCATCATAAAACATCAACAACATCAATAAAAACAAACTCGATGCCGATATTGCTCTCCAGTAATTACTTCATTTTATGGATATGGTAAATTCCGTTTTAATGACTACAAACAAATCCGAAAATTGGAAAACATTTGATTACTGTCAAATCGAATTTTAATTATTTTTCTGTTATATTATAATCTCTTACTCACTCCTTACTTGATATATAATCGCTTGGTCACTGAAGACGTCACCGAAACTATAGGAAGAAAAAAAACAGAACAAATTGACTGTGCTTTTGATTCCTTAAAATCATATAATCACCTATAGTACCTACCTCTAACTTCAAAACTTCAAATGTAATTTTCTACAAGTGATGCATTGGAAAGGTAATTAGATAAGAAAAATGTCTGCCTAACATAATTGCAATATCTTGGTTGATTCATATATTGCATTTTGAAAATTCAATCAGGGTGTATTATTGATTCTTCTCTCGGCAAACAGATTTACTGTCAATATTTGCCCGAAGTGCCCAATTACTTTGGAATAGGGCGCTATGGTTTTAATTCAAACTGTCCTGCAATAATCCAATATATTTTCATTTCGTAGTAGGATTTACCTGGTATAGATATTTTTTCGTGACATAAATACTACGAGCAAACCGACTGTGCCATCATACGAAAGACGGTCCGTAGTTATATCCTGTTATGTTTCCTACTTCCAACTGTCATTGCTAAATTTGTTATAAACATTTAAAAGCATTTTTTTATTTTTTATAGTTTATGACTTGTAACTTGAAAACTAATGAAGCACTCTCGATACTCTCAATGGACGAATTGTAGAGAATCTAAATGCAAAGAAAATGAGCTTTAGCCCAACTCGATCGAATTATTAGTAACGGAGAAAAACCGGAAAAATTTACGTTTTTTTTAAATTCATAACACACCATTTTTCAAGTTTTGAAGCAGGCTCTCCACGACATAGTAGTGATTGATATGTACTTTATGTGTGAAAAACTCAGGCACTGTTGGATTATTAGTTTTGGCATAATTGCAATTTGATTTTTTTAATTCACTTTATTGCAGCAGACCTGGATGCATCATCATAGGTGGTCCGATTTCAATTTCAATTTTGAAAGGTGAAGTACAGTACTACAAAATGACTATTCTCATTTTGCGTTAAAATGCTGCGAAATAGGTGAGAAATACTCGCAAACATGTCCGAAAAGAAAAGGGTAGAGTAGCAGATTCATAACGGACGCAGCGTGCTACATACGATTTCCCGCGTCTGCTGCTCTACCCACACTACTCAGCCGCTTTCACGCACTCCCCCATTTTCGTTCATATTTGCAAGTATTGTTCACCTATTTTGCAGCATTTTAACGCAAAATGAGAATATAAGTTTTGTAATACTATACTTCTACTCTCGAAATCTTTTTGAAATATTGGAATCGGACCAACAAAGTGCATTAAAAAATTCAGATTGCAATTATGCAAAAGCTAATGATCCGACAGCGCCTGAGTTTTTTACACATAAAGTACTTATTAATCACTACTATGTCTTCGAAAGTTTGCACTACAACTTGAAAAGTGGAGGAGTTATGTTTTTTAAGTGTATTTTTTCGGTTTTTCCGGTTTTTCTCCGTTAATAATAATCCGATCGAGTTGTGCTAGAGCTCATTTTCTTTGCATTTAGATTCTCTACATCGAGTATCGTGATTGCTTTATTAGTTTTCAAGTTAAAAGTCAAAAACCATAAAAAATAAAAAAATGCTTTTAAATGTTTATTACAAATTTAGCAATGACAGTTGGGAGTAGGAAACATAACAGGATATAACTACGGACCGTCTTTCGTATGATGGCACAGTCGGTTTCCTGGTAGTATTTTTGTCACGGAATCAATAGAGCAGAAAATCTCTATTGAATAGCCTAGATTTCAGTGTGATGGCGTGTAAACAAATCATTGAGAAAATGCAAAGTGAATTAATCTCAACAATTCTGTCGTCCCATAACCATCATCCTGAGAACCACAAATAATAGGTATTCAAAATCGTATATCTGAACATTTCTGTGGGGAAAAGTTTGGTTCTAAAAAAATTGCTGTAAAATGGGCATTGAAACTAACCCTCCCCTCTATCAAAGAAATACCAATTCTACTCGTGAATAAAAACGTGTTTCTGGAATACCCAAAGTTTACAGGAAAACTATAGCGATCATTTTAGATCTACCAGTTTTTAGAAATCCAATAATCTATTTCCGCATAATTTTCATTCAACGGCCATCTAGCGAATGGTGGCCAAATTAAAGGCGCCGCACAAGTATATACTTGGTCATTGTATAAAGACACTCTTTATACAATGCTTGGTCATTGTATAAAGTGTATTCTTTATACAATAATGACTTGGTTTAGCCTTTCTGTTTCATGAGATTATTGTCTTAACTGTGAGATTGTTGCGGTAAACGATGGGGTTTCGCAGATACAAATCTGGGACAACTCTTGTGGCCCATTTCCATCATAATTGAACAGTGAGCCTGTCTTCCAACGGTAAGAAATGAATAATAGTTTTCATCAGGGCTTTTTGCTTCAAGTCGTATGCATTGTTAGCTTCTAATTAGGGGCTTTGAATTTCATACCCATATTGAGTATTTAGAACGCTCCTCCCGAACATGGAAAAGATGCCTCAAATAATTTGAAATGACCGACCACCTCCAGAGAAGTTTTGTAAATTCTAAAACTCGTGCTTTTATTCAATAATGTTCTATTTATTTCGACAGTTATTTACATTTTGTTAGTGGTATTTGATGAAATATTCTCTCATTTTTCTGTGTCTTCGAATGCATTATTGGGCAAACATATATATTCAGAAAAAAAATTATATCGTACCAACTAATTTTATCCTTGGTAAAAATATGATACCAGAACATCTATAATAATGATTAGATCACAAGAAAATCGTTTCAATTATCTCTTTCTATCCCTTCAGAATCAGAATTGTATACAAATGTATCCCCTCGTCGGACGTAGAATATAAAAAGTTATATTTATTTCAGCAACATTTACATACAAAAACCAAGTTGATATCTCAAAGAGCTAGAGATGATATCAAAATCGGAATTTCAAAAAATGTAGAAATTGATAATGGTATGGGTTTTGCTCGGGAGAAACCGCAAAAGATATTTTACCCCCTTAACGGTCAGATATTTGCAACATTACAAACAAAAATCAACTTGGCACCTTGAATAGGTCACGAGAAATCATTAATGTCACAATTTACCCGTGTAGAGAATGAAAGACCCCGTACCATTTAAATGGATAATGGCTTTCGGTTAAATTCTGAACCTTCAATGTTGTAGACAGTCTTTATGGACACAAAAAATCTGACAACTAGTTTTCGAGATGTTCCGGGGCGTTGAACTATAGGAAATTGGTGCATTTTCCTAATTTTTTATGATGTCAGGAAATATAGAATGTCAACTGAATCAAATCCAAGCACCAAAAAGCAAGAAAGCTGGAAAAATACGAACAAAAAATGCTAGAAATTGATAATTCTCGACTGATAAATTCTACTTACCCACTCAAATATGCACACCCGTTGATAACGGATGTTAATGCCATTTTATAACGAATTACAGTTGTTGAAAATTCAACAAAAAAACCTTTTTTTTGTAAAATTTGTCCATATTTTGAGAACCGCGAAACAGCGAAGTTTTGGTAAGTAATCCATATTTTTTATATTTTTTCCTGGCCTGTAAAAATGCAATTCAATGGCGAAGCCACGGGCATAAACTAGAATTCAATGAATCATATTTTGTATCTCATAATAGGCTTAAAAAAAATTGATTTGTATAATAAATACACACACACACATATATATATATATATATATATATATATATATATATATATATATATATATATATATATATATATATATATACAGTATCGGAAACATTTTATCTGGGGTATAGACAGAAATCTACACGAGCAACAAGGAACGCAATGGTATGATAATACCACATAAACAAGAGAGACGCACTGCTGTGCGCCCTTCCTGTTACCCCACCCGACGCATTAACTGACCACGTGGCAATGCGATACAGCGCACAGCTTGCCGAGCCGTGGTTGCGAAAACACAAGATCGTGACAATTATTACCTTTTGAAACATGCCGCCTATTTACACAACCGCAGAGAAAGTACAATAGATTAGGCTATTGTTTGGCCCAAAATGGTGGTTTGTTCGAACATTTAATAAAATAATTCCGTACACAAAATATTTAATTTGGTTTATCTTTTCTTGTAAATATTTTTTTTCTCTCCATTCAAGAAATAATTGTTTTTCTGTTAGAAATAAGTTTTTTGTTTTTATTGTCTCACATAAATATCGTTTGCTTTTGTTTATGTTTGAGAATTTTGTTTTGTTTTCGCGGCCACCACGTCACCAAAGATATTTTGATCTACCTGTCGTCCGACAGATTGAATTGAATCAATGATTCAGTTTAATTTGTTCAAATCATCTGAAGTGAAATTTGCGTCAATAATTCTTCTTCATTGCACATTCTCCCGACTGCTGCTGGTATGATACTGACGTCCTGAGCTGACCGCCGGGACCGCCCTGATTCTCCTATCTCTGAGTCGTGACGTAAATATCCCTTCCTCGAGCGCGTCGAGGAGAAATTGTAATGCTCTCAACATAAAGCAAGCTATTCTTTACGCTCTCATGGAACCACCGTACCCAAGATAAATACTTTCCGATACTGTATATATACATATATATCTAGTAAAATCATTCAAATGTAAAAGTTCACAAAAATAAAATCACACAATTATAGAATAAAAACTCGATTAGTATGTTTAAAATTGATGGAAATCATTTTTTTTATCTTTCGATTGGGATTGGGAATTATACAATTCGGGTCATATGATTCATGATGGATCTGTTGTAGAAACCTAATTTTTCACTAATATTTCTACGAGGCTTACATGATATAAATCTATGGATAACTTTTTTCAATCGAGGAAGTGAATGGGTATTTTGTATATTTTCTGGTAAGGAGTTGAACACTGTTGGACCTAGAAAACGATAAGATCTCTGCCCTATAGTTTTGAGTGCAAATGGAATGGTATAATTATTTTTGTGGCGTGTGATGTAGTTATGGCTTGGCCTATTGAGTTTTTCTAAATCTTCATATTGATTTAAGACAAATGTTTTATAAAATAACTGCCTCAAGTCGAATATACCGGATTCTACATGTAATTTGTCACTACTATATCGAAAAGGCTTATTCAATATTAGTCTTATTAATTTTTTTGGATAACTTCTAATGGACGCAAGTAAGTTTTTGATACTCCATCCCACCCTATTTGGCAGTATATTAGGTGACTTTGTGCCAGACTATAGTAAATGATTTTTTTTTGTTCTTGGTTTAGCCTGTCTTTGAGCTGACGGAGCTTATATAAAACAATTCTCAATTTTTTCCCAAGGAGTTTCATGTGAAAGTCCCATCTTAAGTGAGAGTCTATGATAACTCCTAAATATTTATATGTGTTGCTGAGTATATTTTGAATGTACTTCGCAGTGTAATGAATTTGAAATTTGGTAAAGAAGATTTGTAGTTACAGAACGGTAGATAGTAGGTTTTTTTAAAGTTTAAGGAGAGCTGTTTGTAGTCGAACCAATCTTTAATGAATTCCAGGTCCCTCTCAGTTTGTTCTTTGACTTCCAACCATGTTTCCCCAGAAAACAGCAGTATCTTCTGCAAAACTAATTAGCCCCCATTGAGAATAATTCGTTGACGTATATGCAGAATAGTATTGGTCCTAGAACCGTTCCTTGCGGTACTCCACATTCAATTTTCTTTTTACTACTCATTATATTTTCTATTCTTACTATTTGTTCTCGAATTTCTAGATAAGATTTGAATAGATTCAATGTGTTTCCTCTTATTCCCATATTCTCTAGAGTTCTCAATAGGATTGAGTGGTTCACAGTATCGAATGCCTTCGACAAATCAATGAAGACTCCTATTGTTGGTTTGCTTTTATCAAGGCCATCGTAGATTAGGTCTGTAAGTTGTGATATTGCGTTTTGGATAGATTTTCCTTCTTGAAAACCATATTGTGATTCGGATAAGATTTTATATTTTTTGAGAAAGGAGTTTAATCTAACTTTCATTAATTTTTCTATGATCTTGCTCAGGTTTGTTGTTATCAAGGATACCGGTCTATAGTTGATCACTTCATCTCTACAACCATTTTTATATATAGAAGTAACTATTGATAGCTTCAAACACGATGGGAAGTGTCCCTTTTCTACTGCCTGGTTGAATATGTATGCTATCGGTCCTGCAATGTACTCAGCTATTAGTTTTAATGTTTCGCTTTTTATGTTGTCTATTCCGGGTGTTTTATGATTTTTTAGCTCCCTTATTGTATTTAAAACTTCTGTTTTACTTGCTGGATTGAGAAATATTGAGTTTTCATTTATATATTGCCTAAATTCATAATTTGATGACCTTTTTATTCTTTTCCCGTATCTATATAAGTGCTATTGAAAGTATCAATTATTTCATTCATATCATAAGTTATATTCCTTTTTGATTTTTTATAGAATGTATTCCCACTTTTGGGTCCTCACAAAACATTTCATTTATATGTTTTCACAAGTTGCCAGCATTATATTTGTTTTCGTTGATTTTGTTTTTGAAGTATTTTGAAGTTTTCTTGTTTACCGACTTAATCAGAGATGTCGATATCCAGTCTTTCCTCTTTTATTATTTCCTTTTATTGGTATATGACTAGTGCATTGCTCAATTTCGTTTTGTAAAATCATCACAAATTTCTCAGTCATTTTATCCAAGTCGTTCTCTAACAGATTGTCTGACCAGTTTGTATTCTTTATTTTTTTCCACAAATGTTTTCTCATTGAAACGTTTTATAGTTTTTCTTTCATTTATTTTTCTGTAATTATTTTCATCAGTTATTATTTGGACAATGATGGTTGAGTGATCTGTGATGTCTGAGCAGGTTACGATAGGTATTATATTTTTAGTATTTTGGCCACTTTTTCTCATTAAGATGTGGTCAAGACAGGATTCTAGGCGTGTGGGTGCATTTATAAGAGGTATGTATCCATACTCTGCCATATTGGTTGAATAATCGTTAACATTATCGTCATTTTCGTCGAGAATGTCAATGTTGATATCTCCAACAAAAATATTATATTTATTTTTATTCTTTGTTTGGGATTCTAGGTGATTTTTTAGATTGTTATTGAAATGTTCGATACAAGTGGAGGGGGGCCTATAAAAGGCGTTAATTAATATAGAATTCCCATGAAAATCAACTTTCAAATTCAGTAAAACTGAATCATTGAATGGCAATAGTTCGTAGTTTTTATAGATTTTAGTTCTAATATAAACAACAGTTCCATCATTCTGATTCAAGTTCCCTTCATTGTAAACCATTATGTATCCTGGCAAATTGAATACAATTTTTCTCGTCTCTGTGAGTACAATACAATCAAACTGTTTGAGAAAAATCGGAACTTCGTCTAGGTTTTTTAATACTTCTAATGTTATTGTGTATTAATTTGAAATGATTTGATTGGTTATTGATTTTTAGCACTTCGTTTGTTTGAAATGCTGAATCTAGCGTAAAGGTCTCTGTTTTTGTCACATCAAAGTATCCTACATAAGGATCCATTGTTAATTAATTACAGAGTTTGATAAAATGGAGATTGGTATAGAGTTAACTTCTATGAATTGAAGTAAGGGGAATTGGAAATATAGATTTACAAGTTCCAGGATAAAATTTAGATCTAGGCATTAGTAGAATATATAAAATAAAATCACATAACAATGAGATTAAATAACGATCAAGAGTCTTACTTTAGTTATAATGTTTCTTCTTTCAATGGTTTTTGTTGATCGAGCGTGTTCTCGGTTTTTCCGGTACTGGTTTGTAGATCGGTGGTACGGTTTTTTGCTACTGAAGTTTTTGGGGTACTTGGGCCTTTTTGCAAATCAGTGGAGACTTTCTCTGAAGATTAAACTATTGGGGTTGAAGGTGCACTGTTATGTTTGGCTTTCGGATAATCTTCTTTTTCCAGGTCTTCGACTCCATAGGATATTCCATTCACGAATAGTCTGTTTCCTCTGATGTAACAATCTCTATAATTTTCCTCTTGCTTGGCGAGAAAAAGATGTTTTCTTAGTATTTTATTCTCACTTCTTTGGGTATGTGTTAGATCGTTGGGTATGGATATGTTTCTTCCCTTTAGCTTATTACAATTTTTTGGTACTTCTTTTTTCTTAAGGTTTGAGTTGAATTCGATTTTTATTGGGCAGTTGATTGATTTTCCTAGAGGGTAGATGTCACTAATATCACCTTCCCGCAGTTCCACACCAAGTATTTCTTTTAAATCTCTGCACAGGTTATCTGCCGTAATCTCCTCTCTCTTCTTTTTCAGTCCGAATATTATGATATTTTTTTTATTTTGGATTCTCTTTAGGTTTTCGACGTCCTCTCTGAGTGTATAATTTTCTTTTTCCAGTTTCGAAACTGTGTTTTTCAGTTGTTTAAATTTCAGTAAAAGCCTGATTCCACTAGCCTCTATACAATTTTTTATTTCGACATGATTTTTCAGGATCTTTTCATTAATACTTTCAATCGACTTCTCAACTTCTAACATCTTAAATAGGTCGTCGATCGACGTGTATAGTTTCCTTTACGTTTCGATTGTAATTTATTCTAATCAATAGTTGTTTAGGTTTTTTTTTGTTGCTGCCTTCAATCTTCCTATGCTATGCTATGCTTTATTGAGATTTTAACAAGATTATTTATGCTTATGATGATACAAATTGGAACGCCACTGGTCACCTAAACTTTAAAGCAATCAGACAGTTTTTTAATTTTCAGGTCTGGTGAATGTTTATCAGGAAGTTTTTATTTCTTCCTTTTTTATTTGTTTATTTTTCACTGATAGTCGTTTTTGATGTTGAGGTGATTAATGATTATGAGTGAAAACTTGGTATAACTGATATTTTGATGTCAAGCTCAACATAAAATCATTTTGTTAACCACTGAAATATTCAATTTACTTGGAGCACTAACAGACACATGTACACTTGCTGAGATACACCACCTAAATTTATATATATATATATATATATATATATATATATATATATATATATTCAGACAAAGCGCCCATAACAGTTTATCATTATCTGTTGAGCATATTGAAAAGGAGAACATTCTCAACTGAATATTAAAAAGAAACTTCTCCTAGAAAATGTATTTCCCAATTCTTCATGTCTTTCTAATGATCGTGGAAGAGCGAAATAGATTATCAACGACCAAAATGTATTGAATACCTAGCGAATGCGATGCCACTCTTGCATCAATCTTATAAGTGATTTCTGGTCAGTACTCCTTTTCGAAAAACAATCTTCTTTGCCTCATTCATCTATATGATTTCTCAATTAAGACTGGAATGAAAAATCAAATAACTATCTGAATCATACACATAATACGAATATTTGAAATCCCCCTCGTATAAAAGCAAAATTTCTACATCAACAAAGACGAAATAATTTTCAATAAAACAATCGTTTCAAGTTAGTTCACTTCTTTCCATCTGAAATTTATGGTACTAATAATAATTGAACATCTAAAAATGTATTATCGATATACGAGTCCTGAGATCCATGCTCATACATATTCATTACACAGACAACTCAAGCCATACATAATATTAAGGTTCATTAATTGGAAAAAAACGCATTTAAAAAAAAAGCAAAATCGAATTATATGACTTTTGTTGCAATAGGGTAGTTTATCCATGTTTTGTTTTCAGTTCGAATAACATTATATTTTTTCGTTCACCCTGTTATGAGGCACAAAACAGTTTGTTTGACATTAGCAAAAACAACGTTTGATATTTCTGAAACTGATAAAAAGACACATACAAAGATACATTTTCCATCAACCCTTGTATCCTGAAAACTGGTAAAATTATTTTTTTGTGTCCATAGGTTTTTACTGGAATATACAGCATCAACAACATACCAAAGAATCAGGAAATTTAACCAAAAGTCATTTTGAATGGTGCGGGGTCCTTTGATGAAATTAAGAAACTGATTTTTAAACCTTTCCATTGAAAATAGGCAAAAATCAAGTCGATTTCACTTTTGGCCAATAAGAAACAAGGGTTTCAGTTTCTGCCCAAATGAGCTCCACCTTGACACTTTTTTGGGAAAAATAACCTTCCATAATCTGAAAACAAAATTAAATGGATCAGGGAATTTATTCAAGTGTAGGAGGGTAAGCAATTACATTGCCTCGATAAGTTACTGCGTACTCCAAATTATTTTTCACGAATGGAAAAATGGTCCATTAGTTAGTATTCTATGTTTTGCCTATCAGAAAAAAATATTGAATCAAAAGTTACTTCTCTATACACTCTTCTTGGCGTTTCGGGAACTGTATCCGTTCCCGTTTCCAAAAATCTAGTGAATATGAATGACATCTTTCAGTTCAAAGGAGTTGGTTCTGTCGAAAGGATGACGAGAATTTGTCTTGTTTATTTGATGTATGGAGTTAAAAAAAAATTCAAGAAATACAGCAAGAACTAAGAGATTCCATTCATATTCACAAGATTTTTGAAAACGGGAACGGATACAGTTCCCGAAACGTCAAGAAGTATAGAGTATAGGGAAGTATATTTTAATTCATGTTTTTTATTCTGATAGTCAAAACTTAGAATACGACAAGTTACTGACTAATTGAATATGTTTCCATTCGTGAAAAATAATTTGGTGAACGCAATAAGTTATCGGAGGGGCTGTACTGTCCCACTGCTCTGGAACCTGGTGATGAAGGATCTGCTGATAACACTAGAAAGAAATAGATAAAAAACACTTGGGTACGCAGATGACATAGTCATCATAGTCCAAGGAAAATTTAACACCACAGTTAGGGGAAAAATGCAAACGGCCCTAAGTCCTAAGTCTAAATATCAGCCCCTCCAAATCAACCATTGTAGCTTTTATCCGAAGAAGGAAGCTAGAGTGCCTATGCCCTCTAACCCTCCAAGGGACCAACATCCAGCTGTCGAAGGAAGTTAAATATTTCTGGGTATGGGTAATCCTAGACACGTGGTGACATTAATGGTAGCCAGACACGGAAAAACATGGGAGCTAATTCCCAAAATGGTGTATTGTGCATACGACACTGTGGTGAAACTCATGATAACCTACGCATATTTGGTATGGTGGACAAAGATAACCCAAAAAATAGCCGCGGCTGAGTTGAGCAAGGTATAAAGACTTGCCTGCCTCAGCATAACGGGGGCTATGAGAACAACACCAACAGCAGCCATGGAAGCACTACTGGATCATTCCCCGATTGACATAACAATCATGGGGGAAGCAAGAATGGGAATTCTAAGGCTTCAAACCACGAGCAACAGATCGGATTACAACAAGGTAAAAGAAATAGTGGGAGGTAACATTCTTGAAATGAAGCTAACGGACCACACAACTCCTAGGTACTCTTTTGACACTAACTTGAAGGTGATTATGCAAGATCGAAGGGAATGGACAGATGAAAGCACCAAGAGCAAACTTGGAGAGAGGTTTTGGTACACAGTCGGATCCAAGACTAAGGTAGGAACTGGTGCTGGAATATACAGTGAGGGGAGAAATTCCCAACTGAGTACCTCACTGGGTATAACTACTAAATGTACGCAATCTTGCAATCCGCGAGAGAAAACAACATGAGGAAAGTGCGCAAAGCAAAATATGTACAGACAGCCAGATGTCACTGAAGGCTATCACGAACCCAAAAGTGATATCAAGACTGGTATGGGAATGTCAGTGCCGTCGCAGAACACAACAAAATAACTTTGATGTGTGTTCCAGGACACTGTGGCATCGAGGGCAACGAGAAAGCTGTTGAATTAGCTAGGAAAGGCTCACCTCTCTCATGCACAACGAAAAAACAGTTATTAAGGAACCGTCGAAGCGCAGAACTGAAGAACTACTCAGTATGAGTAGGTACTAAGTTAGAACAATAACGGGCTTTCTTACTGGTCATAGCCCAATGAGAGGACACCTGCACAAAATGGGGCTGTACAACGGAAAACTTTCCTGCAGATAATGTGGCAAAGGGATAGAAATGGCCAAACATATATTGTCAGAATGCGAGGCACTAGATCGCAAAATACAAGCTATATTCGGACAGCCAAGCCTAACCCCCGAAGAATACAACAGTCAACCGGTGAAGAACCAGTACAGACTGGTACAGGGGACTAGGGTTACGGAGTGGGTACTATAAAACAAAATTGGAAGGCACAAAAAGCCCAAGAGGCTGAGGTGCAGCTGGCGACAGGACCAGCATCCGAGGAACAAACAAAAAACTTATCGGAGCAAAGTAATTTCTTGCCCTTCTACACTTGTATAGATTCTCTGATCCATCTGATTTGGTTGTCAGATTGTGTAAGGTTATTATTCCCAGAAAAATGTCAAGAATAGGTATTCCTCCACAAAAAATTAACTTCAAACAATATGCTACACCTCTTTTTACTTTCCATGAAAAATTTAAAAAATGTGTTTCCTGTATTTTTTTTATAAAAAAAAGTTGATATTCTAATTAGATCGTACAATATCGCAACCCTACTACCTTTCAACCCTTCGGTGCCGGAATTTCGGAAAATTAGAATTTTTCTAAATCTCAATTCTTATATAGGTATTTTTTTTCTGTGCGTTGACGAGCCAGTCAATGCGTCAATCACTCAGGAGACCGCCGCATGTAGCTAATTATTGATTGGTCTATATTCTCATACTTTTTAGATTTCACTAAATTCGTCAAATATTTTCAATTCTACAGCTTTATCGTCCACATAACATTTTGCTTACTGCGTTCAAAATGAATTCCCAGAATACAGAATAATCTTTTAATTTCATATCTAAACTTTCAGCGTATGCAGCATAAAATTGCATGTGCAACTGATTCAACTTCCATCAAATCCAGGATTGATGTTAATTTTCTTCAGAGATGCTGGGACAAATTATTTCTAAATAATAATAATATTTCCCAACACTTTCAGTCCCAGGTTGGTGCATTGAAAAAAGAAAAAACTCGACCGCTTAAAAAGCGAAGTTAAAATTTGGTAACAAACCAAACTCTACTAACAGTGGCGTAACAGTTTCGGTCTCTCACTCCCCACAAAATACTTCTTTGACCAAAATATTTCTGCTCCCTCGAAAAAAAATAGGAAGTTTTCCATTACAAGTAAAAATGACATACAGAGTGCAATTATACATGGATAGTAAAAACATAATAAAATTTAAAATGATTTCATACTTTCACATTGACTCTACATGCACATTATCCTAAAGCTGGTAATTTTGAATTGATATTTTAACATAAATGCATGATGAATCCTCAATTGATATTACCATGGTTACATATTCTACTATTACTCCACAGGAATGGAAAATGTAGGAACGTTTTTCAAAATCTTGGAATTTATTCACGATTTGAGAGAACAAATGTGCATTCTGAAGTTGATGAAGGTTCGGGTGGCTCCCATATTTGCTGACTGTCCTATGAGTCAGTTTAATATTTATTTTTGCCATACATAGGTACACATTATTCTTTAACCGACGAAAAAAAAGGAGGAGGTTCTTTAGTCGACGCGAATATTTTTATTATGTATGGCCACGCATAACTTTCACAGAGTATTTCGATTTTTTTTTCATGGCATAGTTGCAAGTTGATCCCATTTGAATTTGAAAAAAAATTTCACCCTTATGGGTAGAAAAATAGGGGATATTTATCGTTCATCCACTGATTCTACCACTCAATAACTTTTTACTGGGTTATCCGATTTAGATGATTCATTTTTTATTCAATAGGGTTGGTCATACTTGAATTGGAAAAGGAATGATCCACCCCTGAGGGGAAAAAAAAAGGGAAAGATTGATTTTTCATTTGTGAACCGATTATGTTGAAACTTGGCACACATATGAAGTTCTGATGATACTACAATATAATGGATACCTGGAGTCAATTGAGTAGGTAGTTATTAGTGGATTATAGCCACAAAAAATAAAAAATAAAAACTTTTTAACAAAAAATGAAACCGTCGAAAAAAGAAACTGAAAAGCAAAAAATAAAATAAACCTTAGTTTTAATAATAGCTGAGCTCCTAAGCTAATGTGAGTAACTAACTTTGAATCGGCGCCAAACAAACAATCAACGAAGATCAATAAATTTCTTTAAAAAAAATATCAAAACGCCGGCGTGTATCCCACTGCCATCATTTTACGCTTTACCTAATTCAATTGCTAGTTTGTTTGGCGCTGACTCAAAATTAGTTACTCACATTAGTTTAGGAGCTCAGTTATTATTAAAACTAAGAACGTTTATTTTCTTTTTTCTTTTCAGTTTCTTTTTTCATCTGTATCATTTTTTGTTGAAAAGTTTTTAAATACATATATAACATGATAAACTGTTTTTGGTGTTATTTATTGATTATTAAAACTTTTCGGTAAAGTAAATATAATTTTTATTATAATTACGTCTTTTTCAAAAACCGAATTTTTTTACCCTTTCTTTTAAATACCAACCTTTCAAACTCAGTTTTCTTATATAATAATTTTTGAAAGTCTCCATTTTTTGAAATATAAACATTACCAAATATCAATGCCTAGATCAAAATTAAATTGTTAACGGAATTGTTCCCCGAAAAACAAAGGATATTTTAATTTCGTATTTTGATTTATTTGGAATATAGGTAAATACTTGATTTGAGTAATATTTGTTTCATTGACATTGTTATATTGAATGATATACATTGATTTGTTTCATGCAAATAAGGAATTCATTTTAAATTGGGTTATAAAAAATACTCCTACCAAAGCAACTCTAACTTGCGAGCCAACCAAGAACTTTGATGTAACAAAATATTTGGTTCATTTTACCATTAAATTGCTTGATATAAAAAATATTTTCGATTATTTTCCGGCAATTATCGGCTATGTCGAACGAAGTGGTCGTCCCTACCTTGTCGAACTTGTCTAGATCAGTCCATTTCTCAGTCTATTGTGTGAGGGAATGGATCGGCGAAGTTGCAGTTCCTACTTACCTAGATATGTTCAATTGTAAGTTAATAAAATTATAGTTTTAAAAAACTAAAAAACAGGCTTATATAGCGGTATGGACTAAAAAGTTAAAAATAATAAGAATAAAGTCATTTACCAAAAAAATCCTCTTTTGTAAAAAAGCGAGAGGTGCTTGATATCAGTTTTCTTAATATCATTATGAAAAAAGTAAATAAAGAGTACCCCACGTTTTTTTACACAATAGGAAATTTTTTAGTCAATATCTTTATTTTTATTTATTTTTGAACTTTTTAGTTCATATTGCTATATAAGTGTGTTATTTTAGTTTTTCGAACTATAATTTTATTTTTAACTTTTTAGTCCATATTGCTATAAAAGACTGAAAAAGACTACAGGAGAAAAAATCTTCAATTGATTCATCCATATGGGATTGAAATTTTTACTAAATTTTTGGTGAATGTTCTGAGATCAACCAGCGCATTCACCATATCTTTGTGATTGATTTTTTTCTTCTGACGATTTTCGTGAGAATACGTCATAGCTATGAAATAATTGTATTGTCATTGTTAAGTGGGTGAAAATCAATTTCAAAGATTCCGTTTCATACATTCATACATACATAAATAAAGGTGAAGCTAACAAGAGCGTTTTAAAAAAAACAAGAGAATTCTTCGAAGATTAATTTGGGTTAAATTTGATTTTATTTAATTTCGAAAATATCTGAGTGTGCTGCAATTCGATCTTCAAATAAACAGTTTCATTCATAAGGCACAGTCAGAGAATGTCACAGGTCAACATGTAATTCAAATGGTTATTTCGACGAGTGGAACTCAAGCTTAGCACGTACTAGTGCAGAATGTTTCAAATACAAATCTTTTTCGATACATTCTTCATTCAAGTGTATCATTTCCTTGAACTAAGTATTTCATTTGTTTGAATTAAATATTTGTTCATTGCAAACTTTGCTCATTTCTCGTCTCGTGTAGAACAAATGTATTTGCAATGTACGTTCCAGTCAGATACCGTAATGGATCTGGAGCAGCTTCGATGTTTTCAGATAGTCTCTCAGATATGGAGCAATAAAATTAATTGAGAGTATTGAGATCCGGTGCTGTGCTAGATTTGGTGTTACTTTTTCCCCTAAACTCGTTTACCACATGCCAAGTTTCTTTGATAGCATTATTGCTCTCAGTAATTATTTTTGGCATTCTTTACAACACTACTATGAATCCTTCTATATTTTAAGTAATGGTTATGTATAGCCATATCATTGGAGTATTTTCTGATGTAATGTAGGCTTCTCAGAATCCTTGCCGAAATTAGAATTCCTTTGGTTAACCAGATTTTTTTGTTATTTATTTTCCGAATAGGGAAGGAGGATTCAAAACAATCAGAAAGTGTAGTATAAAAGGAGAGGAAAGAATTGTCGGAGTACAACACCACTTTCCAATCCACATTCAAACATATATTGTGAAAAATTTCGTAATTTGATTGGCTGATCAACCTCCCAAATTTGAATTTATTCTCACCACTTTCGCAGAAAACCTCGACATTACAATGGACTGCCTCATGGTCAGAAATATTTGCTGAGATTACTGAGCACGTAACATTATCTTCGTTAAAATTTGTATATATGTATTCGATTTTGCTCTCGGAATGTTGCGAAATCATGGTAGGTGCATTTGTGTGCATGGATAAGTTGAATGTTGTAAGTTATGTAGTTGTTGGGTAAGGAGAGAATTAGTATCATCATAATTAATGTTGAGGTCCCCTGACAAAATAATATTTGCCTTAGGTGGTATTATAGAAAGAAGTATTTCTAATTCATCGAGGAATATAAAACCTTCCGAACTAGAAGATCTGAATATACATAGTACAAAGAGGTTAGCTGAACTAGCGGAAGCCAATGCAAATTCAAATTGCTTTTCTTCAATGATATCTTTATCAGTAAATTGTAAGGGTTTTACAGAATTATTATGAACCAAAATTAGCGTGCCTCCACAGTTCAAGTCTGTTTTATAAAAAATAGAGACAACAGTGTAATTCGGAACATATATGGGTTGGCCTGTTTTGAGCCAATGTTCTGTACTTAAAACAACTGTTGAAAAAATATAAGTTATCTAGCTTATTCTGAATTGACTGTTCATTGAGTGTCAAAACCGAGATAAAATGAGGATGGAGATGGTCTAAAAAAGATTCTGCATTATATTCGGAGAGATAAAATGTTTCTGCTGAGTGTTTAAAGATGATACATTGTGTTCCGAGTTCACAGAGTGATTGCAATTTTTTAAGAGAGGAACTGAGTCGTTAGGTGATATCGTTTTGATAACTACATTATTATGAGATTTGACAAAAAAAAATTAACCAAGTTATTGTAAACATAATATTTAGTGTATTATTCTCTTCAGAATGATATCTTCAAATGAATTAATTTCAGGCAATAACAATAAATTAGTTGACCTGCTCATACCCAAAATATTTTTCATGGTCTTCAATACCTTAGTGAATCCTAGGCCATATTGGTCTCCATAGATAAGGATTTTTTTCTTCGCTGAATGGGAATGGTATTGATGGACGTTCCTTTGTTGGAGTTATGTTGCAAGTTCCATTAGATTATCTAGTCTCTTGTGCTGAACTATTGGTATGTTAGAGAGCTCACATTCCAGACTCAGCTTACTTCTGTTGATTTGTGCGTAAGTTTCGTCATTGATTTCAATCACATTATGTTTTCATGGTTCTTCAGTACTGATGAGATATGGTGTGCTGGGAATGATATTTTTTTCCACATCATCCATTCGTAATTTTCGGTTTTTCATTGTTGTTTGCATTTCTGTTTTCATGCTTCGCGGTGACATCAAATAATTGTTTGTTTTTAATATTGCAAGTTCTCTTATATAAACATCTTTTTCTGTAGTTATTGACTCTATTGTTATTACTATGCCTTCATTAAATCAATTTAAGCTTCTTATTTCAACACTTTATAGTTTTAACCTCCTTATCTAGAACATCTTTTTTTTGATAGAGGTTAATAATGTCTTATTCTGTTAATTCTGTTTGTACACTCGATTTTGATGGCATGGCCAATTGTGGAAAGAAATGTGTTTATCATAGTTTATAATACGAATATTACAAACTAAATTTCAGTGTGATTTGTGGGCTCGTATGTATGTCTACTAGACAGGTTCGACAAATAAGATTCGCCACTTCTCTACACTCATACCAACCAACAGAGATGATACGCAAAGACCATCAAACATTTTTTCTCAACCAGTAGTCTAGGCCCCCAAACTGCGGGCAATCTTGCTTGGTTGGTATGAGTTTAAATAACTGGCGAATTTTTATGCTCACTATTGTGGCCAGGGGAAGATCAAAACTAATCGAAAACAAACCGTTTTCAGATGTAAGTGTTGAAAATATTAAATTAATTTAATTTATCTATATCTTTCAGAATGATCTCCATAATCGTGGGGGTATTTTAGATGTATAAAAGAATATGAAAAATATTCAAGTATACATGTATAGGTATAGTTATATAGCATCTTTGTTTGTAGTCAATATTGACATTTCCCTGAAACCTAGTAAGAAAATTATATGAAATCAATTATTTTTATATAATAATGTATCTGATATTATAAATTTTAGTTTACTAGGGCACGGGAAAAATAAAAAAAAATATCCCGCAATACGAACATCCACTTTCATTTTTAATCAATATTGACATTTCCCTGAAACCCAGTAAGAAAATTGTATGAAAACAATCAATTTTATATAAAAATGTATCTGATATTATATATTTTATTTTACTAGGGCACGGGGAAAATCAAAAAATATCTCCCGCAATACGTATCCACTTTCATTTTTAGTCAATATTAACATTTCCCTGAAACCTAGTAAAAAAATTGTATGAAATAAATTAATTTTACATAATATTTATCTATATTATATATTTTATTTTACTAGGGAACGGGAAAAATCAGAAAAAAATTCCCCCAAAACTCCCATTACACACAGCCTTCTATTTAATTGTGAATAACGTCGAAATAAATATTCACTTAATGTTTTCTATTCAAATATAATTCCGGTATAAAATTTTCTTACCGAATCCCCCAGGTGCTTGAATTAATTGCGGGAAATTTGTCTTTTAAAGAAAATTCATGTACTAAAAAAATTTCCGGCAATAATTCATGCTCTAGGGAGATTATAAGTGATGATTTTTTTAGTTCCTATCAACTTAATGGAATTAATAAGTGATAATTTTTCTGTCAAAAATGGATCGCCTTATATCTATTGACAAAAGTCACTCAGAATCAAATCAAAACAATAAATATCACGGGTACGCCTAAAAAACTGATTGTTACTTGCTGGTCTGTCTCACCTGTCACTTCGAAATGACTTGACATTTGAATCAAAATTAAGTCGTAGTAGTATACCTAAGTGTCAAATTTTACCCATAAAAAATTTGACATCTACGCAGAATAGGTCGTAGCGTTCATCTTCTCATCATATCAAAAGCAACTCCAATTGAAAAATCATATCCTATCAACTTTTGTTTCATCATGTTTTGTTGATAGAAAATTTCCCTCGTCTTCGACTCGGGATCATTTTCTATCAACAAAAACATTCGTGACCTTGAAAAAAATTATCGGTAATAATTCTGCTGCTAGGGAGATAATAAGTGAAAATTTTGATTTTTTTTGTAGTGGTCGTGTGAGTTATTAATTGAAAAAACTAGCTGTAAAGTTTCGAAACTCTTTTTTTTTATATTATTATTGCTCATATTTATAAAGAGGGCGTCAAAACATCCTCCCCCCCCGCCCCTCCATTTCAGAAACATAAAAGCAATTAGTTTCTAGATGTACATCTATCTAGAATCTAGAGTTCACACTGTTCACAGCAATGATTTTTGGTCATGGTTTTTGAGCAATTCGTGGTAGATTCCAAACGACTTTCATTACGACCATATACCGGAGAGTAGCCAAATTAAGTAGACCACATTTCTTTCGCTAGATATCGTTGAGAGTTCAGAGTTGAAAGATTGTTTAGTGTTGTCCTAATAAACACAGCCTGTTTTTGTCGTTGCTACAAATTTTAACAAGAAATATTTCTAAAGTTGTTTGTTACGGACTTACGCTGTGATCATAGGACGAATGTCCAACAAAATAATTTCCGGTGGGAATAATTGAACTACTTTTTCGTAATCCTTTGCATAAAATAGTTTATAGTATGGAACCCGTGATGCGCGAGTCACACTCACGATTGAGCGCTGTTATATTATGAATCAACCTTCTTTCAACTTAACATAACATTGGAATTTTCGACATCGTCCAAGTTTTGAATCATTATCTAAGGTCACATGGGCATACAATGCAGTAGAATGATAATTCATCTATCACCTTTAAGAAGAATTTAAAATACTTTCGTGATTTCTAATCATGCTCGATATTGAATATATTTTAAAACTACCGAGACATTCTGGAATATACTTCAGGTAGGTGTCTTGAGTCATTTCAGGTGAAAAATACTTTACCGAGAGGTGTTATTTAATAGCTTTGTACGCCTTTGATAAAGAAGTTTATGGTCATAGGAAGGTAACACCACGGGTATAATTTTCACCTGCCATCTTAAATTTTATTCAATGTCTAATTTGCAATTCCTAATGCATAGGTGTCCAATACTGTCAGAACTATTGTACCAAACAAATATTAGCCTTCAAAATTTCCCTACGTCAGTCACCAAGTATTTTGGAATGAAAAAGTACAAAGTTATATTTTGGAATGGAAAAGTACAAAGTAATAATTTTACTTTGTATTTTTTTCCTCGCGGAATGAATCAGTTCTCCTCAGAGAATTTGGGTTGCAAATTCTCTGATAAAAAATCGATTATACTGATATTGCGCAAATTGAATCTCTTGGGGTTGAAAATACATCCCTTTTCTCTATATTTATTAAAATTGGAATTGAATATTCTGAGTTAATCGAGTTATCGAAATTAGTATCAAAAAATTAAACAACCCACAACTCTACCAATCCATTTTTCATTATTGCGATTTTTAGGTAACCCTGTTCCAACATAATATATCGAAAATACATGTTAACCCAATTTTGTGTTCTTATAGCTTCCATATTGTAAAAAACTAGGAATTCTACTTTTAGTGGAATTCATGATTTAATTTCATTTAAAATTCACTGTATAGACTAGAATTTTCGAAACTACGGGTTTATTGTCAAATTGAGTATTTTTAGCTTTTTGTCATGTCGACAAGTCTATCATTTGAAACTAACTTTCAATCATTGATACTAATTCATTACATTATAGTAATGACTTACTTCATTTGGTAGTGTATACAGTGTTGTATTTAATTCATTATATCACTTATCCGGTAATTAATCTCATTATGTAACCAAAACAACCCAAAATGAGTGATGTAATAAACTCATTACCTAACGATCGTAGATAAATATAATCATTATTCGATTATTGCATTATCAAATACCTACTTGATTAATCTTTCGAAGGCGAAAAATATATGTTTTTTCAATATCCCTCTCTGCTGGCTCATCCTACAACTTTACACGACCTTAGTAGATATATCTGGATATAACATTTCAGTCCACGAATTGAAAGTAAGCGAAAATATACTTAAAGACCAATCAATAGAGATTTTTTCGTGACAAAAATATTACCAGGAAACCGACTGTACCATCATACGAAAGACAGTCCGTAGTTATATCCTGTTATGTTTCCTACTCCAAACTGTCATTGCTAAATTTGTTATAAACATTTAAAAGCATTTTTTTAAATTTCTTATCGTTTTAAACTTGTAACTTGAAGACTAATGAAGCAATCTCGATAGTAGATGCATTGTAGAGAATCAAAAGGCAAAAAAAATGAGCTCTGAAAAAACTCGATTGGATTATTAGTAACGGAGAAAAACCGGAAAAAATATGTTTTTTTTATTCATAACACCACTATTTTTCAAGTTTTGAAGCCGGGTCTCCACAACATAGTGGTGATTGATATGTACTTTATGTGTGAAAAACTCAGGCACTGTTGAATTATTAGTTTTGTCATAAATGCAATTTTATTTTTTTAATTCACTTTATTGCAGCAGACCTGGATGCGTCATAGGTGGTCCGATTTCAATTTTTCTAGAGGATTTTGAGAGTTGAAGCATAGTACTACAAAACGTATATTCTCATTTTGCGTTAAAATGCTGCGAAATAGATGAGAAATACTTGCAAACATGACCGAAAACCGGCGAGGGCATGAAAGCGGCTCAGGAGTTGGAAAAGAGCAGCAGATAAAGCAATACAGTGCATTAAAAGATTCAGATTGTAATTTTGCCAAAACTAAAGATCCGAAAGCGCCTGAGTTTTTCACACATAGAGTACATATTAATCACTACTATGTCGTGAAAAGTTTGCACTACAACTTAAAAAGTGTCGGAGTTTTTTTTTTTTAAAAGCTGAATAATCCAATAGAGTTGTGGCTCATTTCCTTTGCATTTTGATTCTCTATAATTCTCTATAATAGTTATCGAGATTGCTTTATTAGTTTTCAAGTTACAAGTCAAAAACGATAATAATTTAAAAAAAAATGCTTTTAAATGTTTATAACAAATTTACCAATCACAGTTTGGAGTAGGAAACATAACAGGATATAACTATGGACCGTCTTTCGTATGATGGCACAGTCGGTTTGCTGGTAGTATTTTTGTAACAGAATCAATAGAACAGAAAATCTCTATTGATTGGCCTATTATTATTGTCCCTTCTGTCAAGGGGAAAAGTTTGGAAAATTCCAATGACACATCAACAAACCTTGGCATTAGAAAAGAAATTCAGTGAGACTTTTTCCAAGTTCTAAATAAGGAATACCTTTTAGGTCCGTGTTTTCGATGCAGGGCTAAGGAACTTAACCTGGGGTTAGTTCAGATACATCCTATCATGTGGCTCGGTTAGTCAAGTTGACCCTGAGTTAATTTTTAGCTCTTTATTTGAAAACCGGGCCTCAATGCGAAGTGGTTCTTAATTATTATTCATAGGAAGATGATCGAAAGTTTCCCTCTTCGGTAAACTGGGAGGGGACACCGGTTTTTACACACATCGAACATCCAAAGCTCCCAACATTGTAGACGTCTCAACTGCTGGTGTTTCAGAATGGTAAATTCGTTCTGTTATCCGAATATTTTCATAGCGAAAATGTTTAACAGGAAAAAACATTTTCAATTCTAACTACAGATTCGAATAATTGACTCAAATTAGTTTTTGTTTGTGAAACTCTTTTAATTCTACTTTCTAATTATAGTTGGTGGATTTCAATTTATCTGTATAATGCATTTGAGGAAAGAGATCAAAACTAGACTATTTCCATTTTTTTTGTGTTGTGTTGCATTATCGTTTTGACGTCAAATGTTTCCTGTGATAATTATTGAAAAAAAAAATTGTGCCGAAAAGCATTACATATATTTTATATCGATGTCAAAGTAAAAAAGAGAATCAAATAAATGTAAAATTTGTATCAAAAGTACTCCTAATACTCGTATTGATCCTAACTAGTTCATGTATTTTTCATTTATGGATCAGGTATACAACCACAAACCACTCAAAAAACATAATAAAACCGTGTGCAAAATTTTATCATATGTAATTAGTTAGGAATGTCTACATACAGTGCTAGTCAAAAGTCCCCTCCCCCCCTCGTATCTTCTGAACGGGTATACTTATAATGATGAAATTTGAAGGGTGGAAATAAACGGATGTAGGCTTCTCAACTGGTCATAACAGGTGACGCAATAGTCATAAATGACGTCACAAGGCCACTGTGACCAATAATTTTAAATGGGACCCTATGGCAAGTGACAGCTCGTTTGAAAGGTATTGACAATACCTATTCAGTCATACCAATTTTGTTTGGGTTTCGGCTGATTTTGATTGATAAATTGAAGAAATACGAAAATTATAGTTTCGCATTTAATTAATGAAGATTTTAAAGTACGCCTCTGGTTAATTGTCAAAAAGGTTGACGTTTTTTAATTCTCTACTTGTCAAAAGTGTTTATACCTTGAAAATTTACCTAAGCTATTGTTTAACGAGACGTTTAAGTGTTTACATAGCCAAAATGGTACGTACTGTAGCCGACAAAGTAGCAGCTATCTTAATAATTGGTGAATGTAGAAACAATTTCCATGCAGCGGAACGACTGTTTAATGAGAGGTACCCCGATCGCCCTATATCGAGGGTTTATTTGAGGGAGCTTCTTCGGAAGTTTGAAGCATCAGGTAGTGTTCAAGATGCCAAACGATCTGGTCGACCAACAATTAGTGATGACAAAAAAATTTACATAATTGGAGAAATGGTAGTAAACCCTACTTCTTCCACAGCCCAAACTGCGTCTATCTGTGAAGTCAGTCAAAGGACAGTACATAGGGTGTTGGCTAAAAACAAATTTCATCCATACAAATTAAAAATGGTGCACCAACTTTCAGATGATGACCCCGACCGAAGACTAGAATTCTGTGAAACTATGTCCAATAAAATGAACCAACAACCAGGCTACATACAGACAATTTGTTTTAGTGACGAAAGTACTTTCTTTCTCAATGGAATGTTAACACTCAAAATGTGAGGTATTGAGTGACACAAATCCTCACATCTTTCGTGAAAAACATACTCAATTTCCAGAAAAGTAAATGTTTGGGCAGGTATTTTGGGAAACCACATAGTTGGGCCTCTTTTCTCAATGCTAACTCAACCGGTGAATTGTATCTGGAGATGTTACAAAATGATATTGAGTCGTTAATTCTTGAAATTCTAGAAGATAATCCAGATGAATTCGACAACTTGGAAATAACGTTTCAACAAGATGGTGCTCCTGCACACTATTACGGTGCAGTAAGACGTTACCTAGATGAAGAATATCGTGGTAGATGGATTGGACGACGAGGTTCGATCGAATGGCCAGCTCGGTCACCGGACCTTACACCATTAGATTTTTTCTATGGGGGTACTTGAAATCTAAGGTTTACGCTACAGCACCTGACAGTATTGCCATTCTGAAACAACGAATTGTTGAAGAATGTAGGGCAATTTCCGCTGACACACTGGGACGAGTACGACAAGAGTTTAGCAATAGGATGCATTACTGCCAGGAAGTAGATGGAGCACATTTTGAACACTTATTATAAGAACTGGTTCTTAAATCTTTATTAATTAAATGCGAAACTATAATTTTCGTATTTCTTCAATTTATCAATCAAAATCAGCCGAAACCCAAACAAAATTGGTATGACTGGATAGGTATTTTCAATACCTTTCAAACGAGCTGTCACTTGCCATAGGGTCCCATTTAAAATTATTGGTCACAGTGGCCTTGTGACGTCATTTATGACTATTGCGTCACCTGTTATGACCAGTTGAGAAGCCTACATCTGTTTATTTCCACCCTCCAAATTTCATTATTATAAGTATACCCGTTCAAAAGATACGAGGGGGGGAGGGGACTTTTGACTAGCACTGTATAATATGTTATGGTTCATTCAAACAAACAAAACATTCTACATCGATAAATGTTACATCATTGGGAAAAACATATATTGTTCCCAACTAAAAAAGAATGCGTAATGTCTTGGAGTTATATATACACGTGCATACCAAATTAATAGATTAGCACTTGTCTAAAAATATGAATGAATAGTTCAGCGGAATAGATGACAAAACTTGTAAATAAGTAAAATATCAGCCCGTCAAGGAATTAGATAACCATGAATAAGTAGTGCATGGAAAGTTTAGAAAGTTAATTTAGGTTGATTTGTTTGAAAATACGAACAGGATGTTCATTAAATCAGATGTGGAATCATCTGCGACTGAAAGATAAACTTTAGTCACTATCTTTCATCGTCAAGATAACCTCTTGTGGGGTATTCATGTTAGGTTATTGCTGCAGTCTCAGTTTTAGTTATAATTTGAAAATTGAAACTATGAATTCAAATGAACATGTTCATTCGATTTGATTAGTCTGTTATTATTATTTTTAATGTTTAGAATTATGTATATGAATGAATTGTAAATAAGAATGAGTTTGAATGAACTCTGGAAGTATAACCTATCCATGTTGTGATTGCGTCTAGATCTATCGTATTCGAAACGATTGCAGGGTATTTTTTATTCATTCTTCAGTACCAGCAGTCGTCAGAGTATCTGTTATCCCAATTTTAAACATTTTAATTTTTATAATTTATACAAGTTCAACGACGGATATCGATGACCAGGTACTATTTACCGTTAATTACGCCTAAGCTCTGAAGAAGCGAACAATATATTCGCGAAACGTATAACCTATCTATTTTCGGTTTTGTTTCGCTCTAATTCATGTTAAAAATGAGTTTACCATAATAATATTAATTACCTACAATGCAAAAAATATTGTGTTTTCAGTTGTAATATCACAAGAGAGTGAGAATAAAGAAAAAATAATATGACAGATATTCGAGAACTTGATGTCAGGCAATAGACACGGGAGCCCGATGGGCTCGAGTGGCTATTGCCAAATGGCAACAAGTTTGAGAAAAAATCTGGAGAATTATTTTCTACTTTATTGAACTCTCGTTTGGTATTCTATTGATTATTTTTTTATGTTACAATCATAAACACATTTCCTCGCTAAATGATACGATGTACTAAACCGTTTTTGATTCATTTTCCACTTTTCATGCGAATTGATGACATACGTCAAATCAAAAATATACGTTGTAAAAAAAATACCTCAAAGAATTCCCGCGGCAATTTTATAGGTAGAAAATGCTCATATAATAATGTTTTCATTGGCCAAAACGCACATGAATGATTTGAATTGAAAGTTTCTATCGGTTTCTAGAAATGTCAAAAAATATTCCAAATAATGTTCATCAATGTCATTGTGGGATATTTTTGAGAATAAAACAGAGTTTTCCGTATCTATTTAAATATGTATACTTCCTTTTACAAGTGTATAGATTTTTCTAGTTAAATTTTGCTCCTTTTTGAGAATCTACTCCCCAAAAAATCCTTTAGAATAACATTGTTATGATGATCCGACAAATAGTCCCTTGTAATCAATATTTACTATTCCAAACGTCATGTTAGGAATCCCATGAATAGGATGAGAGAGATTCGTAATTATACTTGATATGCTGAAATGATATTTTAATTCACCTTTCAATTACTATTGTTATTAATGTTGATATATGATATAGTATAAAAACAAAATATTTACAGAGCGTAAAATGATTACTCAGACCATTTATGACAATTAATTTGCAATGAATAATTCATTTTAGAGAATGGATATGCGATGCATGTTGAAAAGGATCGATTGCGATTGCATTTTATAAAATGGTAACATATTCAGGAATTAAAAAAAGGAATATTCTTTGCACCCAATATAATCTCTCCTGAGTAAAATACGCTTAATTAAAAAATGTGGAATATGAGGAAAAACATGGTATCATTCTTGTGAGACTCGAAGATTTAAGATGAAGTGCTCGATTCAATCTGAGATTATTTGTATATATTTTAAATTAGCAGACCGTGCCCTGAGTTGCTTACTACTTTGTTACGGTCTTCTCAAGGAAATTATTAGAATAGATGTATGAAACTTCCAGTATCGTTAGAGATTCCGGGGCTGCGTCTAAAAATTCACGACGTCTACCTGAGCAATATCGCCAGCAATGGAACTATCGAGTCTTCCAATAAATAGTACGACATCAGGACATCAAATTCATCTCTAGTTCAATTTTTGTCTAAAAAATATTCAGCTCTGAAAAATACGAATTTGTCTCACTTCTCATGGAAACTATAATAATTGGAGTAGAATTATGAAAGTTTCGAATCCATAATTATATGGATTCACTGACGTCAACCTGAATATTCACTACACGCCAGGGGCAATGGAACCCCTGATTTTTCGGAACATTAATGATTTTCCATGAGGGGTGAGATAAATAAGATTTTTCAGGTATAATGGTAATAAATTTGATGTCCTCATCACGAATATAAAAAAACAACTTATCACAGTTCCATAACCTCTGTCTGGTGTACTAGTCTGAACAACATGTGCCTCTTTTTTCGAATACGAGTTCGTCTTCACCGAAAATTATGATCAAGGTGTCATTCGATTCGTAATTGCATCTAGAAAAAATTTAAGTCCCGCTCGAAAACATTGCAAAAGTTATAAACAATTTAGTAAAAAAAGGGGAGTTTCGTTTTTCGCGAATATCTCAAAACAGGAAATTTTGTAAAAGGAAGTCACACCTCCCGGAATTCTACTACCGATATTTATTATTTCAATTGAGAGGTAAAAATAGGGCTAAAAACGGGTAATGTGGCAAAAAAAAATATGTAGCATGTACCATACATGAATAAACATTAAACGTCGAAAAAAAAATCCGCAATTTTTCTATTAGTTGTGTTTTTGTTAATTAAGTTATTTTTACAAGTTGGAAATCAACATAAAAACCCTGATGATTTTCGAACTTAAAACCAAATTAGGAAAATTTGATTTTCCACTTATTAACAATTGAAAGCATTAAAAAATGAAAAGTTCAAATAAAGTTAGCATCAAAAAATTTTTTTTTCACATATTCTGATGATTTCATTTTCTTACGGCACGAAAATATATTTTTGTAATTTTTACTCACATTGTTTAAATAATTGTTTTAAACAAATGCATTGTTTATGAGATTTTTTTTTTCTTTGGGAAATCTAATCATTGATGAAAATGGTGATTTTTAAGAAAAAAACCTTTCTTAACACGTTGAGTGCCACCGTGGAAGCGGAAAATTGGGTATATCAGGCCAAATCCATTTTTCATGTGTAGGGCCTCAAATATGTATTTTATCGCATTAAAATGTAATAAAGAGTTGTAAAAACTAGATGTTGACATTTTATGACGTTATTATCAGTATGTATCCATCCACATTGGATACGCACGGCCACAATATCTATTTTTGAATGTTACAGCCGCATGTATCCCACCTGGATACACAAACTGGCAACAATTTCGAACTAAAAATAGAACAGGTGTATGCAATAATTGGAGGCTGGAATAAATCTTGCAGTGACTTTTCATTAGTTGTGCGAGGTTCATGCAGTTTATCGAATGTGGATACTGAATCTCCTTTCTGGTTGGAAGTTTATTACTGTTCTAGACATTATTTTATAACGCATATTTGGAAAAAATATGTCGTACGAAAAAGAACAATCACGTTTACAAAATTCGATGCAGGAATTGTCGGACGAAGAGAATTCGCTATTCGGGGATGTTTACACATCAGACGAATATCACCCAGAAAGTGATAATAGTAGTGATAGTGATAGTAGCTTACTTTCTGCAAGTTTCAGAAGTAAACGCATGAAAATGAAAGAAACCAGATCATCTGATCAAGGTTCATGATTCACTCAAAACTGTTTACACAAAATATTGCGAGATCCAGAAAAGAAAAAAACTGAAGAGGTCGGTAGAAAAGCTGCAGCTAATCAAGCCACACAAAGCAAATTCAGATGTGTTGCATGTAAAAAATATTATTGCTTATCGTGTTTTTTCGAAGTACACAAATGTTTCATCAAATGAAATACTCAAGCTAATTGCTATGTTCATTTGCTTCTCAGATTTATACATTCTTTTTCATAATTTAGTGTTACTTGTTCAATAAAAGAACATTTCGCATGTCATACCCACTAACTGAAAAAATCGTCTCCTGAAAAAACTAAGGATAAAATATACAGGCCAAATATGCTTTTGGGTATGCCAGGCCGTAGTGCAAAAGCCCCCATAGAGGTATACGCAAGGCATGCAGCCAACGTCGATACATGCGGCTGAATTAACAGAAATAGTTGTGTATCAGCCACGGATACACACGGCCATAGAAACACCGTATCTCGTGTATCCGTGTTGGATACATACGGCACTCAACGTGTTAAAAAAAGTTTATTGCCTAAAAACGCATTTGTTAATTAACAATTTTTTTACTGCTAAATATTAATATTATTCTAAGAATCATTATTTCTATTGCTCTTTCATATTCTGAAAAAAAAATGAAAGAATTTTTATTCGTTTATTTAATGAACAATTTGTTATACAAAATTGGATATTCGCGCAATATTTTTTTTTCAGATACAAAAAAAAACAACCGTGTATGACATTGTATATAATTTTAAGTATTTCCGTGTTCTAAAGCTTGTCGTTTCCTTTCAGTTTTTCATTATTGTAATTGAAATAACTTATAAACTATTGAAGAGACGACAAAATCACTTCAGGTCTTTTTTATTATCTGTTAAACAATAAATGAAATGAGCTCTTAACCAAAGCTCTAACTCAATTATTCATTAACTTTCCTGCTATTATTTATGAAAATACCTCGAAAATATTTTTTTAAGTATCATCTTTTTATTAATTTTTTTCATCACAAAGCCATACAAGGCTGTTTTTCTTAGGTATCTAAAAAAAATATTGCGCGGAAATCCATTTGTTTATAACACATTGTTTATTAAATAAACAGATAAAAAATAAACCATTTTTTTTCAGAATATGAAAGAGCAATATAAATAATGTTAAAAAAAAGGTTCCTTACTATTAATATTTTTTTCCGGTGGATTATTTTTTATTCATGTATCCATGAATCCTTTTGTTCCTTAATATTCATATTTAATGGGTTACAATTTTTGTTTGTTTAAGTGAACGAATCGTGCGGTGCGCGCGGAATTATAACTATCTTTTTTTCGATTTCAGATATCTGCCATAGTTTTTGAGATATTCGCGAAAAACGTTTATATGTTCTCAGGTTGACACTATTATGCTCATATACGGGAAGAACATAAAAGTTTTAGAATTATACTTCAATAAATATGGAAGAAACGGGTTTCCCTGAGAATTGAGACAAATCGAATATTGTTCAGAGCGGATTTCCCCTCATAAAAAATGTCTACTAGTGATACATTTGATGTCGAATTTGAAAGAACTTTCAACTTATCTCGCCTCCTACTAGCGTGCGATGGTTCGGAGCAGGATTCTCGATAATATTGTGATAAGATTACTACATCATTTAGTGGTAAATTTGGTTTTATTATTCTTAGCCATTTTTTATAATTTTCTCATTTCATACCATTGTGATTGTCACCAGATTTTGCTCCAGGCGTAAACCACACTCTTAGGAATGAAACCCATTTGTATTACCACCCATGTGACGATGTATGACTGCTGTGTATGTACATTTCATTAGGTTAAACAATGGGACATTTTTTGAGGCCGCGAGTAAATATGTTTTTTTTCTCGCTGATGTCAAGCCAACGTTAAAATTATTTCGCGTTTTTCCCTATTTGAACCCAACTACCTTTAAAATATCCCTCGAAGTCATTCGCCTATCTTCCGTTTTGTGAAAACTTTAAACTATATCCCTCATTTTGATAGTTTCCAATACAATATGATTAAGATTATTATTAAGAAAATGGATGACGTTGTCATATATACAGGGTGTTAGTGAATAAGTGCGACAAACTTCAGGGGGTGATTCTGCATGAAAAAATAATGACATTTTGCTATATAACTTTTGTCCGCAAATGCTTCGTTTTCTAAGATACGGGGTGTGGAAGTTTTTCTTGAAAACTGACTCTGAAACCGGTCGTGATATGCAAATGAAATTTGTTGAGTTTTAAGAAATAGTTATTGCGCATTTTTTGACATGCAATTAGGAATTTTATGTTCATCATTGGCTCGCATACGGGTAATGATTTTCATTTTTGAATTTATCGTTCAATTTGTAACAAGAAATCTCCCCTGCCTTTTTTTCGTATGGGGCGCCGTTTTTATGCAAAGAAATAAAACATCTTAACGCGTATTTGTCATTACTTCAATACATTATCTAGTAGCGATGCTACTAGGCTACTGTCAACATTATGTTAAATACGAATATTTCAACAAAATGTAAAATTAGCGTTTCTTTATTTTTAAGCTTTTAGTTTGGTATAACATTAATGATAATGAGTAATCAATTTTTTTTTTATCGAAAAGAATGGAAAATTATACAAATGCGGAATTGTCAGACATGCATTTTGTCTATGGTCGAAGTAACGGAAGTGGTCGGCAAGCTCGACGATTGTATGCTGAGTTGTATCCAGGACGTAGGGTACCCCATCACACAATATTTGCTCGTCTTCACCAATGTTTGTGCGAAAATGGTACATTTAAGAAACAAACGGCTGACTTCGGGCGCCCTCGAGAAGTACGGACTGTGCAACTAGAAGAGGCAGTTCTCGAGTTAATTGCGGAGTCACCTGAAACAAGTACTCGAAAAATTGCCAACATACTGAATGTAAGCAACTTCACTGTATTTAAAATTCTCAAAGAACAGCAATTGTTTCCCTTTCATATTCAGCGTGTGCAAGCTCTACTACCTAGATACTTTTTTCCGCGCCTTGTTTTTTGCCATTGGATTCTCCATCAAATCGCTCAAATTCCTAATTTTTCAAATGGCGTTTTGTTTACTGACGAGGCTAACTTTGGACGACAGTGTATACGAAATTTCCATAACAATCACCTCTGGGCTGAGGAAAATCCACATGGAATCTTTGAAGCTCATCTTCAGCATCAGTTTTCAGTAAATGTATGGCTTGGGGTACTTGATGATCATTTATTCGGTCCATATTTCCTCTCCCAACGACTAACAGGCGACTCTTACCTTGATTTTCTACAGGAAGAGTTACCTGTTCTTCTTGAAGAAATTCCTTTACAGCTGAGACAACACTTCTGGTTCATGCATGATGCTCCACCGGTCCATTTTAACATTATTGTACGTAATCACTTAGATACAGTATATCCAAATCGTTGGATAGGTAGGGGAGGTACGGAACATTGGCCTGCTCGATCTCCGGACTTAAATCCTCTAGATTTTTGCATTTGGGGTTTTCTTAAGTCATTAGTTTATTCCACTCCCGTCGAAAATGTTGAAGACCTGAGGAATCGAATTATAGCCGACAATCAATGAGGCGAAGAGTTGAATCTTGTATCACGTCTGAGGGAGGACATTTTGAACATTTGTTGTAGCTTTGCGCCTATTTATTTATTAGTGTTATTTTCTGTTATTGTTCTGGTTTGACGTTATTGTATTAGATAGTTCTTGATAATGTATTAAAGAAATGAAAAATACGCGTTAAGATGTTTTATCCTTGCATAAAAACGGCGCCCCATACGAAAAAAAGGCAAGAGAAATTTTTAGTCACAAATTGAAAGAGGAATTTAAATTTGGAATATCTTAGTGGCGTACAATTTTTTTCTTTAAAAAAATTGCGCGCGCCAATAATGAACATAAAATTCTCAATTGCATGTCAAAAAATGCGCAATAACTACCTCTTAGAACTCCAAATTTCATTTGCATATCTCGACCGGTTTCAGAGCAATAAATAAATAGTCAGTTTTTAAGAAAAACTTTAACACCCCGTATCTCGGAAAACGAAGCATTTGCGGACAAAAGTTATATAGCAAACTGTCATTATTTTTTCATGCAGAATAACCCCCCGAAGTTTGTATATATATATATATATATATGGGGTTTAACTAACCTCTTGCACACCCGTGAATGATGAGTGTATAACTGTATAATG
Organism: Gonioctena quinquepunctata; assembly: GCA_018342105.1. NCBI lineage: Eukaryota > Metazoa > Arthropoda > Insecta > Coleoptera > Chrysomelidae > Gonioctena > Gonioctena quinquepunctata. Next base: position 100,967 of record JAFIRS010000405.1, read on the forward strand.
CCATTTTATAACGAATTACTTGGTCAACATTTAAAAAAAAATTTTTTTGTCAAATATGTCAAAATTTTGGGAACCATAAAACAAGCAAGTTTTGGAGGAACTGTTTTTTCATATTTTTATTCTGGGATATTTGTTTTGTTTTGGCATAAGAGTGCAATGCCCATTCACTACTACTATGTTGTGATGTTATTTTTTATATTAATGGTAATTGGTTATCCTAATGGCTTCAGTTGAACATAGTTACATGTTTCTATATATATATATATATATATATATATATATATATATATATATAATATATATATATATATAATATATATATATATATATGGGGTCTTGATGATGTTTCAGATACATATTTGGATTATTATTCTTACTTTAGTTACGAAGTAAGGTGCAAAGGGCTCAACTGGATGAGCCAATAATGTAATTGCTCAACCCAGATTCGGAGAAACAGTAATACAATGTTTGGATAGAACCGACTTTAAACAAGAGGAAACTGAGAATCCATGAACTTGTTAAACATGGACATTGATAACTGAATAAATATTCTTTAATACATGTTCCACAATAACAACTTGGTACTGAATATACATTACGGAAATTTAAACAAAGTACGATAACCTTTTTTTTATCAAATGGGTATTGTGAAAAATGTGTGTTTTGGTGATAGGTACGTGATTGAAAACAAAAACTCAAGCAATTCAAACAATCACGAACGTGATTCATTATTTAATGGTATTCACTTCATGAATATTTATTCCTGTCACAATCTTACTGTTGCAAATTAAAAAATATATAAATTATTTTTCAAAACCTCATTATATTCATTTTGGCAAAATAATGCTCCGAATAGAATTATCAAAAGATAGTCATAGAGCAAAAAATATCTATTAACAAACATTCCAATAAAAATAATCTACTTCAGTATTGCTTTGGTTTAAAACTAGTACAAATTACTTTGCTGATATTTTGAAAATTTGGTATTATACGAGGGTAGTCTGAAAAGGTTCCGACCTGAACATGAAGATGGCAGCACTCGTCAACAATAGCTAGGGGATATGTTTGCTCATCTTTTGAAAAGAACTCATCAAAATTGATTTTGGACGCGATGTTGTTGTTTGACAATCATTTGAGTAAATCGATGTGAGTGTTTTTGTGAAAATAAAAAAAAACGAGAATCGAGCTGTCATTAAATATTTGTTTTTAAAAGGCAATACGCCTACGCAAATCAAAGACGAGTTGGACGCTGTGTACGGGGACTCTACAACTGTGAAATTTTGGACAGCTGAATTTAAACGTGGCCCAACTTGGGAGACGATGAACATTCGGGACGTTCAAAAATTGCAACCACTGCCGATAACATCGCTCAAGTTCACCAAATGGTACTAGACGACCGTCGAATCAAAGTGAGAGACCTAGCAGAGGCTATGAGTATGTCCAAAGAAGGTGTTTGTCACATATTGCAGAAAGAATTGAGCATGAGAAAGCTGTCCGCGCGTTTTCTCATGTTAGACCAACGTTCTCTTTTCGCAGTTTAATTGCAATAAATCAGAATTTTGGCACCGATTAATTACAGTAGATGAAACTTGGATACACCAATATACCCCTGAATCAAAAATGCAGTCAAAACAGTTGACCGCGAAAGGGAAATAGGCTCCAAAAAAGGAAAAATGTTTTTACGGCTGAGAAAGTGATGGCGAGACTGTTTTATCTTGGATTTATCTTGATCGATTATATTCTAAAAGGAAAAACCACGACAAGAGCAAACTGCACATCATTACTTGACAAGCTGAAGGCAGAAATTGTGGAAAAATGGCGATATTGCAGAAAAAAAAATCACGAAGACAATGTTCTGTCTCACACCTCAGCGGTTGTCATGGTTAAAATCCACGAATAACGATTTGAACTGCTTGACCACCCTCCTTACTCACTGGACTTTTTTCTGTTCTCTAAGCTAGACGTTGTGCTCGGAGGACATGTGTTCGTAGTATGATAGGGCCATCACATTCGTAAACAATTATTTTGCAGACAGTACTGCTTGGATGGGTTAAAGAGATCACCCTCGTAAACAGAATAATATGAGTGATTATTGAAAGGATTTATTTCCCTCCATAAACGATCGTGTCTGCAAAGCGTACTTCTAGTTTTCCTTGCTCCCCAAATATGTGAATACACGAATTTAGTGGGTAAGGAAAATATATTGTTAACCAAAGATGCAGAAAATACCACAAAAACAATGTTTAAGATACATAACAATGACAGATGTAACAAAAATACACAAATAAATATCTATTATCATAAATTCACATAATATCCATAACGATTTCATGTGGTCATGTTACTTACTAATAATAAAACGTTTTCAAAGACTGTGGTTGTATATTTGAAATTACATCTTTGGAACAATAATGCCCACAAGCATACATAAAATATTATTTTATTTTCATGTAATTTTTGCTCATCCATTGGTGAACGTTTTGAGGAAGCATAAAGGACTTGAAAAATATGATAAACATTCTCATTGAAAATGTGTATATGGAACATGGAAACAATTTATTTAGTTAAAACTAGCCTTCGTGAGCTTTCTAGAGGAAATTAGAAAATAAGACACAAACAATCATTGCACTAGTGAATGATGTGAATCAACAGACAAATGAGATTAGATTATCTAATAGAATACCTAATTTTTTTGATTTTTGTATTATAATTTTCAATCAAAAAGTGTTAGTTATAAGGACTTAAAAACTAGTCTCCAGAATTTTGTGATTGCTAGTTCTGAATATATGACAGAAAATGTATATATACAAAATTTCCAAAACTAAAATTGAGTAGGTTAGGTTAGGTTCTTTCCGAGTGGGCGATAACCGCCCCTTCCACTGCGACTTTCTCAGATCTATTGTGACTCGATCCTAATTAATTTAGAGTTCACCTTCAAGTCCCGCGCTTCTGACAAAGTCGATGATGATGCTTGGTGGTACCTTTTTCAGGTCTTTGGGCTCTAGCTGTCCGGACCCTTGCATCTGCACAAGATGTGCTCTGCTGTTTCTTCTTCGTCTTGATAAAAGCGACACTCTGCGCTTTCCGCAAGTCCGATTCTTCGGAGATGCTTTCGCAGTCTACATTAACCTGTCGGTAGCACTGTTATAATCCTTAGGTTTTTTCTATTGGATCTAACAGGTTTGCTTCGTTTCGAAGGGTTTGGTATAAATGCCTTAGAGTGGACTTACCCCATTGATTCATTCCAGTACTGGCGTTTTTTCTGCTTGGTCCAGTCTGAAAACACTTCTTTGGTTATGCTCTTTGATATTCCGAAGAAGGGCTCTGGTCCTATGTACTCCTTCATATTGCCTTCTTTTGCCACAAGGTCGGCTTTTTTATTTCCTTCATAGCCTTTATGTCCAGGGACCCGTGGCAGAGTTATTCTGTTGTCCCTGCCTACGCTTTGAAGGGCTTTCACGCAGTTCCATACTAATCTGCATTCTATCCGACTTGATGCCAGAGCTTTCAGTGCTGCTTGGCTGTCCGACATGATTTTGATCGATTGATTTTACTGTTTCTGTTCAGAATTTCTTGCAGGCAGAGTTCGATTGCTTGGACTTCTGCCTGGAATATTGTGGCGTACTGTCCCAGGTTTACATAATGTTTAATTCTGGTTGTACTCCATGTACACCGGCCCCAACTCCGTCTTTCGTTGTGGAGCCGTCTGTGTATCATTGTAGATCGGCCTTCGTGAGTTCTCGTTCTTCCATTCTCCCATTCGTCTCTGCCCGGGAGGAGGATCTCATAAAGTTTATCAAAGTTGTATAGGGGGATCATTGTGTCTGGTGGAATCGCTAGAATCGGATGGGATTTTATCTCGTTCTCGATCTGGCGATTACTTTTCCCCCTATTACTCGTTGACCTCGACAGGTTTCTGTATACACTCACTCTTGCCTCCTTCTCTAAGCAGATGTGCAAAGAAGAAATGTTGAGGAGGACTTCCATTGCTGCTGTCGGGGTGATGGACATTGTCCCTGTTATGATCAGACACGCTTGCCTCTGGAGTTTGTTGAGCTTTTCTCGTGCATTATTCTGTGCCCTTCACTCCACCAGAGGGCTGCTCCGTAGGTCTTACCACCGTGAGGTAAAGCCAGTACATTTGTTTGGGTTGCATTCCGCATGTTTTCCATAGATTCTTCTACAAGTTCATAGGGCTTGCCTTGCTCTGTTGGATACTTTTTCTAGATGAGCATTCCACGTGAGTTTCTTATCTAGAATTACCCCTAGGTATTTGAGTTCTTCCTTGAATGGAATTGTTTCACCATAAAGGACCGGGTTTCTTAGTGAGTCTTAGTGGTACTTCCACTGTTTTGCTGTGGTTGACCGATAATTCTTCTTTTTCACACAACCTAGTGATAGTCCTGAAAGCCGCTTGGAGTATGTCCGATATAACCTCTCCAAACTTTCCTCTAACTGTTATAACTTGCTTGCTTGAACCTCGATTTCCTCCACCGTAAGAGTCATGATCAGATCGTCTACGAGTGCCCACAGTAGGGGTGATAAAACTCCTTCCTGTGGACAGCCTCTCACCGCCCTGGCCAAGATTTTCTCCTGGTAGAGGGAGCTCGAGATTATTATGTATCTTAACATTGCCTCGATCCAGTTACAAACAGTTTCCGATTGTTGCTCTATGTAGGGATATCGGTAGAGCATTGTTAAATGCTCCTTCAATGTCGAAAAAGGCAGCTATTGCGATTTCTCCGCATCTCAGAGAATCGTTCAGTGTCCCGACGAGGTTGTTTAATGCAGTTTCTGTTGATTTTCCTGCCTGGTAGGCGTACTGATGGGTGCTCAGAGGGTTTTCCTTCAGCACCTCTTGTCGTATGTGCCTATCCAGGATCTTCTCTGTGGCTTTCAGCAGAAATGATGTCAAGATGATCGGGCGAAGGGATTTAGGAAGGTATTAATTGTTCCCGACTTTACGTATATACACAACACGTATCGACGTCCAGCTTGAGGGTAGGTATCCCCATGCCAGGCTGGCTCTAAAAAGTTTAGTGAGTATGGACGTTAGTATCTCGGCCCCATTCTGAAGTAGTGCAGGAAATATTCCTGGTGCCTTATGCGATTCAAAGTAGTTGATAGCCCAGTCTACCGATGCTGGTTTGATGATTTCATTTGCTTTCTTTCAATCTTCTGGACTAGGTTGTCCTGGTTGAAGGGGAATCGGCTGGTTTTCATCAAGAATCACGGCGCCTGGGAAATGGTTTTGTACTAGAAGCGAAATTCCGTCACAGTTCTGTCAGATCGTTTATTCACACCCAATTCTTGCTCTGGTTCTCTGGAGAGGATCTTGTGGATTCTTGCGCTTGTTATTATATCAGATATACTCTGGCAGAATGTCCTCCAAGATTCCTTCTTGGCCTTCCTTATTGCTTTGTTGTATTCCGTTAGGGTAGAGCAGTATTCTTTCCATCAACCTGATTCTTTGGCTCTATTAAAGAGCCTCCTTACTTCTGCTCTCCTCTTTTCTAGGTTTTTGCTCTCCACCAAGAGGTTGCTCTATTATCTTTTTTGGTTTTAAGTGGCCAATTTTGTTGATAGGCGGTCAGGACTGCGCTTCGAATATGATTTGCTGCCAGCTCTATCTCCGCACTAGTTCTTATTGAGTATGAGTAAAAAACAAGATGACTACACATTCACATAAAACTATATTCATTATTCTAGGTGATATGATTCTTAAGAAATTTTATAATATTTTATATGAGAGACTGTCGATAGAATTAATTCATTCTCCTTCAAAGAATACACATTTCTCTTTGGCACCTCATGCCTTTAACTTAATATAGACGTTGATTTCGTTAGGCATATTTTTGATCCTGTAAGTTCAACGAGATATTCTTGTAGTGAACTGGTTGCAATAGTAGGGATGAGAATGTCTTTTATGTACTTATCTTCATCTGTAGGTGAGCTGGCGTTAAAAAGTAGATATAGGGGAGCTCTGAAAAAAACTTCTTTTTATATTACATCCTACTTATAGATATTATTGAAACGCCAATTGTTACTTTTAAGTTCACTCGAGGTTTATTATAACGAATTACAGTTAGTGATTTACTGACGCGGACGGATTGCTGTCAGCCCTTAGTCATCATTGACTCTGGCAAAATTGCCAACTTGGATATATTATAAGTGAATATTTCACACGCCCTTTCTATAAAGAAGAAAATATTTTTTTATAGATTTAGTCAATCAGTGTATCTAACAAGCCGACCACTTCTCGTTACATTAGTAGCTTTACAATCATTGTATCTGATAAGGACAAGTTCACTGGCTCGTTTGTTAGTTTCTGGAAATCCTTATCTTCCTTGGGATCATTTTTATTTTCACAATCCTCTGCTGTCGTATAGGGAGATGAACTTGAGGAAGGCCCAGGGTTTGACCTCGGTCTAAGAAATGACCTATTTCACGGGTAGTTTACTTTGTCATCAGTCTGGACTATGTAATCGTTAGGTCCTGACTTTCCCACAACAGTTTCTGGTTTCCAATCACGAAAACTGTTTTGAACCATCACATTCTGCTTGGGTTCTAGTGATGAAAGTTTTTTCGATGATCTATCGTAATAGTAAGCCTGCTTGATTTTGGTAGATTGTAACTTTTTTTAACGCCAGGGACAGGGTACTTTGGTTTCAGCGATTCTTTTTACATGGGAATGATAGAACGAATTTTTCTCCCCATTAGCAGCTTTCACGGGGTTTAGGAGTTGTATTATAGTTGAGCACAGACAAAAATAGATCTTTCCCGTTTGCAGACTTAACAAGCATTCTGGATAGCTTTTTCAATCATTCGATTGGACTTAGGATAGTGGGGGCTAAAATACATATTTTGCAACAAAATTTGAAAACTCAAATGAATTGAACGGGGGGCCATTATCTGAAAATTTTTCGAGGGGAAGCCAATAAGTTGCAAAAATGTTTTTTAAAGCAGTAATTACACTTTCAGCAGTCTTAGATGTCAAGTTGTTGACGATAACAAGTTTTTTACAGGAAACTATACCTTGATGAGTCGTATGCAGTGGGTTGAGAAATTCCGTTCTCAATGATACAGGAACAAGAAAACTCTTCTTACAGAAAATAATATTTTTATGGATATAAATATCATTCCGAATACTCCAAAACTTTCGAACTTCTATAGGTGCATCAACTTGTTGAAGAGCTTTGTCCTCTTTAATAGACTGAATAAGCCTTTATTCATCAGTAGGAGAGTTAGCAATTATAGCTTAAATTTTAAAATTCTCATCTAATTCATAAGTATCGACAGTACTTGAATTTGAGTCCCTACTCAGAATATCTGCTACTGTATTGAGTTTACCAGGAACATAAACTAGTTTAAAACTTTGTTTGAAGAGTCTTATAGCCAGTCTTTGTATACGAGGTAAAAGGTCATCCAACGGTTTCTTCAATAGGCCTAATAATGGACGATGATCTGTCTGAATTTTTAATCGGTTACCATACAAGAACTAATGGAATTTCTCGCAGCCATACACTAATGCTAATAACTCTTTTTCTTTATGATTATATTTTTTCTGCGTAGGAGTCAAGGAGACTGAATCATATTCTAATGGTTGACCCTTTTGAGTCATAACCTCTCCCAGACCATATGAGTTGGCATCAACTGATAAAGTTGTTCATGTTGAACTATCCTAATAAATCAGTACAGGTGTTGAAGATAACAGTTGTTACAACTGATTGAAATATTTTTTTTTCATTTTATACAAAACCCACTCATTATGAGAACTCGACAATTTTCTTAAACGATAGGACTCTTGTGACAAATTCGGTATGAACTTAGCTAGTCCTAAACAATTATTCCCAAGAACTGCTGAAGTTCCTTTTTATTTTTAGGCGGCGACATTCGATGAAGTACTTCTGTTTTATTTTCATCCGAAGCAATACCTGATGAGCTTATGTTATGCCCCAAAAACTTGACATACCCCACCCCAATTTTTGATTTTTCAAGTAAGACCTCTTTCCATAATTTCCGTGAGAACAATATCCCAGTTTTTATTATATTCCATTGAAGTTTCATGAATAAATCTCTGAAAAATTTCAGGTGCTGAAGATATTCCGTAAGGCAATCTTATATATACTGATTAAGCGAACGGGAATCTATGCTGATTCATCCCCATTTGGCTTAGGGACCACAACAATAAGATGAACCCAGTCAGTTGATTCACTGGCACTATGATTTTATCGTTCACCATTTCATCAAGTTTACTTTTTACCGCGTCCTTCAACGCTAGGGGTATTTTTCGGGGAGCCGAGATTTTTGGTACCGCATTGTCCATGAGAGTGATTTTGTACGTTTTAGAAACTCTACCAATACCCGAAAATACAATTTTATGCTTTTCGAAAATATCCTTAGCAATTCATTCGAATTGACCGACCGAACACTAAGCCTAACATTATTGACCATGTTCAAGGCTTGAGCCGCTTCTAAGCCTTTAGATTGAAAAAGGTCCATCAGTCTTCAGTATAAAAAACTCGAAATGTCCATAAGCATTATTGAAAGCACACTCAAATTTGAATTTTCCCAAAATATCTATTTCGTGATCCGAGTATGACGACAAAGTGGTGTTGGTTTTCAGAAGTTCATCAGGAGCTACACCAAGTTTTTTAAAGTCTTTTAAATTCAATATATTGACTTGACTGCCCGTGTCCATTTTTAAACAAATTTCTATCCCAAGAATGTCAATATATTCATGTCACTCGACGGAATTCACTTTAGAGTTGTTAATTGAAGTGACAGTCTAGACTATTTGGTGTGATTCTGGATCATTGTCATTACTTTGATTTGAAACAATCGGTTCATTTTCAACATCGTGCACTAATCTGTCTAGGCAAAACTTTCGACAATGTCCTTTTTGACTGCGTCTACTGCAAAATCTGAATTTTGCGAAACACTTATAGTGTAACCATTTTCAATTGCAGAAGCTGTTTCTATTAGGAGCAAATCGAAAACTCACTTCGCTTACACGAGCGTAGGTATTTGCGAAGTAACGGAACGAAAAATAATGTATACTACTCGTAAAAATTATCCGTCGCCGAACGGAAAATCAAAAGAAGATCACAAGAGCCGACCGTCAACGTGGGTTTGAGTGACAGCTGTCTAGTTCTACAAAAGTTTCGCCTGAGCCAATCAAAACGGACCGGAAGCCAATGATAATGCTTCTAGGTGAGTCCATAGGTTGAGAGGCCAAGAAAACTAATAAATCAAGAGTTTTATTTGTGTTTGAAGAGTTCTGAATAAATAAAAGCCAGTAGCGTCTCTGGTCTGGGATCGAAATGGATTTTAAAATATTCTATAGATCTGTTGTGTTTTGTTAGAAAATATGGCTTTTTTTTCGACCATAGGAAAATGAAATTATGATGATCCGATTGCCTATTAATACATACTTCCTCGCTTATGGCATATTTTTTTATTTTAACGTATTTTTAAAATATTTAAATATTTAATAAAATTAGTTATCTCCGCCTCTGCTGCTCAAAGGATACCACTTCAAGACTGCAAAACTTGTTTTTTATGCTTCTGCAATTGTAAATGGTTTAACTATACCATCTATGGGATGATTACTTCCACAATTATCACCTGGGGTAAAGTTATACCATTTACAATTGCAGAAGCATAAAAACAAAGTTTTTTCAGTCTTGAAGCCGTATCCTTAGAGCAACATAGGCGAAGATAACTAATTTTATTTAGACATTCAAATATTTAAAAAATACGTTGAAATAAAAAAAATATGTCACAAGTGAGGAAGTATGTATTAATAGGCAATCGGATCATCATAATTTTATTATCCTATGGTCGAAAAAACAACAACCATATTTTCCAACAAAACACAACAGAACTATAGAATATTTCGAAACTTATTTCGATCCCAGACCAGAGACGCTACTGGCTTTTATTTATTCAGACCTCTTCAAACACAAATATAATCATGATTCATTAGATTTCTTGGCCTCTCAACGTATCGACACACCTACAAGCATTATCATTGGCTCGCGGTCCGTTTTGATTGGCTCAGGCGAATCTTCTGTAGAACTAGACAGCTGTCACTCAAACCCGCGTTGACTTTCGGCTCTTTTGATCTTCCGTTCGGCGACGGAGAATATTTACACATTATTTTTCGTTTCGTTACTTCGCATATACGCTCGTGTAAGCAAAGTGAGTTTTTGATTTGCTTTTTATAAAAACATCTTCTGCAATTGAAAATGGTTAAACTATACCTACTTTTTTCCCTCTAGACTGTTGCCTGCCATTGTATCCAGTATTCTGCCCTGAAAACAACCCCTTCTCGTTAAAATTCGAACTACCGCTTTTGTTTCTCACCGCACAGACCGACACAGAATGTTCTTTCGAGATTTCTTTTTGCGTTGCCGCACTACTTTCCATCGAACGACAGATTTGGCATGCATCTGGCAATTTCAAATCGCGCTTGAAAATTTTAAAATGTTCATACACCAGATTTTTTGCGTGTTCACAGTATTCATCGAATTTCCTCACCACTGTATCAAGTTTGTTTTTATCTTCACCGGTCAGGTATTAGAAAGTATTATATATCAACAATCCTTCATTCCCTAGGAAATTTAGCAGGATCGCGATGTCAAGATCATCTGCCTTGCCTTCATTATCGGTCGCCTTGGGGTACATTGAATTTTCGTTTCCACATTTTCCAATTGGAAGTGATAACTCCTTTGAAATGCATTTATCCGGGGCAGGCGCGGTCCGAGAGGGGGCTGGTCACAGGGGTCATATCCACACAGTTTATAAAAACCTACTAAAACTTGACACGGTATACGAACATTTTAAATACAAAATTACTGGAAACATCTTAGCAATGAAATCATAAACAATCGTAATAGTCGACTGAGAACACTCCGCAATTGAAAAATGCGCATGGTATGGCGCGAAGCAAATTCAAAAAGCCGGCAACAGCCGACACGTCACGGTCACATCGCCATGCGCCGGATCTTCTCGCATCACTCCCACTCAAGGCCGTACCCAGGGGGGTTAAACCACCCCGAAATCTGTAAAATATATCTGGAATAAGGTTAAAATCAGGTAGTTTTATGTACATCCCATACACTAATTTACATTTTTCAATTTTGTTTAAATTTCCTTAGTTTTTATAAATAAACTATTCGTAATATTCCAACTAATGATCCTGAGAAGTATTTCCGAATAAAAGTTGCCGTTCCGACCTCAGATGACTTAATAATTCAACTAAGAAACAGATTTTGCGACCATAAAGTGTTACTTTCCACACTTTACAATCTGATTCCATCTGTCTGTTTAATGATGTGTAATAAAATTTGGTAAAATGTACATTGCATCATTTACTCTAGAGCCAAACACCCCCCATCACCGAAATTTTTCTCTGGGTACGGCCTTTCACTCCCACTACTACTCCTACGTCTTACGAAACCGCACCAGGAGATTATTTGACACTGTGATGTGACTGTGAATAAAACACAGTTTCTGTTTTGTTTTCATTTGGTCTCGGTGCTTTCATGCAAGATTTTCGAAACATAAATGTGAGAGGAAAGGATTACTGAATTGATTTGTTGAAGTTTATTCATAGACGTCAATATTTGCTATGCTACATCCGTACAATTCAGAAAGGTCATTTTCTACTTTGAGGCGCCTAAATACTTGGCTAAGAGCAAATATGTCAGAAGAGAGGCTGACGGGCTCAGCCCTTTCAAAACTCCTGATGTCTTGAAAATAATTACCCGATTTTCTGAAACGAATAGAAGACTCCCTTTCAGTTTGTGATTGAGGTTTATATTTTTTTTTAATATTCCTTTATGTTTTACCTGTTTTACTGGTAAAGTTGAACTGTACTTGAGCTAAGTTAACCCCCGCCCCCCCGTCCAAATCTTGGGCTGCGGCTGGAATGATCTGCCATTGTTTTTACAGTTTATGATAACCTCGCGAATAATATTAATCCACGGTCGAGTCGAATCTCCGAACTAGCCGTATTCTAGGTAAACAGCAATTCTCCCGATTTTTCGCGCCCCTAACCTCAAAATACCGGAATTCGTATTTGAGGTCGATTCTCACTAGAGCGGCGCTGCAAAAGTTGCTTGCAATTGTTTGCGTGTAATTAAGTGAACCCGTCCTCACCTAAGCAGAGCGGTGCAGAACCGAGCGTCGCGTTCATCGACATCACAGGTTTTAACGCCTCCGGGACCATTGGCTCGCGGCACTGCTGCTTTGAAACGCGCCCTCCTGCCTGTTGACTGACAAGTGAGAATCACTTGTAATTAAAAAATAATTTCCGAGAGGTTGTAGAACGAAATAAGTATGAACGGAAAAACAATTGAAAGACTGATTTTACTAGTTAATGACTATAATTAACTGTACGACATGGCCAATAAAAATTACGTCTATTCTTCTCGTATTCATGACATATGCAGCTACAAAAACAAAATCGTCTGATGATAAGAATGTAGAAACCTCCTCTGACATTTCCGAACTCATTGTCACTTCATTATAAAAAAACTCATACCACTCAAATATAGATTTCTACTGCTTCGCTTACACCGCTGCTGCTACCAAATGCCGCTCAGGTGAGAATAGCCTTTACAAAATGCTGCTTCGCCCAGCTTCGTTTTAAACCTTGCCAGCGCGCTTTACCGCAGCCACCATGTTACATACTACTTATAGATGTTATTAAAACGCCAATTATTACTCTTAAATTCACTGGAGGTTTATTATAACGAATTACAGTTAGTGATTTACTGACGCGGACAATTGCTGTCAGCCCTTAGCATATATATATATATATATATATCCCTTAGCATATATATATATATATATATATATATATATATATATATATATATAATTTTCTAATATTAATAATAAGGATAGCCTATGTGAAGCCAAAACAATTGAACATCGATTTTCAAAATCGGGCGCCATAAGTGAATGTGCATGCGCCAAAAATATTTTTTCATTATTTCACGTGAAGAAATGTTGGAGTATGACAAGCTTATTTCATTTCTTGTAAATTCTCATTATGGCAACATAACCACAAAATTGTGAATTGGCTATTAGTGAGATGCATAAAAACCCTGGTGTATTCACTGATTCGATTTTGCTTAGAACTTTTGGGGGACAACAAATGCATTCTGAATTCTGCTTAGAACTTCATTAGTAGATGGCGCGGTTGAGGAATGTTTGTGTCACGCTAAATGTCAAACTTCAAACCTATGAAGTTTTCTTTTTCTGTCAACATTATTGCATATTTTCATGCAAACAAAATGTGAATTGATCGTTTACAAAGATTATAGTTCTACGAACAAGATCCCGCTCAGAACAGTTGGCGTTAAAATGTGAGTCTACCCGGCGATTTTTCCAAAGTGATTTCTCCTCAAATGGCCTTTTTGGGATCAAGGAAGGAGGAGAGGAAGGAGAGTGGACTGATGTCTTCAGACGATGAATTAAATTGAAAATTGTGGGGATTGGAAAATGTCCCCGATAACATTGTTCCATTGAACTTTCCGATACAAACTATTACCAAGCCACCTCTATCATTATCCGAATATTTCAAGTTTATCTAAATAAGTATTTCCGAAAAAACACGATTTTACAAAAAAAAAAACACCGAGCTACGCTCGGTCGCCTAGACATATTTATGAAATGAGTCGTAGTTCAAAAGTTGCTCATGCTCGTAAAAAAGGACAGACTGATTTTCGTGACTTTCCTTTGTTAACATTGCGTCTTATGGAGTGTTATCCATATTGGTAGTTAATAAATATATGGCCCTAAGTCATCACTGCCTCTGGCAATGTGGCCAACTTATATATATATATATATATATATATATATATATATATATATATATATATATATATATATATATATATATATATATATATATTAGAAGTGAATATATCACACTGTAGGGATGCCAGATAAGACGCTTTATATAGTTGACTCACTTTTTAGCCATATTTGTTGTTTATTCGAAATGGACAGTTTATTCAATTGGCCTAATAATAATGATAGTGGTGCTAGGGGAAAATACCCTCAGTACCTTCAACTCCCCAAGGAGAGAACTGTGTACTTAACTTTCGATTTTCCAGAGCCCCGATCCTTTAGGGAGAATCAGTGATTGGGATAGGCCCAATCAGCGCGCAAGGTGAAACTAGCTATAGTCCTTCCAATATCAATTGCAGAAGCTGTTTCTATAGGGAGCAAATAAAAACTCACTTCGCTAACACGAGCGTATATGCGAAGAAACGGAACGAAAAATAATGTGTACTACTCCTAAACATTCTCCGTCGGCGAAGGGAAGATCAAAAGAGCCGATAGTCAACGTGGACTTGAGTGACTGCTGTCACCGATTCGTCTGGGCCAATAAAGTCGGACATCAATCCTTGGGGGTGTGTCTATACGATAGGAGGTCATAAATCACGCGTTATATTTGTGTTTTAATAGCTCTGAAAGATTAAAAACCAGTAGCGTCTGTGGTTTTGGTGTGTGCCGATCGAAATACGTTTTAGGATATAATAATAACCTACATCAAACAATGAAAGAAATTATTTTTCTTTCTTAATGTATTTGTATGAATGAAAGCTCGTCTTTAATTTTTTTTCATTTTTCATTATTTATGAAGTATTTTTAAAATCTTCAAATATCTAAATAAAATTAGTTATCTCCGCCACTGCTGCTCACAGGATTTCGCCGCAAGACTTTTTTATGCTTCTGCAATTGATATTGGGAAAACTATACCGTTATAATCCAGCCACGATGGGGCCGCCTGTCAAGACAGGATACTGTCTCTGGAATGTCAGTGCCCGAGCGAGTTAATGCGCCGCTCCCTGCCGAGTCCGGCAGTGAATACAATCATCTGCGCCCATCAGATGACGGACTACCCCGTCTCTAACGAATTACGGTTTTGTTTTCCATTGGCCCACTATCTAGCACCCCGCCCCCCAGAGTCCAACACCGGTGGTGCTGTCCTCCTCTCCCTGGGTACCCATGTCAACAGGAGAATTCCAATATCAGCAAGATTTCTCTTGTGTCAACCAGAAAACTCAAGTTACGTTTGATGGGTGACCGCCGCATCAGGCTTTCGTCGTCCAAAATCCAATTGGACTGCAAAAGGTCACTGTATATGGAAGATTTTCTGGGTTTAAAGATAATGTTAGGAATACACTACGCCACTGCCATAATTCATATCAATAATAAAATAATAAAGTGAAATTCTCCAAATATATTTTAATTATATTTTTATTTAGCAATTATGTATCATTCATTTATTACAATTTCAGTTCAAATGCGGGGAGGATTTTTTCAACTTTAATTATGATTATTAGTAGTAAATATGTTTTATTTGTCTTCATCATCGTTTTCTTCTTCCGGTCGCTCAATAATTTCCAATTCATTATCATCATCCTCGTTATCTCTAGATCTTCAAGGATTTCAGGGTTATATGCACTTTCTTCAATTACATTTTTTTTAGTGAATAATTAACTTCTTAAGCAGTACTTTGTATTGGGATTCACGGTTGACCTTGCGTTATGACATGTATGACTGAGCGCTCCGCACTCTTCGCACTCTATCTAAAAAATTATTAAACGTATAAAAAGTTGCTTGAAACAAAATTTGTGGAAAACGTTATGCACAACTTTTATAATGAATACAAATATCATTTAAAGCATAGAAAGCGAGATATCTACGAAAAAACCATTTTTTCGACCTTTGACCTCGAATATACTAAGACGCAGACACGAGATCTTATGAGAGTTTTGAGCCAACTTTTAGAATTCCAAAAAAAAGGTTTGTACTAGTTTATAGCTTATTTCTTTCATTCCGAGGTTCATCCCCTATTTTAGCCTAGGTGACTGGATTATTATTTGTATTATTTTGGTGCTCTCTTATTGAATCTTGTTGCAAGCTACATATATATTGAGTATGTGATCGAAAATTGAGATATAAACGTTATTTTCATTGAACTACTTATTAGTATCCAGTATATCTAACTGAAAGCTACATCCAATGAAATAGAAGAACCACTCGCGTTTCGAATATATATGGTTTTGATATAGGGTATTTTCCAAAACTATTGAAAACTGGTATCAATCAAGCCACTTCATTAGAGCGGGGACCTGTTGCAGATGGTTAACAGTATCTCTCATTCCCAGCCTTGCAAAAGTTTTAGAAAAGGTATTGAAAGTGAGAATGTTGAGTTTTCAGAACAAATATAACATCATATCATGTTCTCAATACTGTTTCAGAGACGGCCGGTCGACAGAAGACGCAATATATCAATTACCATCTCTTATGTATAATTCCTTAGACAAAAAGAAACCAACTCCGTGTATCTTTGTTGACTTATCCAAGGCGTTCGATACTGTATGTTATGAAATACTATTGAATAAACTTAGAAATTATAGAATGAGAGGAAGCAGATAGAAAATTTTGAAGGATTATTCTTCTGATCGGAACAGATGGTTGATATAGATGGAACTATTAGTGATCTTATGACTGTTTCTTACGGCGTACCTCAAGGAACTGTCTTAAATAGTCTTACTCTTGGAACGCAAGGAAATATTCTAAATTTTGCTGACGATACCGCCATAATATATGAAGATACTTGCGTCAGCTTAAAAACCAAGGCAGAATCCGACATTGTCCAAATTGATAAATGGTTCAGGTATAATGAACTTTCACTAACCTTAGCAAAACGAAATATTTGCCATTTACATCCTATTCTAATAATTTACCCAATATGGGACCACTATGTTTTGGAATGAACTGTAAACTACCAGAAGATTCTATTAAATATTCATGCATTATATCTGTGAGTTTTTAGATATTAGTCATTTGAAAATATTGTACTATGCATTAGTGCAATCGCAATTGACTTATGGAATTATAGGCTAGGGAGGCGTGAATGACTGCTACTTGGAGAAGTCGAATGTTCTACATTGATGGATTTTAAAAATAGTATACGCAAAAATCAGAACTTATCCAAGTGATAGTCTATTCAAGGAGACCAAGGTACTTGATGTGAGACAGTTGTATTGCATAAATTTATTAACTAATTTAAAAAAGAACAAAATCATCACTGAATTAATCATCCATAACTACGACACCAGAAAGAAACCAAGATCTGAAAAAAACAATAGGGCAGGGATGTTCAAATTACCTTGGACCCCGACTTTAAAACATGTTACCGGATGTTATTGGAAAAATAAAGTCCAATCATGTATAAAAACAAAATAAAAAATGGATTTCACTCAAAGGAAGGACAATGATTCATGGTTTTGTTAATCAAATCATTCACTGATCATGAAAAAAGAAAACACATAACACTCTTCCAAAGTGAATACCCAAATATGACATGTACCCAAACTAAAACATTTGTCAACAGTCGAATATTAAAAAAAAAAGTATTTGCTGTTGATAATATATTTTACTCCCCTATATTATACTTTATATTAAATGCTCATATTACTATTACTGTTACTACTGTTATTATTGTGATTAGTACGATGATTAATATTAATTATATAATTATGGAATTATGGCATCAAATTTATTTTTACCTTTGTATTCAATGTTTGTATTAATATTAGTTAAAAAATTATGAAACTGTTTCATAAACTGTACACTCCTATCTTACTATCCCACATATATGAGAAATCTATGTTAAGTTAATTCCTTCATCTCATACAAGCTAGCCATAGTACTGAAGCTTCGTAATTCCCTTTTGTTTGTTTTGTTTTTATATATGTTATATAAACTCTACTGTACTTTCTCCTTGTTGAAAAAACAATATTATTATATAATGGTATTATTATATATCTCTTTCATCATAGTGCTCTCACTCTCTCTGTACATTATTCATCATTATTACCACCCTGGGGAATTTTTTTAAAATTATGTCAATGGCAAGTCTGCATCATATATTATGAGCCCATCATTGGTTTCCCTTAAGGCACCTTAAGGTACCAACTTTTGCCAGCAATAATATTATGCTGAAAAAGTTTTCCATTTGTTGACAACTCTTTTGGTCACTCTGTATATGACCAAGAAATATTTTTCTGGAGTAGTGGTCTCCAGTAAGTTTAGTCAATTGAGATAACAGTTGTCAAAATTGAAAGTGACATTGGGTTATTGTCTGTAACATATCAAAATTACAACGTTATGAAATTAATCAAGAGAAAACGAAGGAAACGGCCCAAAAGAAAAAGTAAAAAAGTCCGTTTCGTTAAGGCTAAATCTCTCCCACAGAAACCAAGTTTCATCACAGTATCGAAAAATAGATACCCTGCGCGAATTTGCCATGATAAATTTCTCACTTATGAACAAATACAAGAATTCCTGAACAAAATGGCAAAAAATTATCCAACGAAATTTGAGTTACAGGTGATTGGAAATTCCACAGAAGGAAGACCAATATATTTAGCCATCATTTCTGACGAATCATCTCAAAATCCCAAAATAGGTACGTTTATCGAAGCTGGATCCAACGGATGCGATTGGATGGCTATTTCAAGTGCATTGTTTCTTATCGATTTTCTCACGAAAAATACTAGTTTATCGAAAATAATGACTTATTTCATTGTACCGTGTTCCAATCCAGATGCATACCACAATAGTATGAATAACCCTGAATCGAAAAATCCAAATATAAGAATGAATTTAACGAAAAATCTCCCGGTTACACTTGGTATGAATGATCTGAAATCAATCCACACAGAGGAATTTCTCAAAGCAATCAAACTTTGGAAAGAAAACTTCAAATTCAGAGCACCTGAAACTGAGGCTCTCATCAAAGTTGTCACAACCTACCAGTTCGTATTAAGGTTACTTATATCTCTAGAAGAAGATGGTCAGAAAATACTGTACCCATTTGGTTTTTCTAACGAAGACATTTTCGATGTGAATGATTTGAGGAAAATTGCAAAATCGGGACAATCAAGAGTGAAAACACGTTGTTTTCAAGTGGGATCTATCAAACAGCTCTGTGGATTAACTTTTGGGACATTTCCAGATTTTTTAAGGATTCGACAATCATCCATGAAATTCACTTATATAATACACGTGAATACGAAGAAAGAGAATCCAGATCCCAAGCAGATATTAAGTTGTGGACAAGACATACTGAACTGCATCAAAATAATGGTTAGGGATGTATATATGTTTTATAATAAATCCGAGGAAATAAAAAAGTGTCAGTAGAAAAAGTTCTTCTCAATGGATGATTTTCTTACACAGATTTTGTATATATCTACATTCAGCAATTGGAGAGAACTAAATAGTCCATCTCATAGAATCACATTTCCTTTAATAATATTACAACCAAAATGATATGGTAATACATTGAACATTTTGAGTTTTGCGTATAATACACCAATGTGTAAATTTCTAATATTACAATTTTGTGCAATTTTCCAGTTTTGTGCATTTTATAAATATAGCTTCAGCATCAGAAAATGCCAAGTCAAGTAAAGTGTCCTTTTTCTGGGCAGCGAAACAGTTGAACCCCAAGTCGCATCGGAGTCCCCAGAAAAAAAAACTGTCATTCATAACGTACGTACCATGTGTCACTCGGTTTACTAGCATCCCACTTTTGACCTTTTTTTCTATAGATTCTGAAACGAAATTTGGAGAATTTGAGGAACAAGATATATAAATACATTTCGACATGTCCTATTGATTACCTCTGAAGAGACTGGTCGAGAACGGGGTGCTAATAAATATGTTGAACCCCTTTAAACCGATGTTTCATTTACTTCCTATTTTTTCGAGAAAAAAAGCGCGTAAATTCGCTACGGTACTACTGTTGACTTACGAATCTTTTTTTGGCTTCCATACCTAAGGGAAATAAAATGAAGGGTTATTAGATGACACATGCGTCCGACTGTTCGACTATCTGTCAGATAAAATTAAAATGTTTCTAGTAAAGGAGCTGAAATCTTCTATTAGATTGTTCTATGGATATTGAAACATTTTGTAGGTCAGAAAAATCGAATTAAACGGTTTTCTTCACATAAAGGATTCAATATAAAATTGAACCAGAAAATGGTAGATCTCAGGTGAAAAACAACTACTTTCCTGGCAAATACCACGCAGAACATTGAATGATATTCACCTGAAAATCCATGCATACTTCCATAAAATATCAATGGACATTGAATGCAAATGTTTCTTTCTGATAAGCTCGATTATGTTTAATTTATGTCGTGTTCACCTAACAATCCGCATACCGGTTTCAGGCTTTTTGGCCCTCATCAGTACGGAGTAGTCAACCAGCCAAAGGTGCAAAGAACTCTGGCTGAAGTGAGACACAACGTAAACAAACCATCATCGATCTTGTAACACCTATAGGTACGCCGGAAAAGATAAACTTTAACTGGCGGTACCTAGTGACAGAAAGAAACACTCCGAAAATCTCCCACCTCGATAGGTTTCTAAATAAAGATTCCTTCAGTAGGAGTGGCAAGCCCGTCTAGCATATAGTGAAAGAAAAGTGCCATGTGAAGTGGAATGAATAGAAAATCGAATAAACGGTTTTTCACATAAAGGATTCAATATAATTGAACCAGAAATGGTAGATCTCAGGTGAAAACAACTACTTTCCTGGCAAATCACGCAGAACATTGAATGATATTCACCTGAAAATCCATGCATACTCATAAAATATCAATGGACATTGAATGCAAATGTTTCTTTCGATAAGCTCGATTATGTTTAATTTATGTCGTGTCACCTAACAATCCGCATACCGGTTTCGGCTTTGGCCTCATCAGTACGGAAGTCAACCAGCCAAGGTGCAAAGAACTCGGCTGAAGTGAGACACAACGTAAACAAACCATCATCGATCTTGTAACACCTATAGGTACGCCGGAAAAGATAAACTTTAACTGGCGGTACCTAGTGACGAAGAACATCCGAAATTTCACTCGATAGGTTTCTAATCAAGATTCTTCGTAGGATGGACTGTTGCATAGTGAAGAAGTGCATGTGAGATGAATAGTCGAATAAACGGTTTTCATAGGATTCAATATAATGAACCAGAAATGTAGATTTCGTGAACAACTACTTCTGGTCACCAGAACATTGAATGATATTCACCTGAAAATGAGACACAACGTAAACAAAGATTATGTTTAATTTATGTCGTGTTCACCTAACAATCCGCATACCGGTTTCAGGCTTCTTGGCCCTCATCAGTACGGAGTAGTCAACCAGCCAAAGGTGCAAAGAACTCTGGCTGAAGTGAGACACAACGTAAACAAACCATCATCGATCTTGTAACACCTATAGGTACGCCGGAAAAGATAAACTTTAACTGGCGGTACCTAGTGACAGACAATGTCCATTGATATTTTATGGAAGTATGCATGGATTTTCAGGTGAATATCATTCAATGTTCTGCGTGGTATTTGCCAGGAAAGTAGTTGTTTTTCACCTGAGATCTACCATTTTCTGGTTCAATTTTATATTGAATCCTTTATGTGAAGAAAACCGTTTAATTCGATTTTTCTATTCATTCCACTTCACATGGCACTTTTCTTTCACTATATGCTAGACGGGCTTGCCACTCCTACTGAGAAGGAATCTTTATTTAGAAACCTATCGAGGTGGGAGATTTTCGGAGTGTTTCTTTCGTCACTAGGTACCGCCAGTTAAAGTTTATCTTTTCCGGCGTACCTATAGGTGTTACAAGATCGATGATGGTTTGTTTACGTTGTGTCTCACTTCAGCCAGAGTTCTTTGCACCTTGGCTGGTTGACTACCCCGTACTGATGAGGGCCAAGAAGCCTGAAACCGGTATGCGGATTGTTAGGTGAACACGACATAAATTAAACATAATCGAGCTTATCAGAAAGAAACATTTGCATTCAATGTCCATTGATATTTTATGGAAGTATGCATGGATTTTCAGGTGAATATCATTCAATGTTCTGCGTGGTATTTGCCAGGAAAGTAGTTGTTTTCACCTGAGATCTACCATTTTCTGGTTCAATTTATATTGAATCCTTTATGTGAAGAAAACCGTTTAATTCGATTTTTCTATTCATTCCACTTCACATGGCACTTTTCTTTCACTATATGCTAGACGGGCTTGCCAATCCTACTGAGAAGGAATCTTTTATTTAGAAACCTATCGAGGTGGGAGATTTTCGAGTGTTTCTTTCTGTCACTAGGTACCGCCAGTTAAAGTTTATCTTTCCGGCGTACCTATAGGTGTTACAAGATCGATGATGGTTTGTTTACGTTGTGTCTCACTTCAGCCAGAGTTCTTTGCACCTTTGGCTGGTTGACTACTCCGTACTGATGAGGGCCAAGAAGCCTGAAACCGGTATGCGGATTGTTAGGTGAACACGACATAAATTAAACATAATCGAGCTTATCAGAAAGAAACATTTGCATTCAATGTCCATTGATATTTTATGGAAGTATGCATGGATTTTCAGGTGAATATCATTCAATGTTCTGCGTGGTATTTGCCAGGAAAGTAGTTGTTTTTCACCTGAGATCTACCATTTTCTGGTTCAATTTTATATTGAATCCTTTATGTGAAGAAAACCGTTTAATTCGATTTTTCTATTCATTCCACTTCACATGGCACTTTTCT
The DNA here is from genome assembly GCA_018342105.1 of Gonioctena quinquepunctata. Classification (NCBI taxonomy): domain Eukaryota; kingdom Metazoa; phylum Arthropoda; class Insecta; order Coleoptera; family Chrysomelidae; genus Gonioctena; species Gonioctena quinquepunctata. The sequence goes on from JAFIRS010000405.1 coordinate 123,612, forward strand.
TTCTCTTTCATTTTGTAGGTCCTTCAAAACTTCCAGTTGATGAAGCGCGAACTCTGCCTTTTGCCAAAAATACATTATTTCATATCTTGTAATAACTGTATTTGGCAATAAAAACTAGTATTATTATTATTATTAACCAAGGGTCAGTGTTTCTGATTAGAGGACCACTGGGTATCAGTAAACACCACACTACTAATATCCACCCTATTATTTTCCTACCGGTTTTACGTGGTAACCACGGTGTTCAATGTGTTGCCATCGCATCATTTTTACTCCGCTTGTCGATTGCAACGATTTTTAGTTGTCTTTAGTGACATTTATGATGCTAAATTAATAGCGTTTCGACCATTTAGTTCCTTGTGGTTAGCATTAGTAACCACGTCGTTCAGGGTAATCCTGTATATCCTGTTTATTTTTTGTTATTTAAGTTTCAATTTTATATTTTTTGTTCATTCAAGTCCCATTTCAACTAAAGCTTATGTTAATAAACACATTTCTATAAAAAAAAATCGCTTTATTTTTCACTTTTACAATTTTTGAATTAATTTCGGCTTCAAAGGGTTAATCTGTATTTCCAATGTCAGTCGAATGAGCTGAAAAAAAAAACAGAGAAACATGATAGGATTTTCCGCTTTGATCTTAGATGCCGACCATGGGCGGATAATTTTTCTTTCCCTATTTTTGTTTAAATATGTTTTTTCGAAGTCAGTTGAATCGAAAAATCGAAAGAAACATGATGGAACTGAATGTTCAATAATTTGTTGTTTTTATTTCGCATAAAATAAATTTTTTTCGGAATTGGGACCGGCAGATGTTATCACTAAAAGATCTAAGATATAAAAATTATACAGGAAAGTGTAGGATACAAAAAATAACAAGCATTACTGTTTTTTATTCAGAGTTCTGAAGAATAATGATAATGAATTTATTTAGCATCAGTCCTACATAAAAATTACAATGGCAATCAGGATTTGTTTCAAACATTATTATATATAGGAAAACTTAACCTAACTAAAAAAAATTATATTAGGTATGAAATTATAAAAATAAAACAAACGATGACAAACACGCTAACATTTAGTCATGAACAATGTTTCTCAAAAGCTTTTCAAACTGGTTCAAATTATCAAAGTATTCAATAGTTACAGGTAGTTTATTGAGCTCAATCAGTCCTTTATGTAAAACGGAGTTCACCATTTGGATGGTATTACATCTATCCAGTAAAATCAAGTATCATAATTATGTACATCTCTAAAAACTTTTGGTTTATCACAGATATATTCAGATAACAGATTTTGTTTCAGTTTGACAGACAACATATTTAGGATACTCATCAGATGTATTACGATTACTTACATTTTAAAATCTGTCTTATAGCTCTGTTTTGGATGTTTTCCAACTGGCTTATTTGATATAAATGAGGAAGTGCAATGGCGATGTAAGGCGGCAATTTAATGTGCTTTGATAGATTCTTCTCTATTCTGGTCATAAATCCAAGTTTTTTTGAGAATTTTCATAACAAACATAAATTTTAAGTTGGAATCTGAAATTGAACCAAATATTCAATTTCATAAAGAATTTTTTTCCTATTTATAGTAATCTGCATATTCTAAATATCTACAGAACTTATTCTTGACTTTATTTATATTATAAAATAATATTTAATACTTCAAATCAGGCCAGACACATACCACACCACTGTTCTACTGGAAGTTTCAACCCCAAATGCAATGAAAATAATGTTATTTATGGTAATTTATGCATCAAGCCGTCAGCGAAGTTATCGACTGGTTTTTACGCGGCAAACGGCTTCCACTCAATTTGGTCTACTATACTACTTCATACGGGGAATCATATTCATTTATCTTTCCATTTTCCTTCTTTGTGCGAAATTATCATTTTATATGATTTTGAAAGAACCCTTTATTTTGAGTTGAAGATAAACTTATTCAACTGACATTGGAAATACTATACATTGTGATTCTATTTTTGTTGAATAAAATAGAAGAACTATGCTATTAAACAGAACCAAATATTTTTCGGGTACGATTAAGGTTATCACACAATTTTTTTTATAATGTTTCTATCATTCACATTTTCATCGCCCAACTTTAACCATTTACGCTGTTAGAAAATGTACAAGTTCAAAGGTGGCTATTATAACCAAAATATGTTCATTTATTGTGTTTTTTTAAATAATTACTATTGTAAAACAAATAAAAATAAAAATATTTTATTGAAATGGTAATTAATGGAATGATTCGAAAATGAGCACCTCTAGCAGTGAAAAGTCAGTGATAGCTAGTGTAACGGAAATCACGAAAATATCCTGAGTACACCCCTGTGCTGTTACAACCGTCGGTCCGACCGTTAGAAGTGACGTCTTGTTCCAGATGTTCAATAACCGCCATTGGAAACTTCGAGAAATGGCCGTTTTCGATGCTACAAATGTTAGTGATGACGTTATGGAACATTCCCGATTGCCACTGTTCTGAAAATTTCGGCGTCCTATATATAGCAGGTCATGCGACAGGCGTGTCAGTCAGAAGTCAGAAGATAGTCTTGTGAATATTGTTATGCATTGTGAAGATTGTATTGTATTGTTACAGTATACTGAGTTGTAAAATAAAAAGGAAAATAATTAGTTGTTCAGGAGTTTCCATAAAAGTACTCCAGATTCGTAACAGTATTTTACTATTTTAAAAACTACATTGAATAAATATTTTAATTTAATATGCCAGTTTGGCCTAGTACGTTGTTATTACAGTATCTGGTCAAATTTTGGTGATAAACTTTTAAATGACCTTAATAGTAAAAACAAATATTTGGGAAGAACACCATAACCGTTATAGAAAAATATGTATTCATGTTTGATAGCATAGTTCTTCTATAATAATAATTGGGTAATGGGCTCAAACTTAATTTAGAAATTATGATAGTTCAAGAAACAAAAAACCATTGCATTAATTTCTTCAATAAAATTCAAATCGTAAAAAAATTATATTTTGTTGATTTATGTGAATATACATCATAACTGATCACAAACAGTTTTTTTTTACTAAAAGTGTATTTTGTTCAGAAAATATTAATTGTACCTTATCTGGAACATCATGCACCAGAGATCACCAGAGATCATGAAAGAACCCACATCTTGTACCCCATTCATGGGGCTTTTCATCGTTGTACGTTTTCAGAGTGGTACGACCTTTGAAGGGGATAACTTGCTCATCGCAGGACAAATACTCTTCTAGAGGTATTTCCATACAGGCATTGCGAATTTGGTCAATAACAAGTGAAATTTTGTCAATACTTCTTGTGTTTGTACTATTTTCAAAACGATTATAGGCATTACATCAGCTATTTGCGAATTTCTTGTTTGTGGTGACCAATATCTTCTTATAGTAGGTTATCGAATGAGTGACATCCATAGTAATATTCCCATACATCTTTCAATTCTTTCAATGGATATGGTGATTGGTCGAGCTGGTCGACTGAACCCTATAAATACACGTTTGGCGTATAATTTCAGGTACAAATTCATGCAAAATATGATCTGGCAGCAATTCATAACCTAGAAATTTAACATCTTGTATTCGTTTTTTTGTTGTAGTTTCTTCCATTTCAGTGGCTCTTTTTTTGTTTTCCTGTTTTCCTGAAATCTTGCTAGAGGAATATTATCTTCAGGATCCTCTTCAGAGTGATCCGACTCAAAATGATCCACATTCTGGAAGAATCGACGCAGGACAAATCGAACGCAACATCAGATGATTACCTACAAAACGAATAACATATTTTTCCCTATCACCACGAATAAAGTAAATTTGAAGCCCTGAAATCAATAAAATAAATCACTATTAGTAAAAATGAATATAATACAATAAAACAAAAGGTACCGCATTAAGTTTAGGTTTCTATAACAATAAACAGTGAGTCAATGAAAAAGAGTTATGTATACACAGGGTGGCTACTTTTTTAATTTGATTCTATTGGTAACTTCCAAACCATACTAGTTAGAAGGTCGGTTGAGTGTAGAAAAAGTTGCGTATCTGGAAGCATCATCTAGCGGTGGAAACAAATCGAAAATAGCAGGGCCGGTTCTTGAGATATGACGAAAAAATCATTCATTCATTTATTTTCGGAACTACCAAAAAATATCAGGGGGATTTTTCATTCAGTAGTAAATTCTCTTTGATTTGATGTTTTCAGATTTCGCATCCAATGTTTCGTATTCTCCCGTCCACACTCAACTTATTTTTTTTAATACGGACCTGGATATTGTATGGCACTACTCGAAATAACTTTTCATCCTGAATCCAGCGGTGTATCATACAATGTCACCCAAAGTCGGTTTTCGGGTAATATGGACCGCAATCCAAATTTTATTAAATTTACAGTTAGTTTCCGCCATCTTCAGTTGAATCAACATAGTCCCATGCCTTTCGATAAAAAAATAAAGTCAATTCTCCTAAAACTTATGTAATTCCCCGAAAATTAAACAATTCATCAACAAGAACAATAGTAATGTAGATATTTCAAAACGCAATCACTGATAATAACAAGAAGATATTCAGTTTTTTGAAGTGAAAACCAAATTATTTGAAAATATCATTGGAATGAACTGAGTAAAACATTTATTTTCCACAGAATCATAGTTATATAACAACCAAAAAAATATTTTCAATAAATTACCTCATGTTCTCAGCTTGAGGATATAGAAATGGATAGATGTTGAATAAAAAAAGGAAAGAAAGAAGCTAGGACAATATCAGATACAACCAAAGGTAGTAACCATGAGCATTGATATGAAACCCTCCTATTCAAGAAATACATCAAATATGCATGCAATACATTTCCAATTGAGTTTTGAATTTGTTCATTGTCAATAGTTTCAGTTCTTTGAAATAATTTCAATGTATCGCTGGAATAATCCAAAAGTGGATTATATATATTTATATATATGTATAAATATATATATATATATATATATGTATATATATATAAATATATAAATTATATATATATATTTGGGGTAGTCTTGGGATATAGGTTCCATAATGACTCTAGGAGGTGGCCTAGTATTACTATTTATTTAAGTTCAACGTTTCGATGAAGGGCCCCTCATATTCTTCAGGAACAACATTCAGAAATTGAGAAACAGTTTTATAGTACGAGACACACTGGAAAGAAATTTTTTGTTGGTTAAAAGGAACAAAACATATTTTATACTGTTTCTTACCGTCAATCATGCTTTCAGCGGGGTGTGACTGTGGATGATGCTCTTTTTTCTTTTCAAAAGTAGGGGCCATAATGTGGCTATCCATATCACATTATGGCCCATACATACATAATATATATATATATATATATATATATATATATATATATAATTTATATTAGTACCTATTTCCGCAGTGAAATTGGTAACTTCCTAATAATACAAAAAACAGCACGAGTTACAGGTGTCGTGCCGGCTTTTGGTGATCGCCCGAGTTATTATGATGATGCACTGAGAAAACAAAAAAAAATTCTTGAGAAAGTTCCACTCGGATGGAAATATGTGCGGCTAGATCGCCACCGGCACTCGCTTTTAATTGGTGAGTCGTTCAAAAAAAATGCACTGATTTTTTGCAATTCAAAAGTCAATAAAGGAGATCATATATTCTTGAAGTATGTGAACTGCTAATATGAACCAGTATTATAGTTACAATACATCTGAGATCGTATGTAGCATTAACAATGATATAGTACGGCAGTGAACTGACTATTTGCAAATATAACAAAATTCTTACTTGTTATGAATGATTGTCATGTTGATTTTTGACTGTCTCCAAGGATTTTTGCACACTTAAATGTAAACTTGATTTGGTTACGCTCGCGTTCATTATTATTTACGTGATTTTCCTATCTTTCTCATTCAAATACAAGACGTGTTTATTCTAAAGTTCTATTTGATTATAAAATTATTCAACTCAAACTAAACTTCAATTGACACTGAGTTTTACTATCAAATGACTTACCAAAGTGAGTTACGTGACTTTAATAATATCATTCGTAATTGTCGTAAACTGATCTGAAAGGGAACTACTTCGATGCACTGAGTCAAATCAATTTACTTCGAATAATTGACTGAACCAAACTAACTCTTAGAACTTCATATTTCAAAAACCCAATGATCTGAATTGATTATTCGACTGCCTTGAAACTCTACATTTCAGGAACTGCCATGATAATTCTGAATCATTCTCTTTTATACAGGAAGATAAGACATAACACGACGAAGTTCATTACATTATTTTATCATTCCGATAGGGTTATAGCCCTGTTTATCGCTAATTATTGATTATTGCTCCGGCTGTTTTTTAAAGCTTCCCGATAAAATTATGTTTGCGTTCGGTGAAAGACATATGATTCATTAATTATAGCAACCTTTTGGAAATGTCGTAATTAATGCGATTCATGAGTGTGTTCACTTCTCGTGTAATAATATTTATATCAAAGCCCTTTGGTTACTTGTGTATTAATCAGTCGATATCATTTATCCATAATGCACCGGTTGATGCTTCTGACCCCCGACAGATGCATTTTTCTTGAGTTTATAGACCCATTTACATTTTTCACCGCATTGCGATCAACAGGACGATCAACCAATGCCCATACTTCATTATTTTTCAAAGATTCATACTCATTCAGGGCCGGATTAAAAGGTGTGGAGGCCCTGGGGTAACAAAGGAGTGGAAGCCCCTGATTATTTTTCAAACAAGTTATTTTTTTTTATTTATTGCGGAACAGATCAAATTATTTCGACACGAGCATATCTAGGTATAATAAAATACAAGAAATAAATTAAATTACAGCGTAAACGAATGGATTCTTGCGAGATTTTTTCGACGAAAAATCATTGATGATTTCGGTCAAATCCAGCATCCGGAAAAAATCATTCTCAATGCTAAGAAGCGATAACTTTGATAGGCGGCTTCGTCTCATCGTAATTGGCCTATTTTTTTCATTTTGGAAAATGAGCGCTTTCCAGTGCAATTTGACATCATCACATTCTCAGTTGTAATATCACAAGAGAGTGAAAATAATTCGACAGATTTTCGAAAACTTGTTGCCAGGCAGTAGACAAGAGAGACCAACTGGCTCGAGTGGCTATTGCCAACAAGTTTGAGAAAGAAGTCTAGATAATTATTTTCTACTATATCGAACTCTCGTGTGGTATTCTTTAGATTATTTTTTTATGTTACGATCATAAACACATTTCCTTGCAAAATTATATTATGTACTAAACCGGTTTTGATTCATTTCACACTTTTCATGCGAATTGATGACAGACGTCAAATAAAAATATAGGTTGTCAGACAATAAAAACAAAATACCTCAAATTATTCCCGCGACAATTTTCTAGGTAGAATATTCCCACTATTGATTGGCCAAAACGTATATGAATTATTTGAATTGAACGTTTCCATTGGTTTCTAGCAATGTCAAAAAATAATCACTGCAATTTCAATGTTTGAGAATGTAGCTCTGAAATTTTGGTTTTTAAGAATTTGATAGTAGAACATCTCAGATTGGTCTTTTTGATAGTCCTTTTTCAGAAGGATTTACATTTGTTGCGGAATGTCATCCTTCTCTTAGACTCACACTTTCAGATTTCGGGGATTTCTCTGTTACAAGCGCGACTCAGCGGACACTTGTCAACGCCAATAAATATGAAAAACAGGTATAGACGGGCAAAGTGTTTGTAGAATCGGCAGAAAAATAGTCAACAGAATTTGAACTTTTGTTCTATTATGGAATGCGCACAGGGCTCTTATAAATAATTTGATGCAATCATATTCATAAATTTAAATATTATTTTCTTTTGATTATGATTATTGAATTTCATTGTGTATCTAGATCGCTTGTGTCATTCGAAGAATACATCGACAGAAAATCCTTCATTTAATAAAAAAAAATGTATATTTTTTTAAATTCATCTGTTCTTGTTTTTACAGCTAATTTCGATACGATATAATATTTTGTATGATAGTATGATGTTTTACTTGGTGATTGTTTCTCGCATATACACATGATTCATCAGATCGAAGATTAATATTAACCATGGATTTTGACAAGAATACGAAACATGTTTTTGAATGTATAAAACGAAAAATGAGAGGAAAAAGTGGGAGAACTGCTCTTTTGTTGTCAGATTTTTTATATATATTTTTGCATATCCTTCGGTATTTGTTAGGAAATTTTACCTGAAAATTTATATTGTGGAGGCCCCTCTCTTGTGTTTATATTGTGGAGGCCCCTCTCTTAATCCGGCTCTGTACTCATTTTTCATAGCATTCATCCATTTATTCTTATGATCACCAGACATTGCTTTAGTGTAAGATTGAGGACTACTCCGAGAAATAATCAATAAAAATATTTGTGTATTTCGTGCAAGTAATTTATTTGTCGCAGAGCGCTTTCGACCTAGAAGGTCATCTTCAGTGCTTGCCTGGAAAGTAAGTGGGCAAGTTAAATTTGTAAATTTTTGTGAAATTTTCAGTTTAAATAAATCTCCAGGTAACACTTACTCGTCAGGTTAGCACAAGAAATAATCCATAAAAATCAACAACATTCACAATGTAAAACAGATTAAAATTGTATATAAGTAAAACAGATTAAAATTGTAGATATATCCAAGTTAAAAGAGATAAACGATCCAAATGCACTAGTGCACTTGACACTATTTTGATTACACCAATAGATTTTTCACTTACGAGCACTAAAGTGTAGTATATAAAAAAGAACTCTGACAACAAAATAATTACCATTATAAAGTTTTCAAACTTCAATTAACGGCCGCACTAAGTGCAAATAACTTGCTCCTTGTCATAATTAAAGATATGTAATTCGAGTGTCATTCAGTCTTAATTTTATAATAAGCGTACTTTGATCTTTTCATAAATATCAGTATAGATTTAACGGGAATTAGGACCAGGGAGTAAAACAATTTTTTTATCGCTGACGTTTCGGAATTAATTTATTCTTTTTTCAAAGCTGAAACAACCATATTCACGTGTAGATTGAAACAAAGAACATATCTTAACTGAGTTTTCCTGCTGATAGATTCAACTAGAAAACTGTTGAGTAGTCGATACAAACTCTGGTTGATAAAAACACATTTGCACAAATTACACATTAAAAACTTCAAAAATGTATATAAACAAATAGACAGGTTGAAATGAAACGACACCCAACAGGGTATGGTCAATATGCAACTGATCATCCCACCTGAAACAAAACAAATCTTTTATCTATTATCATTCAGTAATCTATTTTTTTTTAACTTTCTAGAATATGCGTGTCTATTTTTGTCAGCTTTTGGTTTGCGCAATTATCATGGAGATTGATTTGAATCATTTTTCCCAACGATGAATCATTTATCAACACATAAATATCTGTGCGCAAATGTAACACCAATGGCCAATAGTATCGCTTTCCGCTTGTTTGTACAAGGAGCCGGTATTTTGCATTTTGTTCACATAGTGATTGCGTCGTAGAGCTCGTCCAGTATTGAAACGACCGTTTGGTAGGTAGAGAGGGGAAAAACACGAGTGGAGCGTTTGAAAGGTTAGGTTTGTTTGATTAATAAATAGGTAGTGCAGCTATTTATTCAACTCTGCAATAGTTTACTCGTAACCTTGCCAAAATGCCCAGTGATAAGTACAATTCAGTAGCGGAAAAAGAAATAGGAGTGTTAGGAAAGTTATAGGAGAGTAAGTTCTCTACGTCTCGTGAATCGCCTATACCAAATTATTTGGTACGCCTATGGAATTTCTATTAATAGCCACAGTTAGACAATGGTTCGGGTATCTTCGAAAAATTGTTTGTTAGGTAGGGGAAGGCCAAAGTGGTCGTTTCAATACTGGACGAGCTATAGATAGAATATCGAACCAACGCCGTGTTTTATAATAGAAAATTGCTTGTTTGTAATAGTATAGTTCATACTTATATAAAAACAATATTCTTAGAGTTGCATGGTTTTTCGTGAATATCGTGAACTGTATTCCATCGATATATTCAGTCATTGTAATATAGTTTTTATAATCGGAATGGTGCAATTGGCGCAATAAAATTACTCTACAAAAAAGCTTTTTATCTTCTAAATCTTCTGAAGACTACCCCAAGCATTTTTAGCACTATTCGCATCTCTAACGGTTGGATACATACAGAGGCTGCATAATAAGACATATTTTTGCGAGCGGTCTTTGATCGTTATTCGCATCTGTATCAGTTCCCAAAACACAGTTTCAAAGACCATCCAAAATTAATGACATTTTCATCTGAAACTTCCAGTTATTATAATTAACAAGACCTTCCAACTTTTCAACTGCCAGTCCACTTCCTTCATATATGATGGATGTTCGAGTATTTGTTACAGTTCGAAGTAGTCGGAGTACTCTCAGTTTAACTCATTTTTCAATACGAAACGATGTAAAACTTATATCAATTCAACACAGGAACCTACCTTGACAATATTTCGAAGTGAATTGGAAATTTTGTAACAGCTAATATCACAAATAATTTTAACACATTTCTTGGCCCATAACCTGTTAATATTATGCGCAGGGAGGTAGAGGCAAGGCTACGTTTAGTTGGAAATATAATGCAGATAAAAACACAATACAATAACTTGACATTAGTAACTTCAACCATATGAGTAAATGCAGGGTAATAAAATTACATGCTATGAGAGTATACTAATTTAAATAATAACTTCTAACTTCATATGGATAAGCTACGGGGATAGATATGATACAGGACATTATGGCTTTATATTAGCTGGAGGAATTTTACCGGAAAGCTGGACGTGTTTACTTGGTCTGAGCGACATACCTAAGGTTCTATAGTCCTTCAACGTTTCGGTTTTGATAGCGCGTTTTTCGCATTAAGAGAAATAATCACAACAAATTTCAATGGTCAATGTTTCATCCAGAAACTTAATCAAGGGTGAGACCGTAAATCTTTGAAATTTGATCGTCAATATTTCAACTGAAACATGAGATCAATCAGCAAGAATAAACTACGAATTTGCTTCAAAAATGAAAAGTTTCTGTTTAAAAAATGAAGATGCATATGAAATGAATTCCAAGGCGTATTTTATTTATATGATATACTGTGCGTATATTTATCATGTTTAATGTATGGCAAGGCATTCACTAACTTAAGTATTTTCTGAGAATTAGGCATACACCTCCTAATTTCAATAATACTTTCTAGAATTATCGCTAATAACAAGACATTCGGTTTCAATTCTATTTTAATGTGAAGGGTGAATTTTTATAGTTTTTAATTATTATTTGTCACGTCAAGCTTAAATAATTTTGAAGGGAAGAAGTCAAAGAATGATTTATTAGGTAGTCCACAAAATCATGATTTTCTTCGGTCTGTGTAATGAGCTTTCTAATGTCTAAAATTTTTACTTTCTCCACTTTTGAACTGATCTCTACTTTTACGACAAAAATACCTTTTTTGAAATTGTTGCTACTTTTTCGAATATTCCGAGGCAGAATACCGACGCACAACAAAAAAAAAGGTTAACTGAGACGCTGATAATTGATATTTTATCATTCTGTTTTAAACATGTAATTTTATGAATTATTATGAAATTTCAATAAAAACTTTACAGATACAATTTGTCATTCTGAAAAGTATAATTTCAAAGAACGGATTATTCGAATGATATAGCACAATTCTAGTTCTATTTTTCAAATATATTCAATCCTATTTGAATGAAAATATTTCGAGGTTATTGTGCAAACACAAGTACTATCTGACTGAACACATGTAAGTAAGTAAGTAAATTTATTCAATTCAGGTATAAAACAGATATAGATTCATTTCTAACATAAGAGGGAAAAAAATATATACATATAAATATAAAGATTACATAGTCCTAGGAGAACAAAGTTTGAATGTTACGGCTACACTAAGCAAGCTTGTATTGTAGCCCCCAAACAAAATAGTGATTCTAATCCTATATAACCAGACATATTAATATTGCAGGGTGAAGAAGGGAAGAAATAGAGAGAAGAAGTGAGAGTGAGAGAGAGAGAGATCTGTTTGTGATGCGCTCTGGAAGGCACCTCTAATAATGGTTATTCCTTATTCGAGTATCAGTAGAAGCATATCATAATTAATATCAACAAATTTTTTCAACTCTCTTTGAATTTGAGTTTGTTTCTCATGCCCTTCAATGATTCAGGTAGAGTATTGTAAAGTTTTGGTCCAAGATACGATATAAATTTTTGATTTTGCGTGAGTCTGCAGCGTGGAACATTCATGGTCTTAACTGAACTGGTACGAGTATTGAATGCATGCTGTACAAATGTAATTGAAGAATTAGTAGTCCATAGTAAACTCTGAAAAATGTAAAGTTTCCTAACTCCGAATATTCCAGTTTCATCATACAACGACTTAGTAGAATACCTCCGATCTTTTTTCATCATAATTCTTATTAATGAATTCTGAATCACTTTTAAGTTAACTAGCGATGTCTTGAAGGTACCGCCCCATACTAGAATACAATAACGTATTATGGAGTTAGCCAAGGCATCACACACCATCAGTATCATTTTCCTGTTTATTATATTCCTAAGCTGGTAAAATTTATAGATTAATTTACGTAGTCTAGTTACTGTATAATCAATGTGTTCATACCACCGAAGAGATTGGTCCACTATTACTCCTAGGTATTTTATTGTGTCCGTTTTATATATAGGAGTACAGCTACAATTGTGAACATTCGCACAAGATGTTTTGTGGATTTTTATAATGTTTCTTGTTGGTTGGTCTCTAGTAGTTGGAGTAAATGCAATGAATTTGGTTTTTTTGACATTGACACTCAGTAAATTAGTACTCAACCAGTTGAAAATCATTTTGATGCCTATTTCAGCCTGATTGTATACTTCTTCCCACGTTTTTCCAACAAAAGTGATAGCTGTGTCATCAGCAAATGAAGTTATTTTACCTTTGAAATTTGAAATTTTGAAGATGTTGTTCATATAGAGGAGAAATAAGATAGGACCCAATACAGTTCCCTGGGGTACGCCCCGGGTAACTAGTAGCGGGTCGCTCAAAGATTGTGATTTTGAAAAAATATTGTTATTGTTGCAGAATTGTATAACTCTATTTTTGAGACATTTCTCGAATATTTTTGAGAAATTATTAATCTGAGTTATGGGTCGAAAGTTTGTTACTAATTTTTTATCGCCTGACTTAAAAACCGGTGTTGTGATTGAGTCTTTGAAAGATTTAGGTATTTTTCCAACATTAAATATTAAATTCAAAATGTGACATATGGGTTCTATGAAGTACGTGTGGAGCTTTTTGATAAGGAACACAGAGATCTTGTCGGGACCAGGAGAAGTATCATTTTTTAATCCAGATATGATATCGATCAATTCGTTTCTTGTTACTGGGTGTAGGAATATTGAATTGGCGATATTGTTTCGGTTTTCTATAACGGGGAATGTGGGCTTTTCAATTTTACTTGCCATATCACCGCCAATTTCAACGAAAAAATTATTGAAAAAGTTAGCCTTTTCTTTATCTAACAAATTTTTTTTTTTTAATATATTGATTTATTTTTTCACTGTTTGTTATTTCGTTCACATTCTGCCAAACTTTTTTTAAATCATTTTTAGCATCTAATATTTTATTTGTATAGAATTTGTTTTTGGTTTCTCGGATAAGTTTTGTCAGGAAGTTTCTATAAAGTTTATACTCGTTTTGTTTTTCTACTGAGAAGTCGGCCAAAAGATTTTGTTTTAATTTGTCTCTATGGTGTATAGAAATAAGAAGGCCATTTGTCATCCATGATTTCAATTTTGTTTGTTTATTTGATTTTTTTTTCACTTCTGTACATTTGTCAATATGCTTTTTTAGTTCATCAAAAAAGGTATTGTATGCAGTTTCTGGGTCTCTGGATTGCATAATTGACTCCCAAGTTTCTTTCTTGAGTGCTTTCATGAGCTTATTATAATTAGTGACGGTGTATGATTTTTTCGTGCATATATTGGTTGATTTCAACTTTTGATCAAGTTTTACCGATAATAGTGACATGTAGTGATCGGTTATATCACATTTAAATATATAAGGATTGATTAGATTGTTGTATTTTTTCGAAAATTTCACATAACCGTGGTCAATTAAGCTTGCAGAGTTAGTCGTTTCTCTGGTTGGTTTATTAATGAATGAAAAAAATCCCATTTCAGCCATCATGCATATGTAATTATTAACTAGTGTATCTGATGTATTCAATATATTTATATTTATGTCTCCAATGAATATTTTTATATCTGCATCTGGTTGATTTGAAAAGTAGGACTCAATATCTGATAAATACGTTTCCAGGTTTGACGATGGTAGACGATATGATGCAGTTAATAAAAATGATCTATTACCTATTGGAAACGATATCTCTAATAAGTTGATTTCACTTAGGTGTTTTATAGCAGAAGAGAAGTTGATATCTTTCCTAATGAAACTATCAACCCATCGTTTTGGTTGAATTGAGATTCATTATATAATATATCAAAATTTGGAATGGAAAAAATTTGGATATCATCAATCAGCCATGATTCAGATAATATTATAATATCAACATTACTTATATTGGGTGACTGAATATACAAGAGAAATTCATCAATATTTCTTCGCATACTCCTAATATTTAGATGGAATATATTCAAAAAATGCTCACCCCTGAAACGTTCCACATTGTCTTCCAAATTCTCACAAACAATCGTTTCTCTCTCCTCATAATTTTCTATGTGGTTTAGAAAATCCAGCATATTTGTCCTGTTGTGTTGAGAGTGTGTATTTTATTAATTAATTTAGAGTGAAAACTAAGGAAAGATATGTTTATTTTAAGAAAAAGGTTAAGAAAAGAGTAAAAGAAGGATAGAGTTAATAAATGTAAGAAGGTAGAATTAAAACTTTCCTATTCGCAGAAAAATTGATAATATAGCTAGATTAAAGTATAATTGCTCTGGCCAAAATATATTAGTTGAATATGATCAAAACAGCTAGAGCTTCTGGTACATTTTAACAGTTTTCATTTATAAATTCATCACTGATAAAATAAAAGAGAATGAGACATGTTTCATGATTAATGTTAATTATTGTTGATATATTTAGTAACATCTTTCTTGCAGGTGAGCCTGGTTTTCTTTCCGTTTATTGTGGCATAAATTTGACCATTGAATGACCATGCATTTTTCATCCCAAAAACAGATTTCGCTTCCATCAACAACAATCTTCTGCACTTCGTTAAGTCTTCGTTGAAATATATGTTTGTACCTCTGAATGTTCCTCCACGTTTGAGAATTTCAAACTTCGCCTGTGGTTTTGACAATATTATTATTGAAGGTCTTGGTTTGCTTGGATTTTCATGACGTGTTCCAACTCTGAATGCAACTTGAACATCGTTAGTATCTAGTTTCTTAATTGATTTGGAATTTATTATGCCCAGTATCTTATTCAGCAGATTCTCGTCATGTTCTTCAGCCACCCCGTATACACATATATTATTTACTTTTGCTCGTTCATGGATATTATCGATTTCTTGTTGAAAGCTATCTACTTTTTCTTCTAGTTTGTTAATCATTACTTTATGAGTTTTTACCTCTTCTTCGAGGTTCCTAATTTTTTGTTCGATTCTTTCAGCTATCTTCTCGGTAAGTTGACCGATGAATTCTTTGTCAAGCAAAAATTCACTGATGGATTCCGTGACTATGGCCGTTATATCTTGTTTGTTTCTGGTATTCATTTTATCTGATACAGATTAGGTATCGTTTTCCACTTGCCACTTGATTTTTCTAGTACTACACCACGTCTATGCTGTTAATTCACACTATATAGCAGAGCAATTTATTTACGTCTATACTGTCTCAGACATCGAACTGAGATTGTGTTAAGATAATTTCTCGTATTTAGCAAGACAATTTGGAAAAATACAATGGACATAATAAAGTAATAACCAAAACTGTTTTGAAATAATAATTTCATTTTGATTCATAATATTGCGCATTTGTATCGGTAATACATTTGAAATAATTGATATTCTGCTAGAACCATTTTTGTAGGAACAAATAATTTTGAATCTGCTTGGCACCACGAGCGTTGGTATTGTACTGTTCTGCAGAGTTACTGCTTAACACAGTTTGAATCATAAGCCACAGCAAAATGAATAACAAAGACACCGATCTTGCCCATTTTGAAACTCTAGTTGATGGTAGCAACTTTCCGCTTTGGAAATTTGACTTGTTCATTTTACTCAAACCTGCAAAACTTGACGGGATAGTCCTTGGAACTGAAGTCATGAGACACACCGACACTGAAGAGGCTAAAGGTCTATGGATTCAAAAAAACGCAAAGGTTCAAAAAATGATTGTGTTCACCGTTGAAAAACGTAACAAAATACATTTGATGAACTGTGCTAGTGCCGCAGAGATGTACCAAAAACTTCAAAGAGTTTAGGATCTCGATGATGCGTTAAGTGTAGTTCACTCGAGCAATTCTTCACTTTCAAGTACGATTCAAGTGCAGACAAGGCCACGAACTTAAGTGAACTCGAAAACATTATTTTCTCTGTAAATTCTCGAGTAGCGAAATAAGATTGATGGAAATATGCATATTGCACGGATTATGTCAATTCTACCCAGTAATTTTCAACCTCATTTTAATACAGCCTGGGACTCACCCGGATCTCGATGATGTGGATAAAACATATGATACAGATGATGAAACATATCCAGAAAAAAGCAAATGGGTTCGAGACAGTGGTAGTTCATCCCAAATGACATGTGATAGAGATATTCTCTCTGAGAAAACAAAAACAAACCAAGAAAATAGTTGGTGCTTCCAAGAAGGGCGTATTCATAGAAGCAGAAGCAGTAGGAAAATATTTGGATCAGTTGTTTATGCTAAGAAGCTTGGATACTCAAGAAGTTGGAAAAAATCTCTCAAAAATGTATTTTTTTGGGCTATGCTCCCAATGGTTATAGGCTAGGGGATGAATCAAAATGCAAAGTGATAATATCAAAAGATGTAGCATTCTCTGATGAAATGCATCAAAATGATCGTAGCTCACACATTTTGTCTTTCGGAAGGTGGATGCCAAAATATGAGAACGACGAGAGTACTTCGGATGAAGACAACGGAACTGGATACCACATTCACCAGGAAGACAGTACTCGAAGTATTGATACAGAGAGTAGCGATTCTGAAAATAGTACTTTCGAGGTGAATGATGAATCGTCACAACCGCTCCTTCTTCAAATTATTTCAGCAGAACCCATCGAAGCTTCTCCTCAACCAGTCCATCTCGAAGAGGTGACGATGATAAACTCCAAACTGAACCTGAGGAACAATTAGGGCATGGTCATCGTGATAGAAAACTCCCCATCAAACTGGATGATTATGTACTTTCCAATGACTCAGAAGACTACTGACTGTTTTCATATCAACAGGCAATCAGCGCAGAAGAGAAAAGTTAATGGAAGAAGAAAAAGAATCACATGTGAAAAAATGTACATGGAAATTAGTCGACAGGAGTGAAGCGAAAGAAAAGAAAATAATCAGTAGCAGATGGATATTCGACATAAAAGATTATGGTCGATATAGTGCTCGCCTTGTTATTCGAAGTTGTAAGCTACGTAGAGGTATTGACTACAACAAAATTTTCAGTCAGTTGGAACTGATAACTTGAGAATGCTAATAGCATTTTCCGCTATGAAGAACTGAGCATGATGAAATTTGAAGTCAAAACTGCATTCTTATTCGCTGAACTCAATGAGGACATCTACATGAGCCTACTAAGGATATGAAGAAGCTAATAAGGTTTGCAAGCTACAAAAGTTATTATACGGCTTAAAACAGGCACCGGCACAGTGGAACCAGAAACTCACAAATATCCTACAAAAACATGGTCTGATGCAAAACCGGTCAAAACCGAGCAGTGTGTATTCGTTAATAAGACAGATCAACTCAAAATTTATGGGAATCCTGATACATATTTGGGTAATACCTTCTCAAAATCTTGTGGTAAGTTAAAATTATCTCAGGAAGGATATGTACAAGTTGTTGATAAATATCGGATGACAGATGCCAAACCAACTTCCACACCTTTAGTTTGGGATATATACATAACCCAAATACTAGTAAGAATGAAGTCAACTTCCCGTTCAGAGAAGCTGTTGGAAAACTCGACCTGATATTTTGCTAGCTGTTAGCATAAGTAGCCAACATGTTGAGAAACACACTCAATCAGATATAGTGAACTTAAAGAGGACCATCAAATAAATAAACTCTATAAATATTTTGGTAGTGCCTACAATACGTTCAAGGAAGATGCTATCTACACTGTTTACTCTGATTCTGATTATGCAGGAGATGAAATTACAAGGAGAAGTACCCCAGGATTTGTGATATTCTTCAACGGCGGCCCTGTCAGGAAATCAAGAGACAGCCCATAGTGGCTACTTCGTCAACTGAAGCTGCGCTGCGACAGAAACTGCCAAAGTTCTGATCTACTTGAAGAGTTTTGTCTCCGAACTAACAGTGATGTTCCTGCAGAATTGAATATTGATAACCAGAGTACTATCAACTTGATGAATAATGGTGTATGCAATCGCCGAAGTAAGCATATTGATGTTCTATTCCATTTCATCAAGGAAAAAGTTGAAGAAAAGTTGTTCACCAAAAAGTATCGCTCCACTTCAGATCAAATTGCTGATATTTTCACTGAACCACTTTCTACATTCAAGTTTGAAAAATTTGCAAAAGAAATCGTGTGTTGAAGTGTTTTCTATATCATGTTCATAGTTAGGTTGCTGCAATTAGAGTGATTATTGCTTTTGGTATTACAAAATTGGGAGCGTGTGTTGGAATAAAATTGTTTATACATTTATGTGTTCCCTGTTGCAACATAATCACTCTGTACACGAGAAGAAGGAAATGTCAAGTTGTCAGTCAGTCGAGTTGGGGCAGTCTCGAATAAATTGAGGCGCTAGCTGGCTGTAGATTATAGACTTTATGCGTACATAGTTTAGCATTTTGTAAGAACCTACGTGTTTTGTGCCTTGAATACTTGGCCCCTTGTCATACTACATTTTGGCGACGAAATACTATCGTGCAGAAATGGTCGACGACGTGTATAAGTAAACATTTTAGTTTTGATAATTTTGTGCCGGGATTACTATTTACAAAGATTTTAACTGGAATTGGAAATTGTGGATTAACAGACGAAAATGCATCCATGAGACAGAATTTGCTACTTTCCAAACTTGGATCACATGTTTTCAAAATTTTGGCTGATTATTTCAAATCGGACAAATCATCCACAAAGACTAACGAAGAACTGGTGGAAGTATTAAACCGTTTCTACGGCAAAGAAGTGTATATCTTTGAAGAAAGGATAAAATTTCCATAGTTTCCATAAAGATAATCAGACTGTGTCTGGGTATGTGAATCGATCACGTGCATTAGCAGGAGACTGTAGTTTCGGAAACGGCTTAGATGAACGTTTAGCGATCAGTTACTTTTCGGAATAAGTAATCGAGAATGGCAAGAAATATTAATACAAGAACATCCATCTGTTGCAAAAACACTAGAAAATGTCGAATCAACAGCTTGCATTCTTGAACAAGCATCTATTCAAACAGAAGAAATGATTTTTCTTCAAACAAGTGGTGTTAAAATAAAAAATAGTTATGTAAATCGCGTTGATAAACCACAGACCAGACCTAGTGTTTTGCATAACAATCAGACTCCAAAAAATAGATTGAGCAAACTACATGCTGATTTCGATTGCCTCTTCTGTGGAGATTCGAAACATAGACAAAAGAATTGTCCAGCTGTTGGAAGAAAGTGTAGTAGTTGTGACGAAGAAAACCATTTTCCTCGGGTATGTGTGATTTCAGAAAACGCTGTCATCAAAAAACTTGACAGTAAACCGAAACGTCCCACACGTCATGTCAAAGAAACAAGCGATACGAAAGTGATTCCTCGGACTCTAGCAATATTTCAGGACATGAAATATCACATTTACTGAATATAAGAAAGTTATATTATCTGTTCGCATAAATGAGAATGACATTGATATCATGTACGACCCAGGCTCAGTTCATGCTGTGCTAGGAAAATCAATGTGGAGAAAAATTGGTAATCCGCCTTTTTCAAAATCAGCAGACTTGGTGGCGTATGGCGATAAACCGATCAAAACTTTAGGAAAATCCATAGTTGACGTTAAAGCTTTTTGAAATGAATGACGTTACCCATATTCGTCACACAAGAAGAGGACACACCACTTTTTGGTTAAGACTGGTGTTTGGCTTTCAATCTACCCCTCCCACCTGGTGCAAGAGTATTGCATGTGACAGAAGATTTGATTTCCCAAGGAATGATATCGAATTATAGTAAAATCAATGAAGGGCAGGAAACTATTCAGAAAAATCGAATTGACGAAATCCTGAAAGAATTTCCAGATTTTTTAGAAGATTGTCTTCGCCACATCAAAGGACATCAAGCAGGAATCCATATCAATGATGAATTTTCGTCCAAGAAGCGTGCCGCTTGCTTTACAAGATCAAGTATCTGGATCGATTAGTTCAAGAAGGTGTATTAGAGCCCGTGGACACAACACAAATTTCATAGGCATCCCCCATTGTCGTATCCATAAAGTCAAAATGGAAGATTGAGGATTGCGCCGATTTCAAAGTAACCATCAATAAATGTGTTCAGATAGACAACTATCCATTACCTAGATTCGAAGACATCACAGCTAAGCTTTCTGGAGGCCAATATTTCACCAAAATCGATCTCAAAGATGCATATTTGGTTATTGCCACTCATAAAGGCTATTTCACTTATAGGCGATTATCATTCGGTATATGCTTTGCACCTTCTCTCTTTCAACGTACCATGGATCAAATTTTAGCTGCTTAGATGGCGTTGTTTGTTATCTTGATGACATACTGATAACAGATCCCAACTTAGTTCTTCATGCAGAAAGATTGAGGAAAGTTGTCACTTATATGGGGCATGAAATCGATGTAGCCGATTTAATAGAGGAAATAATTTGAGCGATCAAACTTATGCCAATTCCACAGAATACTACTGAGTTACGTTCATTTTTAGGAGCTATAACGCACTATGGTAGATTTATTGAACACCTTCATGTAAAATGCGTTCCTCTACCTCGCCACTTGAAGCAGAATGCAAAATGGGAATGGACAACCGATGACACCAAAATAATGAATCTGCTTAAGCAAAACTTGCTTCAAATGACACATTGATTCATTACGATCCCAAACTACCATTATTTGTCACTAGTGACGCTAGCAATGTTGGTGCAGGAGGTGTACTGTCACATAAATGTTCCGATAGAACCTATAGTTTTCGCATCACGCTCATTCAGCGAGGTAGAAAACCGTTATTCTACTATCGACAAAGAAGCATTAAGACTAGTATATGCAATTACAAAGTTCCACCAATACTTATATGGTAGAAGATTCACCTTGATCACAGACCATAAGCCTTTGGAGCATATATTTGGAGAAAATCGTCAGACTCCGAAAATTGCAAGTAATCGGCTATTACGATGGGCCATGACACTCAACAGCTACAATTTCAACGTCATATATCAACCTGGAATAGAAAATTATCCACTACAAGTAACCTCCGAACAATCGGAATTCCCAAATCGTGCAAAACTACTTCCTATGAGGGTTCGTAACTTACCTATGAGAAGAAGTCATCTGAAGAGAGAAACCATGAATGATTCAACACTCTCGAATGTAATCCGTTGTTTACAAACTTACTGGCCCGAAAAGAAGAATTTACATAGGGATCTTGTTTCCTTCTATGAAAAACGAACAGAGCTGTCTTCCGGAGAAGACTTATTGCTATGAAAAGGGCGTATCTGGGTACCTCTCGCCCTCCAACTAGAAGTACTGGGTATTTTATACGACGGACATCCAGGAATAACTGCTATGCAATCACTAGCAAAACTTCATGTTTTTTGGCCAAACATAAATTTCAATATTGCTCAAGAAATAGAAAAATGTTTCACCTGTCAACCGTCGAGGCAGAATGACCGAAATCCATGGGGTATATCACCAGGACCTTGGTCAAGACTTCACTTGGATTCCGCTGGACGTTTGAAAATAAAATGTGGAAGATACTTATTGATTCGTATACCCATTGGTTGGAAGTCATACTCTTCGTGCTTTATTCGCTCGTTTTGGATTACCAAAATTTTTGGTTACAGACAATGGTCCACAACTCACTTCCAACGATTGTGAATGTGTTTCCAGTGATAATGGAGTAACACCATACCACTCTTAATCAAATGGTCTTGCCGAGCGTGCTGTGCGAACTTTCAAAGAGAGAATGCGTGCCAGTGATCAAACATTGAACCAGTCGCAGCGACTCCAGCAATTCTTGTTTTTTTGAAGATGTACAAAAAAAACACCCAGTCAGTTGATGTTTGGACGTCATTTCAGATCTCGTTTTGATTTTTTGAAACCAGATGTGACGAAGAATATAGAGTATGAGCAATTCGTCCAAAAACAACATCATGATTCTACTGCTGCACCAGATCAGAATTTCATAGGGGGAGAAGAAATGTGGGTTAACTACCCCTTAAGAGAGAATGCGTGCTAGTGATGAAACATTGAACCAGTCGCAGCGACTCCAGCAATTCTTGTTATCTTATAGAAATACAGAGAGAAGATCTACAAAAAGAACACCCAGTTAGCTGATATTTTGACGCCATTTCAGATCTCGTTTTGATTTTTTGAAACCAGATGTGACGAAGAATATAGAGTATGAGAAATTCGTCCAAAAACAACATCATGATTCTACTGCTGCACCAGATCAGAAATTCATAGGGGGAGAAGAAATGTGGGTTAATTACCCCTTAAGGGCTCACTCCCTGGAAAAATTGTTAAAGTACTGGACCTTCGATCATATCTTGTAGAAATCGATGGAATCTTGCGTCGTAAACACTGCGACCAAATGCGTAAACGAAAATTAATGATAAATACCAACGAACCTTCCCACCAGGATATGTTAGATGAATTTTAAGATTACCAGTTCCCCAACTTCACCAATTAGCGAATTGCAACGAGAAGGAAAGCTCATTGAATGAAGTGGAAGAAGAAGAAGGCGAGCTGAATAATGTATACCATTGACTTTCCAAAGAGTGTATCATGCCAAGAAGAAATCTTTCCCGAGTCAGAAAGCCTTCCAGTCGGTTCACGGAATAAATAAATAAAAATCCAATATTCTTTCATCGTGGGGGAGGTATGTAATATAATCACTAGAAGAAGGAAATGTCAAGTTGTCCAGTCGAGTTGGGGCAGTCTCGAGGAAATTGAGAGCTAGCTGGCTGAAGATTATTACAGACATTTATGCTTACATAGTTTAGCATTTCGTATTCTACTTTGAATAGATTAGCTTTGTAAGAACCTTGTGCCTTGAATAATTGGCCCCTTATCATACTACACCTGTAGGTATGATAACTGCAAGATCACTCTAGATAAATATAAAAATATAATTATGTAACAACTGACAGTCTGTAACATCATCTCCTTATTGTACTACTGTGTACGGTGTTTTGTTATGATTATTTCTATTAAATCATTGCCACAATTCCAAACTTGCTTTCTCTCAAGAACCCTGCTCAACAATTCTTTCGTGAGACCATAAAAGGCATTCTCAAACCTTGAGTACGTATCATGCAGATGTTGTCTGTAAGTAATGAATTTTGAGAATTGAAAATCTCGCATAACATTCGATAACTTCAGTCTATATACGTCTCCGCATAAACATATCATTTTCGAATTAAATAATATTAATGAAGGCGACTCGAATCCTATTAGTCATTTACTATATGAGGTTGCTTTCTTGTTTGTAAATAATACTCTTAAATGGAAGGATGGAAGTTGAAATACAAGAAATGATGTCATGCACGCGTAGGTGTGATCGTCTGTAATGAACAAATTTATCGTGAAGGTGACAATGAGACTTTGCAAATCAGAATAAATCATCTCAAGGCTCTCGGTATATTTGCTAAATTGGTGTAGAGATTTCATTTCACTGATTGTTGCTGTTGGGATGGTTATGCAACATGAGAATTCATATCGAAATTTTTATGCCCATTATACAATTTCCTGTGATATTTGACGATAAAAAAAATTAATATATGTTTTAATCTGGTCAGTTCCTGAGATTCAGGATACTGCAATTCGAATTGAAATGCATTTTGTTAAGAATACAACTGAAAAATTCAATATTTTTGATTTATTAACAAATACAAATTGTGGACACAAGTCAGTGAATAAGGCCAATAAAGAGACGAAAGAAGAGAGATCTTTAAAGAGCTTGCATATGATGCATACCAAAAATGGTGCTGATTAAATAATATTCGGAGAACTTCCAAATCAAATATGAGATGCTGCAAAATACAATACATTCAAAAGATGTAATTATAAGAACATTTTCCACTGTTATTTCGTTTTGGTATTGGTTCTCCCAGCGTTTTATAATAAGAATCATACCATGTACCTGCCACAATTTCGTGTAAATATTTTGTACAAGCTTTTATTCAATTAAACTTTCCGTAACTATCAATTCCCTAATTCGGATCAAATCTTGTGATCGGTATTTGACGCAGTTTCACTTATCCGAATGTATTAATATATAAAAGAATAACTGACTGACTGACATATCAACGCACAGCCCAAACTCTTGGGGCTAGGACCGTGAAAATTTGCATGTGGGTTTCTTTGACACTGAAGGTGAAGGATTTTTGGACATTGAACTCCTAAGGTGGTGAAAAAGGGGATGAAAGTTTGTATGGAAATCCGAAACTTTTGAATCATTAAATCTGACACACTGTCAAATTAATGTTCGAAGCTAGATGGAATACATAAAGAAAACCAGGAAAAATGCAAATTCTACGCGGACGAAGTCGCGGGCACCATCTTGTGTGTTGATATAATACAAATTTCAAGATGGCATTTCTAAAATATCGGACTTATAAGAATTTATGGTCAAAATCGATTCAAAATGGATATAAGAAATAATGCATTTTAGTAGAAATTTAACATTTGAAGATGGCGGAATAATATTGTGATTCTATTGAAACTTTTTATACTTATTCAAATGAAAGTTTATTTTTGTAGGGAGTTTTATATCGCGGTTGTCCAACATGTTATGTTCCAATATCTCTATAACCATAAACTCTGACTTTGAAAATGAGCCAAAGAAATATCCTGTGATTTTTTTCTATTTGTTCACTTCTTCAGAGCTGTAATACGAAAATGATTTCGTATTATAGCTCTGAGGAAGCGAACAATATATTCGCGAAACATTATATAATTCGTTTCGTCCCACATAGTTATAAAGCACCCTGGATTAATTGGATGAATATTACGAAATTTAATAATTTTTCAAATAGTCTAGTATTTGTTATATCTTTTTCGATAACATGAAGCTTTTCCCTCATTTTCGAAATATTGATAATTTTTTCATACCAAACAGCATACAGAAATAGAAAAATGTATATTAAAAATAGATAAAAACATGAAATGTCCTCGCGAAGCAGCCTCGCAAATTGCGTACCTTATGATTTGCATAGGCAATTTTAAGTACCTAACTACAATGTCGGGCCCGAAGTTGTCTAATAACAAAACATTCATATGACAGACAAATGACAGATAACAATTAACAAATGTAGGATGCACGATCGCGTGGATAGCTGCGCAATGATCGTGGCAATCATGGCCCATTCTGTGATTGTCCATCATGGCCGATGGTCTAGAGGTGCCTTATAGTTGTTACTACAAACTGTTACATAATACTCAATATGCATAGGCTGACTTACCTTCAACCACTTTTTTTTCAGTTCAAAGCAATATAATAGAAGATATATGATTAATTTCTTATGATTTAACTCTTGATACCCCACTGGATTATTATGTTTTCATATAACTCAAGTTGGTAGATTTGTATTTCATCTTTCATCTTGTTCGAAGAGCTTGTGAATCCAAAAGACCTAACCTTCCATATAAAATATATGCATTACATTATTAATGTTGAAATGGCTGTGTAAACACACAATAACATTTGATATGCCAATTTCATTCAAACTTCGGTTTAGAATATCATTAATACCTAAATTAGCTCCTTACATATTGAATTGACAATCATTGAAAAGTATTACTCATATATAGCCTCAAACAGTACCAAATTGGCAATATTATGCAATCTTTCTCATATTAGGGAATACAACTTTCGATGAAACATTCAAAATGAACATATGTTACCCTTCACATTATTGTACTTGGAAGTCATCGAAAGAAATTGAATTTGCTATTCGATTCATAGGTTTAGACACAAACTCGTTTTCGGATGACATAAATATTACATACTACCGATCCAAAAATTAAATAAATGAAAATCAAAGGTCGCGCTGCAGGCAAAAAATAAATTACTAGCCCAATTGCCCAAAGTTGGACATGACCAAATATGGCAAAATATCACGATTTTACAAGACATCCCTGACAAGATTATTGTGTAATATATAATACGTATTGATAATTCAACAGCTGATGTCCTTGTCATTAGTAAGATATTAACAAAAAAGGAACAGCATTGTGATTTTTCGAGAGTCTATATCTAGTTTATTTGGAGAGACTGACTGACGCTTCCATTGATACATATAGAATGTCGTTTATCTTCGAATATGCTAAACTTTTTTTTTCGGTACGGGACTGTTTTTCTCGATACATCAAGAGCTACCTTTAATGAAGATATTGGTTGAAACTTGTCTATAATATCCATCAATTCACATTTTCCTCTCGTCCTTGAAAATCTGGTGAATTAAGCCTATGGAAGAAATAGATTTTGCAAAAATTACGAATATGTATCATTCGGTGTGATTCTCAATATTTGGAATTGGAACTCGCCAAAACATTCTGAATTATCTATAAGGTAAGATGGAGAGTACTTTAGTCCCTCCAAACAGGGACTAAACTGGTTCATTTAATCGCTAGGGAATAAAGTGGGCATTCTAGCATAATTATCGAAAAATTCAAAAACACCATCAATGTGTCAGTGTCACCAGTTTCGTGATCATAATTAAAAAAAGTGAAATTTTTGAGAAAGTTTTATTCAATTATTTGTATTCGAATGGATGTTTACATTAGTACAATTTACAATACTGAATAATCGATTTGTTTCATCAACAGTATGCTGTGCGACGCTGTTTGATGTAGAAGTACATGCGACAGCTTCAGAACTAGCCTAAAAGTGTTTTCAGAAGATCCGGCAATTTGGGATGGTTCCAAGTCACCATGTCCAAAAATTTTGCCGACTATAGTTGTTATTGATAGAATTTTTAAGGTCCCTCGGCGACATCTGCCGATTTCCATCCTCTATGTCTTTTTGAAACATCCACAGATGCACCAGAATCAGCGAATAAAGAGGCGGGTGTTTGAGACGAAAGCAGTGTCCAGTATACTTATGATGATGAATTGGGCATATTTAAGAATGGTGCTACTTTTTGGGGTAGTTTTCCAAATACATTCTTACTGACTGGCTCCGTAGTACATTGATTGTTTTGATAACGAACGAAAAATCTTGAATGAGGTGTCACAGCATTTCTTGAAGCATTATCTTCCGGCACAGTTCAGTAAAATTGACTGCGTTTTTTATCTGATTTTTTTTGTTGGTATTTTTAATATCGATCAGAATAGAATGGAACTAACTCAATACTTTTACAGGCTCCTGCGATACCAAAAATAAGTGCTACTTCAGAATGATTATCTTAATAATTATTGCAAAACTTATAAAATCTTCAGTGCAGTCACTAGCCTTTATCATTGAAAAATTATTATCTGGAGCTTCCAAAAGAAATTTGTTAACCTGGTCTTCTGTTAGTATCTTCTTTTTTTTCGGTTTATATCCTTTTCAACCGACGAAACCAAAGAGGAGGAGGTTCTCTAGTCGACCCGTATATTTTTTTCCATCATTTTTTTTTATGTATGATCACGCATAACTTTTTACTGAGGCGTCCGATTCCGATAATTCTTTTTTCAGTGGATAGGGTGTACTTCGAAGGTGGTCCCATTTGGATTTAAAAGATGAAATCCACCCCTAAGGGTAGGATATTGATCACTCACCCTCTGAATTCTGGTCCGTTAACCGATTCTATCAGGCATAACTTTGTACTGGGTTCTTCGATTTGGATGATTCTTTTTTTAATAGATAGGGTATACCTTATATTTAGATTTCTAATGGAATTATATACCCTTACGGGTGGAACAATAGGTGATAATTGATATTTCACTTATGAACATTGGCACACACACACACGTAGTTGACAATGACAGATCGCTACTGACATTATTTCTGTTCCACATCCGTCAAAACCATTATATTCTATGAGAGGATGGAATGATATACAAAGTAATGAAATAAACTAACCAGAACAACAAAAATAATTCATATTATAACAAATAGTAAAAGTAGATAATCATATTATTCAACTGGTAATAGTTGAAGTAAGGTGGGTAAGTAAGTATTTTGGAAGTAATCAAAAAACAAGTAGGTAGTTATTAGTATATTTTAGCCATAAAAAATTGAAAAATAAAAACTTTTCAACAAAAAATTAAACCAACGAAATACGGAACTGAAAAGTAAAAAATAAAATAAACCTTCTTAGTCTTAGTAACTAAGCTCCTAAACTAATGTAACTAACTAATTTTGAGTCGGCGCCAAACAAACAATCAACGAACATCATCAAATTACTTCAAAAAAATTATCAGAATGTCACCGCGCAACTCGATGCCATCATTTTACGCCTTACCTAATTCATTTGCTTGTTTGTTTGGCGCCGACTCAAAATTAGTTACTTACATTAGTTTAGGAGCTTAGTTACTGAGACTAAGAAGGTTTATTTAATTTTTTACTTTTCAGTTCCGTATTTTGTCGGTTTAATTTTTTGTTAAAAAGTTTTTTCATTCTAGCAGGGCAGTTAATTTGTCAAATTTGCTGATATAGATAGTATTTCCGATTTTGAGCATGGTTTCCAGCATGGAATAATGGACCCCAAGTGTTGAAGCAGAAAAAGTCCTGGATTCTTCTGTAGAATAGAATAGAATAGAATTTTATTGGTGTTTTTGAATATTTCTTTCATTACACACATCAAGTTTGGAACATGTCCGTAGTTAAAATAACATATAGGGTTATTGTGAACATAACAAATGAAAAATAAAACATATATACATACACAGCAAATTATGGTTTACACAACAGATTCTCGTTTAAAATATGTTTGAGAAAGGTGTAAAATATCTTCTCATGGTAATATTGTGAACATAACAATTGAAATCAACATGTATGCACACATAACAAATTATGTTCGAAATGGGTTTGAGGTAGAAAGATGGGTGTTTTCATTTATCGTGGTGTTTACGGAATATTATATTGTGTTAGGTCACTTGACAAAAATTCATCTACCGAGTAAAAGCTATGTTCCAATAGGAGGTGTTTGATGCTTGTTTGAATTCATGGTAGCTGAGTTTTTTGAACGATTCAGGCACTTTATTGTATATATTTAAATTGATTGAATTTTTTAATGATGTTTCGAGACGAAGTCTGGGATTGATGAGCTGAGAGCTAGTTCTGGTGGGCTATTTATGCAGATCTTCGTGTTTGGTATGGCAATGAATATGTTTGTGTATTTCAATCAAACAGAAATATACATAAAGTGCAGGAAGTGTTAGAATTTCTAATATCCTGAATAAGGGTTTGCACGAGTCTCTGTAATCTGCTTTGGCAATAACCAGGACTGCTTTCTTTTGCTAAATGAAGGCACGATTTGCATCGATAGAGTTACCTCATAAAATTACGCCATAACATAAGTGAGAGTGGAATAGAGAAAAGTATGACATTCTCAGGACTTCTTCGTCCACAGTGTTTCGCAGCCGTCTAAGGACGAAGGTTTGACTTGCCAACTTTTTGCATAGTAAACCAATGTGTTCATTCCATTTTAGTTTGCTGTCTAGGGTGATGCCCAACAGCTTAACTGGTACGTCTGAGGCAAAGTGGGTGTTGGAAGAAAATGTGATTGATTGAATTTTTGTGTCGTTTTGAATCAGGTTGTTAGGGGTGAGCCACTCACTGATTTTGTTAGATGCTTCGACGTCCTTCTGGTGAAGTTCTGTCGGGTTCAAGGCGGAATTGTAGAAAGTAATGTCATCAGCGAACAAGATACACTCTGCTGGTTTGATGTGGTGGAATATGTCATTAATAAATATTATGAACAGGAGTGGCCCAAGGACTGATCCTTGGGGCACTCCTGATGATATCGGTTTACACTCTGACGTCCTGTTGTTGTATGTAACGTATTGAGTTCTCCCACATATATATATGACTCGAAAAAAGAGTAAGCTTTCCCTCTTATGCCATATAGTTCAAGCTTGTCAAGTAAGCCTCGATGTGGGACGCAGTCGAAGGCCTTGCTGAGGTCACATAGGGTTACTGCAGTAGGTTGTCCATTTTCAAAGCCCTCGACTATGTCCGTCACCAGTTTACGAACTGCTTGTATTGTGGAGCGGTTTTTCCTGAATCCAAATTGTTGGTCGTTTATAAAATTATTATATTCAAAGTACGTTTTAATAACGACTTCAAAAATCTTACCAATAATAGGGATTATCGCGATCGGACGGTGATTTTCTGGTAGTTCAATATTGCCTTTTTTAAAGATCGGTATTAATTTGCTTTTTTTAAAAACATCTGGAAAAACCACCTCACAAAAGCATAAATTGAATAACTCTGTGAGTGGGTCAGCAAGTATATCTTTTATGTTCTTGATAATTGAACTGTTCATATTATGAAAGTCATAGCAATTGGTGTTTTTTAGGGAGTTTATGGCGTCAAAAAACAAAGGCAATGCATCTTCGAAAAAATTTTCGACTTTCTTTCGCAGTACCATTTAATAAATGTCTGGTATTGCGCTTCATATATTTTCCTTGATTTTTTTGGCCTTGAATGCCTTGTAGAGCCCATTCTGTTGCTTTTTTTAATCAGAAATTTTCCATGTCGAGAATTGTGATCACGAAAGTCATGACAATGACAGCTTGTTTATTTCTGATTTTTCTTATTTGTAGTTACCGTAGCTCAGTGACTTGCTCAATTCAACGCAAGCTGATTAAATATCAAACTGGAACTTGTCAATTTGAATTGTAACATTGACAGGGCGTTTTTAAATTTGTATCTACAGGTTATCTAATTTTAATTATTATTTTTTGATATTTCTAGAAACCAATGGAAACTTTCAATTCATATCGTTCATGTACCTACGTTTTGGCCAATCAAAACATTATTATAGTGGGAATATTCTACCTAGAAAATTGCCTCGGGAATAATTTGAGGTATTTTGTTCTTATTGTCTGACAACGTATGTTTTTAATTTGACATCTGTCATCAATTCGCATGAAAAGTGAGAAATGAATCGAAAACAGTTTAGTACATCGTCTTCGATTAAATCGGTGAGAAAATTAACGAAAATGCATGTATGAATTCTGTGATAAGCAACGTGTCAATTTGGAAATAATTTCAACCATTTTGCAAGGAAAGGGGGTACCAATTGAAAGACATTTAATATGAGAAAACAGAATGGAGAAGACTATAAAGGAGCTGTCATTGAAACAATGTGGAACAAAACTGCCAAATTAATGCAAGATACTACGACATATTCAAGAGAAGATTCAACCCTTTCAAAGATGTCGAATTCAAATCCGCGAGAGATGCTAAAAATCAAAGCGTAAGTTACTACAAAAATAACCCGAAAAAAGAAAGCAGAGTTCTGCAATTTTAAGTAAAGAAGAAATTTTGTAAATGATAAAACGCTACGACGGGAACATACCGCCTGGCTTGCAAAGAAGTTCTACCATATTGCCTCTTATGAACTAGCATGGCGAGGTGGAGAAGGTTTTCAGTGTTCAGTGCATTATTTTAAAGACGAAACGAACAATGCAGATTTGGCCACTGGAAGAATGGAGTATAATCCGATAGTCTCCAAAACTGCGCAAGGTGGAGTACAAAGATGTGCTAACAGTAAATAGTTAAAACCCTGATATTTGTCCTGTTCGATTGCTCAAGAAGTAAGCGGAATGCAAATATTGAGGGTGACAGACTTCTTTTAGTGTGAAAATTGCTTGGGATAAACCATATTCTTCAGGAAGGTACAAAAATATGCCGATTGAAGTAAACATGATGTCGAAGTGGGTGAAGGAATCTGCAGAGATGATAAAAGTAGATATTAAAAAAAAATACAAATCACATTTGGCAATAGCAACTTGAGCTCATCGGGCTCTCGTGTCTATTGCCTGGCATTCTCACTCTCTTGTGATATTACAACTGATAATTCCTCCGAAATTGCAAAAAATAGTATATATGTACCGTGCGACTAAAGTGATTTAATCCCTTGACAAACTCCACTCACGGAATTATACGGATCAGTTCAGTCCCGTGGTATATAATATACTATTTGTTCTAAGTGTTCCAGGAGTTTAGTAAGGATATCACTAGCTGGCCATTCACAAAGAGTTTGATCCGTCGGATTGGATCGGCGCGGTTGCGGTTCAAACGTATTTATTTTTCAGTTTAGATAAAGTTGGTCCTTTTGATTTTTCAAATCTTGTGAATGTCACATTTCGAAAATATTGTGCATTACGGAATTTAATACCCGAAATTCTGGGAACATTTTCTAATACCAAAACGACCGGTTAATTTGATGTGTCACATGTCATTTGGAAATAGAACAGTTTTTAAATCGTACGATTGAATCGGGACGAAGGAACGTGAGGAGTATAAGAACTGCTTCAAAATCAAGTATTTTTTGGATGACTGTGAAAAACATTCAATTGGGATTGAAAAACTGACGAAACAAAAAATTTCAACGTAAAAACTATTTTGGCAACTCTCAACTAAGACATAAATATGGTAGTGTTCTTTCTGAATTACCTGTAAGGTAATATAACGAAAGAAACCGCGATAAATATATATATATATATATATATATATATATATATATATGTTATACTTACCAAATGGTATGACAATGAGCCATTGTACCTCGCATCAAACTTCATGGGGCTTGGACAGACAGACCATTGTAAACGATGGGATGAGAAAAATAAAGAATATATCCAGGTACTACGCCCTGGAATTGTAAAAAATTACAAGGGAAGGATAGATAAAATGGATTTTGTAATCACTCTTTACCGAACATTTATTCGTTCACGAAAATGGACATTACGAATGTTCACTCACGCCATTGATTTGGCTTGCACAAACGCATGCTTAGAGTACAGAAAGCAGGCAGAAGTCCTCAATACTCCAAGAAAAGAGGTATTGGATTTAGTTCACTTTCGAAGCTACATCGCAGATGTGCTTATAAAAGCGGGTAAGACGCCATCGAAAAAAACGTGGAAGACCATCCTCAGAAACGTCAACTCCACCTGGAACATCACCATTAACGAGAAGGAAGGTTTCAGAAAAAAGACCTCTGCAGGAGGTGCGACTTGACGGTGTGGAACATTCACCTGCAGTTAGTGAAAACTACTCAAACAGGTGCAAAAAGCCAAAATGTAAAGGCAAGACACAATTCTTCTGCATAAAATGCAATGTACATTTGTGTATCGCAAAAAAAGCAACTGTTTTTTGGAATATCACAGTAAACTGTAAAATAACTTTATATATATATATATATATATTTCGTGTCCATTAAAAATAATTTATAATTGTCAGTGTATTGTTTATACCATCACATTGGTTTTGATTACATCATTCGTCATGTACCATTAACTCATACTCTACTAAATTTAGCACAACGAATAACACAAAAATTAGCAATCACAAAGAATTTATTATAGGCTCAAAAATCATTGAAAAAATCAGACATACGGTGTGCAAAATATAAAATTTTTATTTCAAAAAACAAAAAATTATTAGTGAAAGGGTTTTAACAGCCGCACTGTATATATACATATGTATATATATATATATATATATATATATATGAACAGTATCAAATTATAGATAGCGACACCTATAATCTGTGTGGTGGAGCTTAGACCTGTCATCGTGGAATTTTGAAGATACGAGATTTCGTACAACATCAATAGGTCACCGACAGATGCCAGCATAGACCAACCCACGATACCAATAGTCGTACTCCTAGTGCGTTTTAGGGACGCAATACAAATAACGAGAATATGAGAAATCTGTTACGAATCCAAAGGAGATCACCATCCGTCTACAGCCTGTTTCATGGTTTCCCAATCATCAGGACGGCTTGTGGTCTCTTTCAAATTCGTATCAGATATCTCGTAGGTTATTACCAATCGGTACGTACGGAAATATGAACAGTATCAAATTATAGATAGCGACACCTATAATCTGTGTGGTGGAGCTTAGACCTGTCATCGTGGAATTTTGAAGATACGAGATTTCGTACAACATCAATAGGTCACCGACAGATATACATTACCCTTCATCTATTCCTAACCAGGGATTTCGAGACTCCTTGCGAAGTTTATCAGTTTCCTGGGAGCTGAGGGCGTTAATGAAACCTCTTCAAGGAACTCAAGACTCGCTGTTGTGGCACAGTTCACTGTGCCTTTTTTTTGGAATAATACCTCAGAGAACAATTCTGATGGACAGTCTAATGTGAATTGCCAAACATAATTACAACATTACTCTTACTTGATGCACATGTTGATTTCTGTCTGCCTCCTAGGATCTCCGCACACTTAACTTTTATTTTACTTCAAGCTTTACTTTTTTATTCCGTTATATTTCATTTAATCCGCACTTCATCATACATGTCTATTTTTTATTTTCGGTTGAACTCGCATTCTGTATTGATTATGTAAACTTTCTTTAACCTCTATTGAATACTCGACGTATCATTCTAAAGGAATGACTTTATTATAAAATGATTTGAAACTAACTTTGTTAACAGTGTTTCACTATTGAATGAGTTGAATCATTTTTTTTTTAATTTAATTAATTCTAAAACTTCTACATTTTACTGGATATGAGGTGAACCGCATTGTTTGAAATGATAAGAATGACTTCTTCAGATTGCTCCCGATTGGATTCTCAAACTTTTACTTTTTACTGAATATGAGGTGAACCGCACTGTTTGAAATGATCTAAATGACTTCTCCTGATTGTTACCGAGGATCGCTTTTATACAGGAATATATCGCATCAGGAACTCCTTCAGATTAATTTATGGACATATCTCGAAAAAAAGCTATATCAAAAAAGACTATTTCGAAATAGTCGTAGAATAATTTCGCAGATGCTGAGAAATGTTCAGAGATGGTCTACGGTTTATTGATTTCTGAACATTTCTCAGCATCTGCGAAATTATTCTACGACTATTTCGAAATAGTCTTTTTTGATATAGCTTTTTTTCGAAATATGTCCATAAATTAATCTGAAGGAGTTCCTGATGCGATATATTCCTGTATAAAAGCGATTCTCGGTAACAATCAGGAGAAGTCATTTAGATCATTTCAAACAGTGCGGTTCACCTCATATTCAGTAAAAAGTAAAAGTTTGAGAATCCAATCGGGAGCAATCTGAAGAAGTCATTCTTATAATTTCAAACAATGCGGTTCACCTCATATCCAGTAAAATGTAGAAGTTTTAGAATTAATTCAATTAAAAAAAAATGATTCAACTCATTCAATAGTGAAACACTGTTAACAAAGTTAGTTTCAAATCATTTTATAATAAAGTCATTCCTTTAGAATGATACGTCGAGTATTCAATAGAGGTTAAAGAAAGTTTACATAATCAATACAGAATGCGAGTTCAACCGAAAATAAAAAAATAGACATGTATGATGAAGTGCGGATTAAATGAAATATAACGGAATAAAAAAGTAAAGCTTGAAGTAAAATAAAAGTTAAGTGCGAGATCCTAGAGGCAACAGAAATCAACATGTGCATCAAGTAAGAGTAATGTTGTAATTATGTTTGGCAATTCACATTAGACTGTCCATCAGATATTGTTCTCTGAGGTATTATTCCAAAAAAAAGGCACAGTGAACTGTGCCACAACAGCGAATCTTGAGTTCCTTGAAGAGGTTTCATTAACGCCCTCAGCTCCCAGGAAACTGATAAACAAGGAGTCTCGAAATCCCGGGTTGGGAATAGATGAAGGGTAATGTACAAATGATCTTATAGGTCGAGGTACGGATAGGCTGAAGAAACATATCAATGCCCTCACAATCTACAATCACATGTGCTATAACTATAATAAAGGTTCCTATTGGCAATTCACAATGTTTCAATGTGTTATAGTTTGGAAAATCAGTGCCTTTTTCTTTCAAAGTAGGGAAAAGTTGAGGCAGTGTCACTAATTGAACGACCTAGCAATCAACATACGAGTATGGGAGTTAATTTAACCGCTCATTTTTTTTTTTTTCAGAATAAAAAATGGTGGATGAGTTTTGTATTATATGGTGAAATTATAATTAAACTATAATCTGGGTGATTCTGGAATCGAGAATAATGAAATTCATCCGAAATCTACTACTAGAGTTTTGTGAATGCGCAAAGAGCACATTGTTTTCCATAGTCCACAAACTGAAAATCAATAAGGCTGGATGGTCTGAAAGGCTTCAATTCGAAAAGAAAAATGGGAAAACTTGTCAAACTCTCTATTCAAATGCTTTGAAATCCAGCAGAATTTCTATTCTGGTGTAGAACCAAATGAAATAACATACGAGTTCGAAAATATTCAATACCGTTTGCTCTAGGGTTTAAGGTATCGATATTATTTTGATTTTGATTGAAGTATTGAGGCACATTTTGTAAATTGAAACTCCTGAAGGGGTGAAAGTTTGAATCGGAGTTCCGTTAGTTTTGAAGTTCGTGTCATGGAAATTGGTATTTCTTCTTTTCAAATAAAGAAACACATATTTCAGGGCTTTCGAAAATTCAATAAAGGGGGTAAGATGGGGGGGTTAAGAGTTTTTATAGAAGTCAGGGTCATAAAAATTGGTATTTGAGGTGAAAGGGGGGGTAAAAGTTTGTATAGGAGTTCGGTTAGTTTTATAGTTAGAGTCATGAAAATTGGTATTTGGAATAGCGGAATAACTTGATAATGGAACAACAGGATAACGGGAAGCGGGCAAAGCAACACGAGGAAAAACATAGGAACACATACAAATTCCGCGCGGGTACCAGCTTTCATATAATCTAGAAAATATATTTAAAATAATAAAAATGAAGCTGATACAAGTTCAACTGACATGCTTGTGCCGTTATTAAACACTGTGAGGGTTCAACCCAAATAGATATGATCTTACGGAACTCGTTCCCTGTACTCGATATTTTGAGTGAGGTATATCCACAAATCGTGGGTCGGATACGCATTATAGCCGACGAATCGGTATCTTACGATACAGAGACTGTACAACACTGCTGGATCTCATGTTGGTGTGAATTTTTCAGAACAAACGGATCTGGACAAAATTTGGATAAGGAAAGTTTATAATATATATATATATATATATATATATATATACATATGTATATATACATATGTATATATACATATGTATATATACATATGTATATATACATATGTATATATACAGTGCGGCTGTTAAAACCCTTTCACTAATAATTTTTTGTTTTTTGAAATAAAAATTTTATATTTTGCACACCGTATGTCTGATTTTTTTAATGATTTTTGAGCCTATAATAAATTTTTGTGATTGTAATTTTTGTGTTATTCTGTGCTAAATTTAGTACAGTATGAGTTAATGGTACATGACGAATGATGTAATCAAAACCAATGTGATGGTATAAACAATACACTGACAATTATAAATTATTTTTAATGGACACGAAATATATATATATATATATATATATATATATATATATATATATATATATATATATATATAAAGTTATTATACAGTTTACTGTGATATTCCAAAAAACAGTTGCTTTTTTTGCGATACACAAATGTACATTGCATTTTATGCAGAAGAATTGTGTCTTGCCTTTACATTTTGGCATTTTGCACCTGTTTGAGTAGTTTTTCACAATTTCAGGGCGTAGTACCTGGATATATTCTTTATTTTTCTCATCCCATCGTTTACAATGGTCTGTCTGTCCAAGCCCCATGAAGTTTGATGCGAGGTACACTGGCTTATTGTCATACCATTTGGTAAGTATAACATTTCCGTCGTCACTTACCAACTGTTCCATGGAACCACGTCCTTGTTTTTTCATATCATCCATATCTGAAGTGAACGGAGGGCAACTAAATCTATCGATTCTTGCAGTACAGGCTACAAATATATTATTTTGTAGCAGATATTGCAGTAAATTATAGTTACTAAAAAAATTATCGAAATACAGTTGAAAATTGCCGTTATGGATTCTTTCTGCCAATTTCAATGCAACAGATGCTCCAAGTCCGAAAACTTCTAGTATGGTTGTATCAAGTTCTGTCGTGGCACCCTGATACAGTAAAAAATCAAACATTGTTCCTGTTGCACCACACAGCGCAAAAAGTTTGATGCCCCATGGTTTCGGCTTTTTTTTGTACGTATTGTTTCACATTCAGTTTTCCCTTTGAAGGGGATCATTTGCTCATCAATACTCAAATGTGTTTCTAAAGGCAAGCTCAAACATCTAGCTCTTATGATGTCATATATTGGACGCACTTTCCAGAAGCGATCTTTGTTATCCTCGTCCTTGTTCATCGTATTGATG
This sequence comes from Gonioctena quinquepunctata, assembly GCA_018342105.1. NCBI lineage: Eukaryota > Metazoa > Arthropoda > Insecta > Coleoptera > Chrysomelidae > Gonioctena > Gonioctena quinquepunctata. The sequence continues at coordinate 162,481 of JAFIRS010000405.1, forward strand.
AAATGAAGATTTTGTCTCAATGAATAAAATCGATTTATTGGCATTGCTCGTGATATCTGAGGGATTTCTAATTGACTATCCCAGTAAAAACTCATTCTAGGATAGTGAAGATTACCCATCAATATGTGAATACCCACAAAGGTTTTCATTTCTTCTACTTTTGTAGGGGCAAACTTAACTTCATTTTGCAGTGCATAAAGATTTGTATTTTCAACCATTATTTGAAAAAGAGAATCGGTGAAATATTCTTTGAAAGAAGATGCAGGGGTCTGCAAATAGGTCACGTCGGACTTTTCTCTTTCTTCGTGCCATTTTATTGTTGCTGGGGTTAAAAACTTTTCAATTTTCTTCCATCCTATGTCATCCTTTGTTGTCAAGTTATTGTTGACCAAAAAGTCTTTGATTTTCTCAATTTAACTTTTTTTTTATCTCGCTGTTGACGTTGGGGCCACAGGGTCTCCTTCGAACTCGTCTTCTACATGAAATTGGGTCTGACAAGTTTTCCTGTGGATACCAATCGTTTTTTTTTCGTGCTCGTTCTGCGAATCTGCATCCAAATAAATAATTTAGCATCTCAAATTAATTTCGCATTCATACAATTTACCTCCAGAATCTTCCAAATCAGTGCTCCAACCCAAATCATCTTCATCCCTACCTAGGCATTCCATGTCTGATAAATCATTTTCTATGATTCCAAGTAACTCATAATCAGTTAATAGCCTTCTGGAAGCCATTTCAATCAATAATACTGTGAAAATAACAAAGTAAGTATATAAAAATAAAAAAAGTGGTGTTATATTTACCAAATCCGCGATACCACTACTTCACAATGTCCTAAATTTATCACACCTCTATAAATGTTCAAAACTCACAAATAGCACGAAAATTGTTTTATTTTCTTGATCAGAAGCGCAAAACAAACACGCATGTACACAAAATATTTTTTTCACCAAACTGAAACCATGCTGAATAGTTATAAGATTGCATGAAACAAACAGCTGAATCAGATGATTGAAATCATCCGATTCTGTCAGCGGACAATTCCAATATATCTCCTCTACTAACCGATAGATGGCTGGAAAAAATGCAATTGGCAACTAAAACATTAACGAATAGAACTTTGTCAACCAAAATCGCAAAAACCAGTTACTTGAACATAAAAAAAATCAAGAAATCCGTGTCCTAAATGTAGGACACCATGAGCGAAAGGGTTAATAGCCCCCCCCCCCTATTTACTTTTGAACGGTTCAACGTAGAACAATGAAAAAAAACGTATTGAATGATATCGCCGATACTAGTTTCTGTAAGAAAAGACATTGTGATTGCCCGATAGATAACGCGGTAAGGCACATCAACTTGAAATTTTAAAATAGCATGGGGGCACATCGTTGAAAGAATAACTCAATTCTCTTTTCAACAATCTAGTTTTTTTTCAATTTCGTTAATACGTTTTTTCACAATATGCATTTGAAATGTCAACTATAACAAAATTTGAAATGCATATTGTGAAAAAACGTTCAAACGAAATTCAAAAAAATAGGATGGTTGAAAAGAGAATTGAATTATCTTTTCAACGATGTGCCACTTGACCCCACATGCCATTTGAAATTTTCAAATTGATGTGCCCCTGCCCGCCATCTATCAAGGAATCACAATGTCTTCTATTTCAAAGAGTATTATCGGTGATATCATTCAAAATAGTTTTGGTCATGTTGTCCGTAGAACAACCATAGTTGGAAGAAATACTGAATCACTTTTTCAACGATGTGCAAATCGACCTCTATGCCTTTCGAAATTTTCAAGTTGATGTGCCCCCTGCGCCCTTTGTCCAGTAATTGTAATGTATCTTCTCTCAAAAAGTAGGACCGGTAACACCATTCAATAAATTTTAAGTCTCATTTTTTCACATCAAACCGTTCAAAAGTTGAGGTAACGGTACCATTGGATTCCGCACTTATATTTGACATTTCAAATGCCTATTGTGAAAAAACGTTTGAACGAAATTCAAAAAAAGCTATTTGAAATTTTCATGTTGATGTGCCCCCCCATACGTCATCTATCGGGCAATCACAATGACTTTTATTTCAAAAAGTAGTATCGGTGGATATCATTGAATACGTTTTTTTTTTCATTGTTCTACGTCGAACCGTTCAAAAGTTAACAAGGGGGGCGACTATTAAAAACCGCACTGTATATATATATATATATATATATATATATATATATATATATATAATATATATAGGTGTGAAGGTATATATATATATATATATATATATATATATATATATATAGATCTGCAAGAACGCTATGGAAAAAGTTGTATTCGAATAGGTTGAATAATACACGAGAAAATCGAGGACATACATACTTTTGATTCACTCTTATACGACCCCACACCTGTAAGCCATTGATATGACCTGGGAAAGTTGTAGAATTAAAAACCCCACAACTGACTAGCCATTGATATGACCCCGTACAGGGTGTTTTTTAATTAGAAACCCCACACTTTAGTTTACTTGGTTAAGATGTTGTTACCAAGTTTATGAAGGGCTATACTGGGTGTGAATAATTTATAAAAACTCACTGGTGATTTTTATCGAGCGGCAGATGAGAATCGTCCTCCCAATATATAGATGTTATAGATTTTTAGAGAGCTAGAATCGTTCAAATTGTGTACCTCGCCAATCTACCTTAGGATACTATGCAAATAATTGAAGCACTTATAAAAACAAACTATATTTAAAAAAAATACTCCATTACACAAACAAACACACTGTATTATGGTATAACATTCTAATCCATACAACTTCCGTACTTCCATAGTACTAAATATGTTCCAAAAATGTAATACAACCTAAATTATTTTTTTTACAACTGACAGTAAGTTGTATCAATTTTTTAAAGTCCTTGTATAGAAGAACTGGTAGGTATGATAGGTTTATTAGTATTTATGAGTCTAATTTATAGGAATCGCGGTCCCCGGATGAGTAAAAAACAAGACTTGTTTTTCTTATGTTGATTTTTTTCATCTCCCCAATTCATTACTCTGCGTATGTTTTTATCAGCCGGTCATAGGGGTAACACACATGTTAATTATTATTTTCACTCAGGTGGGGTGTTTTAGAGTGCATTCTGTCCGCTGCAGTAATTAATGACCGCTTTTTATACATTAAAATTGAAGGTTCAATACATCTTAGCGGAAGACGTCCACATGTTCTTGATTTTATTGGGTCATACATTTTGGGCTAGTCCCACCATGTCGGAGGGGGGCGGGAATGCCTGTGATGATCCCACGTCACACGAGCAGCATATGATGGCGAATGCCTGATGAGGCGGTTACCCATCAAACGTAACCTTATATTTCTGGCTGAAGTCTCTTGTTGATATGGGTATCCAGGGGATGAGGAAGCTCCACCGCCTGCGGTGCCTCATCAACAGGCGTTGGCCTCTGGGAGTATTTCGTCTGTGGGACGAGATGATTGTACTCCTTGATCTCGGTGGGGAGCGGCGCATTAACCCGCTCGGGTACTGACATCCCTGAGCCAGTAGCCTGTCTTACCAGGCGGCGCTACCGTGGCTGTAATGATTTGGTAGCTAGGATTACTTAGCGGACTGATCCGTTGTATCCGGATCCTTCTGCGGCCCTATGCCCCCTTTGGGAGAAAACTAAGGTGAATAACCAGGTACTTCCTCCGGGGGGTGGGTCGTATGGATAGAGTCACTCGGTCGAGCGACCGAAGTGAGACACCTCCAGAACGAATGGAAAGTCATAAATTTCAGAATTGTATGTATGTATTATCTGATAAGATGACTTTTATATGCAGACAATTTTCATTTGTGTTGAAAGTTCGACTTCATAAATATAATTTTATGTTCAGCCTTATATCTTGGTTGACAATTTCATTACTTCATAATGTGACTTCAAGCCCTATGTAGTAGCGATTTTTTTCTACGCATTTTTCAATATTCTTAGATTGTATTATTCGTTAAAATATTTTTTCATATTCTTGGGTCAAGTGTAGGTTAAGAACTTTTCAACAGTCTATAGTATCACTATACAAGAAGTTGCATTCATATCTGTTCAATAAAAATCCCTAAAAATACAAAATAAATTATATTCCAATCGCTTGGATACTTCCCGAGAAAATCGCCGATAGAATGCGTAAATAACGGTCTAAAACAGCTTTTTTTTCAATGTGTTTTTTTTTTTCAGATACAAGCAAGAGGCCATGTCGGCCGACATTTCAAATGATGTTTCTCGAATACAAGACGAAGATGTACTCCGCAAAATGGTAAAAAAATATTATTAGAAAAAAAGTTGCTTCAACTATCTTAATTTTCAGTGGCAGGACACAGAAGACTTCGGGCGGAAAAAGGAAATAAGGTCACATATGTACAAGCTTAGAGAACAACGACTGCGAGAGTTTTATAACAGTGGTGATGTAACTTCCGAAATTCGAACTACTGTTGAAACCACTGGAAAAACCCGTAAGACACCAACTCATGCCGACTCTTTGGTCGATCAAAGTTTTATGAGTCTCAAAGACAAGGAAATCAGAGATTCGGAATCACCTACCAGGGAGTTGAGTTACAAAGTTACAGGTAAAATAAATATATACATATTTTCTTCAACATCGTAGACTAAATAGGCATTATTCATAAGGCACCAAAATTTTCGTCACCGATATTTTTTTTAATTATTTAAACTATTAACCATGGATAAAAATGGATACTGACTTTCCAATCAATAACTCTTCATTAGCTCATAACACCTGTAATTCCAGTAGTTCTTCTAAATCCATACCTACACATAAAGCACTTGTCCATCTCGACGGCGCTGTCGTAATGGCTCAGAGTACCGGGTATATAAAAGAACATTTCGCGAATTGCTGGACGTTAAGCTATTGATTGCGTGTTTTACTCGTAGTTTATGGGTTGTAACGGCGGTTGCGTATATACAAATTTTCTAGTAACCCCAAACAAATGAAATTATAATTTATAAAAACTAAAAAACACGCTTATAAAGCAATAGGGACTGAAAAGTTGAAAATAGTAAGTATTGACCAACAAATGTTCTCTTATGTAAAGAAAGCGTGAGGTGCTTGATATCAGTTATCTTAGTATAGTTATGAAAAGTAAGCAAAAAAGAGTACCCGACGCTTTTTTACATGAGAGAAAATTTTTCGGTCAGTGACTTTATTCTTATTATTTTCAACTGTTTAGTCTTTATTGCTTTATAAGCGCGATTTTTAGTTTTTTCAAACTACAATATTATTTTTAACTTTTTAGTCCATATTGCTACAAAAGACTACGGAAGAAAAACTCCTCGATTGATTCCCCCACATGAGATGAAAACTATAACAAAATTTTGCGAATGTGCATTTGCCACATCTTTGAAATATAAATTATGCTATGAAAAACCATTGCATTGGCCATATCTTTGAAATAAAAATTGTCATTTTTCCGACGATCTAGGTGAGAATACCATAGTCTACTCGACAAGTTGAAAATGGTCTAAAATAGAGATACTGCTCTTAAAATGATGTGTGATAACTCATTGGATGTGGAATAACGCCTAGAAAAATGTGCCAAAAGCGTGTATTAGCACATAAAAAATTTCAAAAGTTATAAACAATTGAATATGAAAAAAAAAATGGCATTTCGTTTTTTGCCAATATTTCATAAACTATTAATATTTAAGAAATTTCAAAAAAAGATTCTAAAAGAAGAGAAAAATTCCAATAGAAAACTCCCGCTCCCGGAACTCTATCTCAATTGTTTATAATTTTAATTTAACGCTAAAAATGGGTCTCCGAGCGACATTTTTAGGTTGCGCGCGCGGCGTCAAAAGCGAGTACGACACATTAATTAATTTATTTATGGTATTAAATATTTTTTTTAATCATGGTGTATTCAGAACACTATAAATAATTTATTTCCGTTGGGAATTTTACTTAAAGTTAATTTTTCTACAAGTTAAACGATTGTTAACTAACAAAATTTTCTCGAACTTCTGTCTTAATTTAAATGAAAAAAAATGTTTAAATAATTGTCGTAAAAATTTCGCTTCGTAGAGCTTTCTTATATACATACTCAACAAGATCACCCATAAAAGTTAAAAAATATTCATACTTTGTTTATAATAATTTTTGAACTTGAACAAAAACTAAAAAATCCAAGTAATGTTGTTGAAAAATTTTTTTTTCTTAATTATCATATTATCGTTTTTTTAATAATACAAGATATAAATTGATTTGCAAAAAAAAATTTTTCCGCCATTTATTGATAATTTTTTTATGAACAAATTGGTTATTTCAATATTTTTGAAAAAAAATTTTTCACAACTTCATTATATTACAAATATTATGATTTATGAAAACAAAAATTTCCTTAATAACAATTTTTAATTGTTTATAATCGTTTTTTTTATATTTCCATTGTTTAAATAATTAGTGAAGAAATTATTTTTCTCCTAAAAATCATAATTAACAGTCCTCTAGAAAGTAACAAAAAAAAAATTCTATCAACAATTCCCTTGTTTATTAACTTACCAATTTGTTATAAACAAATTTTTAACATTGTTAGATTTTTTTTCTGAAACTTCTAAAATTTACAAAAACAACCATATATAACAAAGTATAGAAAAAAAAAATTCCCAATTTTTCCCAATTCCAATTCCCAAAGTACAATAAAAATTGAAAAAATTTTTTTCTATACTTTTTATATAATCGTTTTTGTAAATTTTGGAAGTTTCAGAAAAAAAATCTAACAAAGTTAAAAAAAAAATTATAACAAATTGGTAAGTTAATAAACAATGGAATTGTTGATAAAAAAAATGTTTCTTTGTTACTTCAATTATGATTTTTAGAAAAAAAATAATTTCTAAAATAATTATTTAAACAATAGAAATATAAAGAAACGATAATAAACAATTAAAAATTGTTATTAAGGAATTTTTTTTCTTCAAAAATCATAATATTTTGAATATAATAAAGTTGTGGGAAAATGTTTTTCAAAAATTCTGAAATATTCAATTTGTTTATAAAAAAATTATCAAAAAATGGCGGGAAATTTTTTTTTCAAATCAATCCATTTGTTTAAGAAAAAATTAAAAAATTAAAAAAAAAAGAAAATTTTTAACGACGGATTTTTTTGTTTTTGTTCAAGTACAAAAATTATTATAAACAAAGTATGAATATTTTTTTTACTTTTATGGCGTGATCTCGTCAAGTATGTATATGAAAAGGCTCTACGAAGCGAGAAAATTTTTACGACAATTATTTAAACATTTTTTTTTATTTATAATTAAGACAGAATATCGAGAAAATTTTGTTAGTTGAAAAATCAACTTTAAGTAAAATTCCCAACGGGAATAAATTATTTATAGTGTTTCCAATACACCATAATTTTTTCAAATTCAAAAAAATATATTTAATACCTTAAATAAATTAATTAATGTGTCGTACTCGCTTTTGACGCCGCGCGCGCAACCTAAAAATGTCGCTCGGAGACCCATTTTCAGCGTTAAATTAAAATTATAAATAATGGAGATAGAGTTCCGAGAGTTTTTTATTGGAAATTTCCTCTTCTTTCAGAATCTTCTTTTGAAATTTCTTAAATATCAATGGTTTATGAAATATTGGCAAAAAACGAAATGCCATTTTTTTTTCATCTTCAATTGTTTATAACTTTTGCAATTTTTTATGTGCTAATACACGCTTTTGGCACATTTTTCTAAGCGTTATTCCGGATCCAATGAGCTATCACACATAATTTTAAGAGCAGTATCTCTATTTTAGACCATTTTCAACTTGTCGAGTAGACTACCAGGTCATAGCTATGAAATTATTGTATTGTCATCGGTTCTTAATCTGGAAGAGGGTGAAAATTAATTTCAAATATTCCATCACTTAATACATTCATACATACATACAGGTTAAGCTAATGAAGCGTGGATAAAAAATCAATGAGAGTCAACTCAAATGAACTTGGCCACATAACAGGATCATTCGCCAAAATGACGTATTCTTCGAATTTCTCTTGAAGGTAATCAGTTGGTATTGTTGAATTATGGGGAGGGGTGCCATCTTGTTGGAAATATATACCCTGTCTTGAATCCAATGGCAATTAATCCCTCTATTAATAAACTTTGATATCCTTCGACTAATATCTCGTATTTTGTCCGTTGAATAACCCCAAATTTGTAAAGCTAGACTTGTCCGAAAATAAAATATTTCCCGAAAAGTAATTATTGCGGTGTACATTATTATATAATATCCAATTACAATATTCCTCCCTACCTTGGTGATCATTTCCGTTCAAGTGCTGGTGTAATTAGTATTCAAAAGATTCATAATTGTATTTATGCAAAATTCTGCTTACTCTTTGGCGACTAATTCCTAATTGAATTGCAATTAGTCTTGAAGAAACGGTCTTATCAACTTCTATTTGAAACAAATTTCTTCTGCAATAATTAATGTTTTTTCGTGATCATTGTTGGGTTCTCTTCTGAGCTAATTATCAAGGCGATAAATAATTTCTCGTAGGACATTGTTTTTCTATAAATTTTTCAATATAAACGTTGCAAGCAGCTACCTCATGTTTTTCACATTCTCCATATATTAATAAAATATCCACTTCTTCATCTCATAATATCGCAGCATTTTGAATAAGATTAACTCTCCAAACAATTTTTGAAGTCCAAATAAAAACACCTGTTAATCAACAATTTGACGAGCTAAGTGGTTATATCATCATTTTAAAGCAAACTTAGTTTCAGCCCATATTACCATTCTTCAAGCTTCAATCAGAGAACGTTAAAAATTAATTGTATTGAAGCTCATTTGATTGAAAATAATAACAAATATGATGTAATTGATTCCGATACAGTGGCAATGTTTGATTTCAAGAAAGATAAAGATTTACCATCATAGCCTGAGTTGATTAGTGAAGAAAATACACTTTTAAAAATGTTAATGAATACCGGAATGAATTTGGCTGGTAGATGCTTTCAGTTTTCATGACTTTGTTCTGCTTCCTTTTGTACTCTGGTAGATTTTTGTTAACAATCTTCAAGTCTTTTTCCTTTCTACTTTCTATTTTTATATATTTTTTATTTAACATCACAAACATGACATTCAACAGCTTCGATATAGATATATATCAAAAATGAATATACAAAGTGTTTTAATATGCTTTCAATATTGATATCGCTGGGAAGAACATTTGGAGGACCTTTATCAAACGATTTATCAAATTAGATATATTTCAAATCATTCTATATAGAAAATTAATATGATTCTGTAGCAATATCAGATACTGGATGATATTATTTTCTCTTTACTTCTCTTAATTTTAGATCTGACTTTCGTTTTTTGGAGTATAAAACCTGTATCTTTCAAAATGGCGTACAAGCGCATATATTATAATGCTGACATTCCAAAATGGCCTAATTAATATAGCTTTAGTTTGGTACACATTTTTATGACAATCTATATAATATACATGAAATATTTTGCCTTTTTTCATATAAAAGGAGGAAATTGGACGAGTTTTTCAAACGAGACCGTAGCACAGTTGCAAGACTCTGTATAATTCCCAAAATTCTCAAAATATTTATACATATTTTTTATTCATTTCACTTCACAATATCCTACAGAAAATTTTATAATCGATTTCTCATTTTCAGACAAACATGAAGATCATGGATGGCAAATAACTTCTTCCAAAGAATTGAGCGGGGATGGAAAAACACGAACTAGTAAATTACATGCAACAACTGCAGGCACCCAAAAAATAGATGGCGGCAAAATAGATTATGCAGCTAAAAATGAGCACATAAATAAAACCCATCAAGATGGAGATGATAAAAATTTCACAAAAACTGTGGGTTCACAGTCCAGTTCAATGATTAAACAGGAAGCAATAGGTGGCGATGAAAACAGTAGTTTTCGAACAAACTCTTCAAAAACGTCGTCATCGTCTCGAGTAGTGAGTGAACATAAATCTACATTCCAAGACGTTCCAACTGATGGAAATGAAACATCAATAATAGTAACCAAAAACAATTACACAAATGATGTTCCCGATGAATTGAAGGTTCATCCAAGCTATATCGAAGGAAAAACGAAAGTAACTAAAGAAACAAAAACTCTTCCTGATGGTACAGTTGTTACAACTACAAGATATGAAACTAAAGGAGGCAACTCAAGTCAGATAAGTGAAAAGTATTCTTCAAATGTGAACAACTCAATAGAAAATAACTCATCTAGAACATCAACAGAGGTTCATACTAGCAAAACTTGTAATGATCGAAGGACTCAAGAAAATTTGCAGGCCTTTAAAAGTGTACGTGATTATGACGATAGCCTCAATCACCAGAATATAAAGAGCATCGATCAGAGCACAAGATCTGAAACGAATCGTGTTGGGAATGACAAAATCAGTTATCATCGTGAAAAACATTCCACTGAAGATCGACATGATGTGCGGGAATCACTTAAAAATTCTCAAAACCTAGAAAATGTCAGTACTACGCAAAGTACTAGAGATGTAAAGTCTACAGGATATACTCAAAAAAACATTCACAACGTAAATGAAAAACATACAACAATTGAAAGGGAAACAAAACAAGCTGGACTATTATGTTAACCAAACTGAAATCGATACTACTGGGGCACACGAAAAAGTCAATGCTACATCAAAAAACAAAGATTTCATTGACATGACTTCAACAAGAACTACCAAGACAAGACAAGAACAAGAAAAACCATCTGAAAACATTTCTCATGAAATTATCTCGAAATCACATCAAGCCACTGACCAGAAAGTATCGACTGATAAATTCATAAATGCTGAATGTAATAATGAAGAGAAAACGAGAGATGTAGATAAAAACCAGAGAAACAGAAGTCCAAGCAAAAAACCCGAGGAGCCCAAAGCCCCTTCAGCAGATCCTGTAAGAAAACAACCTCGAAATAATGAACATCCCAAAGTAAGTCAGACCAAAGTGGTTACGGAATCAAATCGGACCACGCAATCTAATGAAGATCGTTACGAAACCACATATAAAAGTGATTATATAAATAGAAAAATTAGTGTTGAGGTGAGTCCAACCCATGATGCATTTGCGCGTTCGCTCAGAGCAGTATCTCCCGAGAGAATACCTAGCCGAGGAAGTCATGTATCGAGCAATATCTCCTTACGAAGTGGTAGCAGTCCCGATAATATAAGACAACCATCAAGATACTCTCCAGAACGCCAACCGAGAGACAGAAGTCATAGCCCCAAAAAGGCCACCGATCGATTTTCCAGCAATGAGACCATCACCTACAAAAGGACAAGCCCCGATAGGAAGCCTCAGACGAAATCATCTCCCAAACGGAGTATTAGTACCGACACTATTGGCAAAACAACAAAAGAAAATATATACACGCGTAATACAAGTGAATCCATTTCCGTAAGAAAAAAGTCAACTAACGATACCACTTCGAATAAATATTTTGATTCCAATACAGTGACAAGGCAAAAACCTGTTCGATCGAGATCGCCTTCCCCATCATCCACCATTGCAAGTGAAATACAATATATCAAAAACGTTAATGATATTGTCACTGACTTGGATGATGAAACAACAAATATTGTGAGCACTGGTGAAAGAAGAGAATTCAAGAAAGAAAAGAGACCAACTACCTTAGAAATAACGAAGAAAACAAGGAAGGTCACTGAAAGATCACCTACATCGCCACTGACAGATCTCATATCACCAAATAAATCTCCTGCTAAAGAAGTGACACGAAGAAATAGCCTCAGATCACCAACAAAAGAACCTTCCAGATCACCAACAAAAGAACCTTCCAGATCACCAACAAAAGAACCTGCGAAGTTTTCTCTGCCAGAAGACCGACCCCTCAAGAGAACAGATACGTATGAAGAAAGGTGTCGTCAAATATTAGGCATCACTGAAAATACAGAGAGAAGAAGAAGTAGTCTGGAGATATCCACACATAAACGGAACTCGTTAACCAGAAGTGATATTACATCGACTAACAAAATCAATAGATCGCCTGATAAATCTCCCGTAAAGTCACCTGTGAGATTAGGTGAAGATGTTCTGAAATCAAGTCTCGATTCTACGAGAATGTATTCACCGGGAAAGCAGAACCGTGAAAAATCCCCAGAGAAAAAGCCAATTGCATCCACAGGGAAACCTATAGGAAAAACACCTGAAGGTTTGAAAACCATAGAGAAAAAAAATCAAGAAAATTATACTAGCGATAATAAAAACTCAATGATTGAAAGTTCGGAGACAGTATCAACTACTAAGCAAGAAAGAAACAAACAATCCATAATAAACAAACCTTCGAAGCACTCTCCCAATAAAGAGAGTCCAACGAACGAAACTACCAATAAAACCGGATTCACGTCCCAAATAACAAGAACTGAATACGAAACACTTTCGAAGTCATACCACAACAAAGAGGGTCCAAGGACCAATGAACCGAGATTTACTGAATACCAATCACAAATAGATACATATCCAGCAAGAGAGTCTTCATGTCCATCTCACATGACTGAATCCCCGTTGAAAGAACCATCAAGGGCATATCCTGAAAAAGACAATCCAACGAAAAAAGAATCTGGAGTTACTGGATATCTATCTCAAAATAAAATATCCTCAGTAAAGGAGCCCTTGGAATCGTATACGGAAAACGGGGAATTGAAAGAAGAAATATCAAAAATAACTGAATTTTCTTCGCAAAAAACTCAATCCGTAAATAATTCAGAAAATCATCTAGTTCATCAAGCTCACGATGTGTATCCAGACCAAGATATACCAAAAGAAGCTACACCGAAAATGAGCAAATACAAACCCCAAGTAAAAAAATATTCAGTGAAGGAACCTTTGGAATCATATCCAGAAAAAGAAAAGCTGAAAGAAAAACCACCCAAAATAACTGAATTTCCGTCGCAAAAGAAACAATCTACATCGAACACTTCAGAAAAGTATCTAGTTCAGGAAATCCACAATGTACATCCCGACAAAGATATTCCAAAAAAAGCAACACCAAAAATTACAGAATTCCCATCTCAAATCAAAAAATCTCCTGTGAGGGAGTCCCTGGAATCATATCCAGAAAAAGAGAAACTGAAAGAGAAACCACCCAAAATAACAGAATTTCCCTCGCAAAAGAAACAACCCTCGTCAAACAATCCAGAAAAATATCCAGTTGAGGAGCCCCACAATGTATATCCAGACGGAGATATTCCAAAAAAAGCAACATCAAAAATAACCGAATTCCCATCTCAAATCAGAAAATCTCCTGTGAAGGAGCCCCTGGAATCATATCCAGAAAAAGAGAAATTGAAAGAAAAGGAGCCCCTAGCACTATATCCAAAAAAAGAGAGACCCAAAGAGAATCCACTTGAAATAATTGAGTTTCCTTCACAAAATAAACAACGTAGACCTGAAAACTCTGAATTTATTAGACAGAAAAATACACAAACAAACGTCGTTCAGAAAATTGAACAAGCTCTCATTACAGGTGAAGATGTGGAAATAGATTCATCCACTGAAGATGTTAGTGAGGATGAAGTACTTGACAAAACTACAGAAAAACATACAGATATAAATATGGAACAAAAATATCAAACTACAGAAAAGCCACATCTGGATTCTAAACCAACGAAAAAATATACAAAGATAGAGGTTCTACAGAGAACACCACTTACACCGAGAAGAAGTTCTTCAAAACACGATGAAATCGAAAATATATTCAACGAAGAAAAAAATTACTATGTGGAAAATAAAATTCCAATTAAAGAGCCTTTGATAACAAAAACGTTCATCAGCCAACTTTGCCGTGAAGGTGAGATTGAAAGAAATGATGTCAGTCAGAAAGTTGTCAGTGGGCTGTCAAAAGATATAGTGAAAGGAAACCAAATTCCTTCCACTCCCACTCAACTTAATCGAACTCCCAATAAAAGTGAGAAACCAATGGGTAAAAAACTAAGTGCAAAGAGTTTTATAGAAAAAGAATGCAATACTTCTATGGGTACTAATGATACTGAAAAGCGCACCCAAGTAAAATCAAGTCCTAACGATAAATCAACCATCAAAAAGCCCAATGAATCGATCCCATCTACCAGAAAAGTAAATATAAAAATCGATAAATTCAATGGATTGGATTCAGAAAAATCAACAACAGAATATACCGATAAATGCTGTAAAGCCAAAATAAAAGAAATACCGAAGATACATTCGAAACCGATCGAGAAAACCACTCCTATTGATGCCAGAAGTAAAATAGAGAAGGACCATATAAAAATAAAAAAAATGAATAATACTATCACTACAAAAACAACACCTCTCAAAACAGAATTGAAAGAGAATGTGGGTAATAAACCCAAACCTAAGGAGCAACCATCACAGCCATCTGGAACTACAAAGAAGTCGACAGTCATCATGCAGTCGTCAATTAATAAAAAACCTGTCCTACAAAAGTCGGCCATCAAGCAACCGGAAAGTTCCACCCCCCAATATACAACAATTAGGAAAAAAACAATAAATCCCACTGATCAAACCATGAAACCAAAAACATTTAGTAGTACCCCAAAAAAACCTACTAATGATAATAAGAAAACAACTATTTCACTCCACGCCAAAAAACCACATGTTCCTGAGGAAGCTATGACAAAAAGAAATTTGGTCACAACTACAATTACATTGAAAGCCTTAGGGCATCCTAAGGGCGCTACAAAGTCGAATATTAAACAAGGTACCGTTACCAAAACTAAAACAACCATAAAATCGAAACCGTCAGCTCGAACACCTGAAAAGACTAAAATTGGAAAAAATCTCTCTGATACAGAAGATGAGTATTGTGCTGTTGATAGTTTAGAAGGTTCAATTATTGATATTTCAAAAGATGATGATATTAGCGAATCGGAATACAATATTACAAAAATGAAACCAGATATGAATAAAATGGGAAGAAAACACGAGAAAAAATGTATAACTACTAAAACAGTTATTATAAATAATAATGAAACTGATAGGAGAGATATAATTGTTGATGTACAAAGATCTATATCATCACGTGAACCAACCCCAGATAGACTTTGTCCCGTTCCATTATCTTCCGATGAAGAACCGCTTGAAATTCCAAGGTATCCTGATGCAGTTGTTGAACCCGACGATAACACTCTGAGGAGAAAGCCAAAGAGACTGTCAGATATTCCGATTATTGAATCTGAAGATACCAGGGAGTTTTCCAGATTTACGGATGTTACTGATATTGATAGAGTTGATGAAACTGACGATAGTTTATTAAGCGTCAACAGGAAAATAAGCAAGTTTTCGGATACAAAAAATATTCAAGGGTTTGAAAAACTTGGACCAGCACCTAAAGTTGAAAGACCCAAATTGAATGTTACCGAGGACTTGGAATCCGATGATTGCCTCCTAAGCGTATCGGACAAAGTAACTAAGTTCATTTCAACTGCTGAAGATCTCATTACCCATGATAAACAAACAGAAATTCGTCCTAAAAGTCCCAAGTGTAAGAATTACACGGAAGACAGGAACGAACCTGAGAACAAAAAAACATACTTGATAACTGGGACGACGGAAGTAAATGATGATGATGAATGCTTATTGAGTGTTACCGAAAAAGTTTCCAAATTTATTTCTACTGCAGACAAACTGACTAGTCATAATAAGAGTCCTGTGAGTTTAGCTAGAATTGAAATCAAACCTAAACAGGAAACTGATAAAAAATCTCCTGAAAGAAAGTTACCTACAAACTTTGTACCAACCGATTCTGAGGATGAAACATATATTCGAAAAGTAGTTGCTACCTCTAGTGATAGAAAAACTGCAACAGAACAAATAAAAAATATTGAAATTGAAGGATATTTCTCCAGTTATAAAGTAACTCTGGGAAGAAAACTGCCAACCGAAGATGGTGGAATTGAAGAACGCAAAAAATTGCCAAGCAGGCACTCACCAACAAAAACAAAATCTACTGAAAGTGATGTCGAAGACCACAGTCCTACTCGACAATCAATAAGAGAGGGCTCATCTCCTTCTCGGTCACCTAGAAGAAAGGACTCATCTTCTACTCTCTCACCCACAAGAAAAAACTCATTTCCTACTAGGCTATCGCAGGAAGAGCCAAAACCAGTTTTGAGTTCTACAGGGCGTATGAGGAGTACTGAAAGTATCAGAAAAGCGAAAGCTTTATTTGAAAATATGTCAAGTAAAGAACCAATTTCGAAAAAAATTGATGTTGCTAACAAGTCGACAATACTCCATAGAAGTCGAACGGAATACAATAAAATGATGGCCCGAAGAAGATTGGGTTACGATGATGACGAAGATGACAGGCCATCGAAGACAAAGACTATTTCAAACAAGACATCTTCCAGATCTAGCTCTCCAGAAAAAGATGTATCCAGATCAAATTCACCGGAAAAGTCAATAAACCGGGAATCGTCACCAGATAATGGCGACGTTCCTCGTTACATGATGCCTTTAGATAGAAGTCTTGAACCCCATAGTCCACGTAAAGGCAGTAGCAGTCCAACTAAATCAGGATCCATTCAACCGATAACACCTCTAGAACATAAGGAGTCAAAAACCACAAAGTATGGAGTATCGTTAAGAGGGACTGACTCTACCACATCTAGTACCACGACTACATCCCCTGAAAGAAAAAAAAGTTCAGTTTCTTCAGAAAAACCAATAACTGAAGAAGACATCGAAGAAATATATGAATTGGTCGTTTTAGAAGAGTTGGTAAGCAATATTTTATAATTGAAACTAATCAATTGATCTGTTTTTGGGAATGTAACCTTCCACGTATGAAAAAGATGAACCGTCAAAAAGACGCTATGCAAATTTTATGCAATTCTATGCAAATTATATGCAAACTATCAGAACACAAATATGTATATGTGTGTGTTTGTATGTTGCATGCAACGACAGACTAATTTATATTAAACTAGCTGGTGCCCGCGACTTCGTCCGCGTAGAATTTGTATTTTTCCTGGTTTTCTTTATGTGATTCCATCTAGCTTCGATCATTAATTTGACAGTTCTTCAGATTTGATGATTCAAAAATGATGGATTTTCATACAAACTTTCTCCTTTTCCACCAACTTAGGAGTTAAATTTCCAAAAATCCTTAGTACTCACCTACAGTGCCAAAGAAGCCCACATGCAAATTTTCACGGTCCTAGCCCAAGGCTGTGCGTTGATATGTCAGACAGTCAGTTTTTTTTATATATTAAATTAGGAAATCAGATTTTTTTATGGTCAATAATATACTTGTTTGTTCGAAAAAATTGTTATGGGCACGTCCGTCCTATCAAAAATTGACGGTTTTTCAATAACGACTCAACATTTCCGTTCAAAATCCTCCGATCAGGGCTGCCGTGAGGGGAGTGCAGGGTAGGCCGCTAGGGGGAACATTAGGGGCAAAGTCCATATGGAAATTCAAAAAAATAGTATTTATAACAAAAACCGGAATAAATAAATAAAAGTGATTTGGACTATTTTTACTGTTTTAGGTGAATTTGAAGTTGAAGTTTTTGTTCCATTTATTTCTATGGTTTTTAAGGGGAATAATTTAGAACATAAGTTACTAAAAAAGAACTTGTAATAGATCAGTAATTTATTAATCTTTTGTAGATATTTTCCTTGTATTTTCTGGCTTAGGAAAGTTAATCACAAAATCATGTTAAAAAACTATATTTTCATTATTATTTTTTAGCTGGAGGAAGTTATTCGTTATGAACTTCGTAAAAAAATACGAGCTCAAATACGTCTAGTGAAGAAGTTGATATCGGAAAACAATTTAATGATTTACATTGCAAGAAGAAAATCTAAAACTGGCAATACGAAACGAGAATCAAGCCCTGGCAAAACAAAACACCCCGTGGGCTCAGATTCAGGTAAAACAAGTCCTGAGAAAAAGCACGCTCCCAAACGATTGCCAGAAACTGATGTTGGAAAAAAAGACACCGAAAAAGAATATCACTCTTCATACTCACATAGTGATCGACGTACGTCGTCAGGCTACACAAAAGTTCATAGAAATAAAAGCCCAGATTCGGAAGTCCCAGAAACGGAAGTTATCGAAAAAAAATCATATTCATATAATGAACGACGGTCATCATCAGATTATATGAAAAAAGTTCACAGGACTAAAAGTCCAGAAACGAAACCACAAAAAAGCGAACCGCAAAAAAGCGCAGATGATAAGCCGGAATGGGTGAAGCAGAGGAATTTGAGAAAAGTTACCGAAACGACTCCTCTAACTATAACAGTAACAAAGACAACCAAAAAGGAGAAAATTACTGCTACGCCAGTAACAGAAATCAAACCCACTGATCTGATCACATCTAGCTATGGAGTTGGACCTACGGATGAAAATGGAACACCTCTATTCGGGTTACGGGCCTTAAGGGCGCAGAACAAGACTGACACAACAAAAGGTATAGTAGTAGAAACGTGTTAAGTTAAGATAGATCCCAAAGTATCTTGTCATTTTTGAGTAATATCGTTTTCAATTCAGGTTCTTAATAAAAAAAAGTTTAATTGATTTGGATAGTTGCTTTTGTTTCTCAACTACGAATATTGATAATACTATTAGGCCCAATGTAAACAAAATGAAGTAAAGAAAGTTAGTCTGTCCTTTTTCATACGAGTGCTCGAAAACCATTGCGTATGCGCAACTTTTTAATTTCGATACATGACAGAAATATTTCAAGTTACTTATTTGACATGTTGACCAGAAACCATCAATTTCTTCAATTTTATTGGTAATCGATTCAATTTGAAGGAATATAATTGGAATAGCCAATGCACAGTTTTGGGGTTATGTTACCATAGTGGGGATTTGCAACAAATGAGATAAGCTCGTCATACTCCAATAATTTTTAACGTAAAACATATGAACGAACAGTATCGCCTCTATGATTTTCTCCTAGTATATGCGCATTAATTTATAAGCACCAGTTTTTGATAATCGATGATTAATTATTTTGGTTTTACATGAACTATTCTTATTATCAATATTCGTAGTTAATAAATTTTAATGATATATTTAATGTCTAATGATATAGTTCTTCATTGCTCGTTAATAATTTATATTGTCCCAATTCTATATATTTAGTTTTGCAAGCAGAGGCCTACGAAGATAAAAATTAACGATTTTTTCAAAAATAATAATTAGTAAATATTACCCATTTTTTGTGAATGGGACATGAGTAAAACTCGCTTCGAGAGTGCATTGTTGAATATTATGAAGTGCAATATGACTCGAGCACAAAGACGACTGAAAGACGCAAAATGTTTTTCTCAGACATTCTGGACATCCTGAGGTGGTCCTGTAATGAGTCTTTATTTCCAGTTTGAGTTTTCAATACGGTCCAGTCTCCTTGATATCTTTGAATTTTTTTTTTCTGTGTCACTTGGAACAAATAACTGAAACGAGGTATCTAATCTAAATTTTAAAAATGAATAGGAATTTTTACTGAGTTGGGGATGAGACCATTTTGAGTTTATTTATATTTTAGTAAATGCATCCATCAGAGAATTCCAGATATTCGAGTTTTGTCATTTTAATTTTAATATATCATTCAAAAGTCATATCAAGGAGTGCGGTAACATTCCCGAGGTATTTTTTTAGTTTTTGTTATTCTAAAAAATTTATAGTTTTTGTTATCCGAAAAATATGTTTATAAGATTTTACTAAATTTCGTAATATTCCATTGATTGGATTTCTCCGATTATTGACATAACATTAGAAATATTGTTTTTGAATGGTGTTTCAAAGTTGTCATATGATTTTTAGCTAGTGGCGTTTGAACCATTGGATTTTTTTTCAATTCAAAGTCTTTATAAACTATGATAAATGAAATGATTGGAAATATAAGCCGATAGGGGAGACAGCCCTCCACTTTATACTTCCTTTGGCGTTATTTTCATGTGTAGATCTATATGAGTTTTATATATCACTGTTTCGAAAAATTATTCAGATAATTGTAAAAATCGAACGAATTATGAAATGGGCAGGGGTAGAGAAACGAACGCCGATTACTATGTGAGGTACCATAAGTTAGAATCTAACTTCTGCGTATCTGAAGACGTTCAGAAAATGAAAAACCAGTTGAACCCTTGTTTTTGGTGCCTATTTATCTCATTCAAGAAGTTTGCCCTTTGTTATGGAAACTGTTTTCTAGACTATCTTATTTCGTACAGGTCTTGAGTTTGGAGTATCTGAATGAATTATATTTCCTTGTTTTTGTCAAAGCTCGTTTGTATCTCTCATTTTCAGTCCCAAAAGTTCATTTCAAAAATTGTTCCTAAAAGAAAGGACTTTCAATTTTTTTATTTCATGATGAGTGATAAATAAATAGCCCATAATCAACAATAACTTGAATTTTTGCCTTGGGTAGAGAAAAGGAATTATTGTAATCGTTCAAAAATCAAAACTCGAAATTGTATACTACGAAGATGAAGCGACAGGTATTATCATTGCCTTCAAAGGTTCAAAAAATTCCTATCATTTTCAATATTTCAGAAATTAATATCAATTTTTTGATTCATCATCAGACCTGTGACGGGTTACCACCTATAACAAAATATAGAATAAGTTTCAATTTCATCACCCCGTAAGTAATTGCAGTAGAATTTGATTATTTCATATATCCTAACTTCTAATTCATTGGAGACATTGATCGAACATTCTATGAAAAAAAAAATAGTCAGCCGTCAGTTCTTATCCTAAAGATGAAAATGCATAGCTTCTTCGGATTCTTCTGGTGGCAAAATGAATAAAAAGTGTACTCTATTGACTAAAAAAATTCAAACCGAAAAATACTCTAATCGGTCAACCCATTTCAATAATAGTAATTTAGTATTCATTTCAGTTCAAGGAACCGTGATTAGGAGTGAATTTTATTCGAAAAATGGCAACGAACCAATTGGCGAAGTAAGTGTTACGAAATATTCGACCGATCCGAGAGATTTGGGAAAAGATGACGAAAGTGCTGACAATAATGGTATAACGAGAATAACAACCACACAAAAATTCGGTTATAAGGATACACCATCCTTGAAATCCATCACTAATAAGAACAAGGTAAATGTTATTGTTCAGATTTTGTTCTCGTCTATTAATGTTACAATTACAGGAAATAACCAGTGAGGATTCGCAGAGCAATGAAATAAAAGTTACCAGAAGAAATTCTGTTAAAGCGCTTTCTCAGAAATTCATCGACAATGCAGGTCAGTGGTTTATATGGTGATTCCATATTTTCAAGATGATTTATTTTCAAATAATGAAGGAATCTGCGAATAGAGCTAATTCTATAGTGTACAGATTTTTGTTACAATTTTGTTGTTGTAGTATTCCGTACCGTAACGGTTAAAGAAAAACCCTAAGAAGAACACTAATAGTAGCCTGTTAATATGTTCGTCCGTCCGTCTATATTTTGAAATCCAAACCATTGATCATAAGGCGTTACCATTTAGTATAGTTGAGGCTACTTTACATTTAGGCAATAGAATTCCATGCAATATATTGGTGAAATATCGTACATGAAAATTATTTTATATTACAATAACATAACAAATAAAACACACAAAGTAATGTAGTTTTCATCCGAATTTTAATTTTCAATGATTACATGTTTTATTGCAAAAAAATCAAATATATAACTTTGGAGCCTTTTGGAAATTTCCTATTTACTGATATAATATGAATATGAAAAATAGCAAATAAGTATATATAATCAGTAGTTAGTACACATGCAATGCATTCAAATTAGCGCATGTTCTAATTCCAAGCAATATCTTGACAATTGCATAAACTGATCGTCTCGGTAGCGTTTGCGCTTGCACCGATCCGAAATTGCATCTGAAAATTACATAAATGTTAATTCCACTTTAAGTTTGATGACTCAGGAATAAAAATCATGATATTTTATTTTTGAATGTGGATTTTCTTGCTGCAATTGTGCCACCAAAGAATTTGTACCAACGGAAAGATCATTGCCAAGGTCGCCAGAAATTTCGGAGCCATAGTACATAATAAATGTTTTTGCAGCAGTTCAATGTAAATATAAAAGTAGCCTGGTGATCTTAATGTCACAGCTTTTTTAGAGAAATGACGTATTTGGAATGTATACAAAACATTTTACAGTGACTCATAAAAATTAGTTTTTTTTGGTTAACACAAAAATAGAAGATATTTTTTCCAAGAAATTAAAAATATATATATATATATATATATATATATATATATATATATATATATATATATATATTCTTTAGTTTCTTGACCACATATATATTTTCTTCAATTTCTCGGAATAAAGGTCTGATTCAGTCAATTCGTATAATTTCTTTTAACGACGTTTCGACATAGTATTTGTCATCATCAGGTTAATAACACTAAAATAAAAATATGGAGTTTGAGACATATTTAACTTAACACAATATGAAAATGTATGTACTAAAATAATTATTCAAAAACATATGGTTCGAAATATAACACGTTATTCACAATATGAAATTATCTGTAATATATATGAGTATTCACTTACAAATCATTTTATTTGACTTTTTGCGTTTGCATCGTACGAACGTTATTGTAGGTGTGTGACTTTGGAGTTATCGGGAATGGTTTGTTTATCTTTCATGCATTTTTACCCTCTTCATAAGTACCCTGGATCGTTTAGATTGAGTTCTGTATATGAGCTGGACTGTATTTTTTGGCAGCATGTAAAGATCAGTTTCCATTATTATTACTATAAACAAAATTAAAAAAAGATTGTTATAAATCTGACTTAAGTTTTTGATATAATTTCTATTGTAAATGCTGTTGGGGTCTTTTTTAATATGCATCATTTCAAGGAATGTTCTTACTCTTGGATTCCTTTCTTTGGTCAAAATTTCAACGTTGTTAGTGTCAAACTTATGTTTATTTTCTTTTTCGTTTTTGGATAAGGCTGAAATGTCATTTTTGAGTACTTGTGGGCTTGTACTCGTTTTTGCAAGTATTGTTTTGTTTGACCTATATAGGTACTTTGACAGTCTTTACACGGTATTCTATATACTGTATGAGTTTGTTTGTTTTTTGGTATTTCTGGTTTTAATTTTGAACTAATGGTTTTGTTCGTATTTTTCAGTCGGTGTGATATAGTTTTTCCTTTGTTTTATTAATTTTATTCGATAGTTTAGCTGTATATGGTAAAGGTATGTATGTTGCTGTTTTCTTATCTGTATTATCATTTTTATTGTAGATCGCATGTATTCGTTTTTCAATTGTTTTTTCTGCAAAGTGGCTGGCGTAATTATTTTCTTTCAAAATATTCTTGATTTTTTCTATATTACTTTTCCTGAATTTTGGGTGAGCAAGCTTCATAGCTCGATCAGTTAAATTTTGAATAACATTTTTTTGTAAGTAAAGGGTGCGTTTGACAAATAGTTTGTGTAACGATTTGATGCATTTGGTTTAATAAACCAGTTTTTGAAAATGTTTTCAGAATTGTCGTGTATTATTGTTGTGTCGAGAAAAATTATTTGTTTTTCTATTTCTTTCTCTGTTGTAAATTTCAATCTTTCAAATATTATTGGAAAAAATGATTACTATGTGAAAAACTCTTGGGAATAAAAAACTTAAGGCAGATTTATAACAATCTTTTTTAACTTTGTTTATAGTAATAATATTAAAAACTGATCTTTACATGCTGCCAAGAAAATACAGTCCGGCTCATATACAGAACTCAATCTAAACAATCCAGGGTATTTATGAAGAGGGTTAAATGCATGAAAGATAAACAAACCGTTTCCGATAACTTCGAAGTCACACATCTACAATAACGTTCGTACGATGCAAATGCAAAAATTCAAATAAAATAATTTGTAAGTGAATACTCATATATATTACAGATAATTTTTTAGTATGAATAACGTGTTATATTTCGAGCCATATGTTTTTGAATAATTATTTTAGTGCATACATTTTAATATTGTGTTAAGTTAAATATGTCTCAAACTCCATATATTTAATTTTAGTGTTTTTAACCTGGTGATGACAAATACTATGTCGAAATTATACGAATTGACTAAATCAGACCTTCATTATGAGAAATTGAAGAAAATATATATATATATATATATATATATATATACATTTATAACTTTCCAGTGGAAACTTTGAAGAGTGAAAGGCAAACATCCTACCCGAGGGCAGGGCTGATTTTGCGAACATCTAGCTTCAAGGATGCAGATAGTGAATCAGACCACGAAGAAACTTCATCGAGTAGGTTTCGTATGACATGATACTACACATTTAAAATCTATATTTGAAAATGATTCCTTGTATGACAATTTTATTGGTATGGCGCCTCATCGATTCTGAAATTTACCCATGGAAAATCAAGTTTAGTCTCTCCTTTTAAGTGAAAGAATGCTCCAAAAGTCGAAGAATGCACATTCAGATCCGAATGAACGATATTTTAATATGCTGAAAAGTCATTGAATCAGTTGAGTTGAAAAAGTATTTTTGTTGTATCTCTGTAGAAATATTTTACGTAACACTGTACTCGTAGCTATAAATAAATTTGCTTTTGTATCATAAGTACGTATTCTTCCTTTCAATTGGATATTTCCAATCTGGGATTTACCACTTTCACCAGCGAGTTTCGTCAATGAAATTCTTGCGAGCTTATATCCCATTTCATGAAATCAAAATAAAATGCATATTTTCTTGGGAAATGTATAGATTCCGTTCAAAAAACGATAACTCATTTCCAACTGTATTTTTTACTCTCTAAAGCAACAGACAATCATTTTTTTACATTTATTTTACCATCAATTTTCGAGAGGTTCAGGTTGCTTTTGCACAAAAAATAATACTAATGAATTGCAGATAAAACGCATTCTTGGCATGAAAAACGATATAAAAATACTTATAGAAAGGCAGGGAGATAATATAGAATTAATACATCTTAAAGTGGGGTGGATGTTAATTTTCCTTTTCTACTGAGATTGAGAATCGGCCTCTTGAATGTATTTTCTGAGATACCTTTTCGATGTATAAAAATATAAACAGTATAAAAAATTAAAGTGTTGCCTACACTATAGTTTTTTGAGAAAGTTATTCGCAGTACGTTCCGTCTTTTCAGAATCCACCCGTATATTCTCATAGAGTATTTTCATTTGTTTCAGAATATCGGGAATATATATTTTTATTAACTTCTACAAATACATACATGATTTATTTATATCTCTCAATCTAAGTGAACGTATAATAAAAGTTAATGCTATAATAGTTATTTATGCAACAAGTGCATAAAGTAAGTGCAATAAACACTTTTTGCACGAGTTGCATACAATATTTTTTCCACGTTCATGCAAAAATCAAAAAATGTTTTATGTAGGTGGCACTAAGTGTGGGAAAATAAAAACCGTAATTTAATAGCAAAATATTTAATAATTAATTAGCATTAATTAGCAATTATCGATTTTCATTGAGAAAGTTAGGAACTAATACCTATGTTAGAAACAATTTAACTAGAACTTTATTTTTGATAAATTGCATTTTCTAGTAATTCCGTAATCCAGTATGCAATAGATATGATTGAAAATAATATAAAATATTCCATTGTTTGAAATGTAATACAATATCACATAAAATGGACTTAAAATCGCATCGATTTGAACGTTTATGTTTGTCATGATCACAAAACGCTGTAGTAGAATGACAGATGAGTGCAATAAACATTTTATTGCACTAGTGCAATAAAGAACCAGTTTTTCCACTAAATATACTTCAATAAAGTTTTTTTTTGCATGAAAGTAGAAAAAAGTTTTTTCACGAATATTATCATAGATATTGGACCACGACTTTATTCAGGTTGTTGAGTTGCAATGAAAACAATTTGACATATTTTTCATGATGCTTGGCATATTCCGTACCCAAATTGCAAAATTTTTGTAGAACGCTATTCCAATGGAAACCCTAAACATCATTGTACCCAACTTATACTATAGGAAAATTTATACCAACAGAAAGGTAAAGTCCAAATTCACTAATTTCCCACAGAATATCCTACTCTCTATATAAGACCACAAATCCCCATAAAAATCCTGTAATTCCATATGCAAAGTGCTTGGTGTATATTATCAACTGCAAATATACCCTCACTGTCCCAGGGAGGTAAGTAAATAGTATTTCCGTAGATTTGAAAATCAGAACAATCAGAACATTTATTACCCATGAGCACTCACCGGGAAATTAAGTGTAAATTTCCCTTTGAGACTGGCTGGACGCTGTGGTGTTACACAATCAAAAATTGCAAAAGTAAACCCTTCACCACACTTACTCACTTCACACATATGTATATGCGCATTTCGATAACTAACTTATTGTAACGTAAATAAACTTAACTTGGTTTAAATAATTTATTTCACACTGAATCTACAACTTAATTTATATTACTACGCCACTGTATAGCTCGATGGTATGGGCTCGTTCAGACTGTCCACTCCCTCTTGAGGGCTCTCTATTTATCTCCGATACAGCATTCTCGATGTTTCGAATTCTTCCAGTTGGCGACGGCATGTTCCAATTGTTTCCAATATTGACCGTTGCATTACGCGGAAGAGGGACTGGATGGTTCTCGAACATCTCCGGGGATGATCTCATCGCTGTCGACGGCAACATGTGAGGCGACAGGTCCGGCCTAGGTTCGTTACATTGCCCCTTCTTAAAGACATTTCGTCCAGAAATTTCATCCTTGGAGTGTGACGATATCTGCATGACTCCCATATCTGCACCGTGAAGTTCGATGGAAGTAACACTCCACGGTCTTCATGATCGGTCGTGGAAGAGGGTTACAGCAAACCAAAATCTTGACGCCGCTGGATCTGAATATCGCCTCCAGCATACTTCTTATGACTCTCCAGTCCAACCCATCAATACCACAGGACAATTTTGGAATTGCTAGATCCACCAGATTCTGGTCCACCATAGTATCTCTCAGTTTGGTGAGACTCTTCCAGACATCTTCATAGGACGGTTTATCTTGGGAATGCCTTTTGGTAACTAGGTAGTAGATGTTTCTCTGGCCTTTCTTCAACTGTAGCACCCCACCAACTTCTGGATTCTGCCCCCGCAGTGTTTGGAGTTGACCAAATTTCTTGGAGAACACTACGGCGATGCCCCTGGACATTCGAAGATCTTCTGCCACACAGTGCGCTAGTGCGTAGTCAGCAGGCACCTCGAAAGGTCTCGTGACTCCTCTCTAGTAACCCCATGTAGAACTTTCTGCCCGTTTGAATACAAGGACATAAACTTCTCGAACGTCATATCATCCTCCGGTGGCTTGAGGGTGCGAACTTGGTCATGGTTTCCAGCGTAAGGGGCCAACCTGTTGAAATGGACGACCCTTGGTTTCCCTCGGGGTGGCTTATGGATTCGGTACACAAGGTCGTTTATCCTTTTCACAATTTTATACGGGCCTTCCCACGAGTTCCGCAACTTTGGTGATAGTCCACGACGACGTTTGGGGTTGTACAGCCAAACCAGGTCATCAACCTTAAATCCTCCAGCGTCGGCCTTGATGTCATAGGTCTTCTTCATTTTATCGCTGGCACTCTGGATGTTCAACCGGACTCGTTCGTGGATGTCGTCCATTCTCTGCCGAAGTTTGCTGACGTAGTCCTCTCCCGCAGTGTCTTGTCCTGGCGGTATCCCAAACTTCAGGTCACAAGGCAGTCGCAGTTCTCGGCCCATTATAATACTAGCAGGAGTTTGACCGGTTGACTCGTGTACTGCGGATCGATAGGCCATCAGGAACAAATGAAGATACTGGTCCCAGTCTCTTTGATGGTCAGAGACAACCTTGGACAAGTGGCGGTTGATCGTCCTGTTCATCCGTTCCACCATTCCATCGGACTGCGGATGTAGGGCCGTGGTTCTTGTCTTGCGGATGTTCAGCAGTAGACATATTTCTTGGAAAGGTTGGATTCGAAATTTCTGCCTTGATCCGAGTGCAGCTCCATTGGAATACCGAATCGGCATATCCACTCTTTCACCAAGACGTCGGCGACGGTGATGGCTTCCTGGTTGGGCAGGGCATAGGCTTCCGCCCACTTACTGAAGTAGTCCATTGCCACAAGGATGTATTTATTCCCGTGGTCGGATACGGGAAACGGGCCGGCGATGTCAATGGCGATTCTCTCGAACGGGCTGCCTACGTTGTACTGACGCATCGGGGCCTTGGGTCGTATTCGAGGTCCATTGCTAGCAGCGCATCAGCGCACTTCCTGCACCAGTCCTGGACGTCAGCTTGACAATTGGCCCAGTAAAACCGTTGCCTCACTTTCTGCAGGGTCTTCGTCACTCCCAGATGTCCTCCGGCGACTCCATCATGGATTTCCCGCAGCACTTCCTCTCTTCTGTTCCTGGGAACAATTATTTGGCGTCTGTCTTCCCCACCAATATCGGCCTCCAACACACGTTTCAGGATCCCATTGTCCAGAATAAGAGAGTTCCATTGTGCCCAATAGGACTTAACAGCCGGCGAGTAACCTGCGACTTCCTGCCATGATGGTCTTCGATTGCCCTTCTTCCAGCTGACGACTAAGCCAAGGTCGGGGTCTCTCTCTTGGTCTTTCTGGATCTTGCTGTCATTCCAGTTGTCATCCATTGCCGCGGTTCTACAAAGTGTTGCTTCTTTCTCTTCTGCTCGTCGGCAATGTGAGCAATCATCTGGACATGGTCTTCGCGACAAGGCATCTGCATTCTTATGGCTAGTTCCGGCTCGATGTTCGATCTCGAAATCGAATTCTTGGAGTCTCTCGATCCAACGTGCTACTTGACCCTCAGGATTTTTGAACTGTAAGAGCCATTTGAGAGCTGCATGGTCAGTTCTCAACAGGAATCTTCTTCCATACACGTACTTGTAGAAGTGTTCCACTCCCTTTACAACAGCTAACAGCTCTCGCCTGGTGACACAGTAATTGCGCTCTGGTTTGCTAAGCGTCTTGCTGAAATAACCAATGACCTTCTCCTGTCCCTCCTGGATCTGAGATAGGACAGCTCCCCACGTTGCTGGCGTCCGTATCCAAAATGAATTTCCCTTTGGGTAGGGGATAGCTCAGTACAGGTGCGTTGATCAAAGCTCCTTTCAGCTTCCTGAATGAGTCTTGACATTCTTCGGACCACTGGAACTTTGTTTGCCCCTCCGTGAGCCTGGTCAGTGGTTTAGCGATGTTGGCGAATCCCAGCACATATCGGCGATAGTATGTGCATAAACCAAGGAAACTTCGAAGTTGGTGAATGTCTTTTGGGATGGGCCAATCCTTAACAGCTTTGATCTTCTGGTCATCCACTGCTACTCCTTCCCAGAGACAACGTGGCCGAGGTATCGTACTTCTTTTGGAACAGATGGCATTTCTTAGGGGCTCAGCTTCAATCCGGAGTTCCTCAGTCGCAGGAATACTTCCTCCAAGTTTTCACGTGGTCCTCAAACGATCTGCCGACCACAATTATGTCGTCGAGATACACTAGACACGTGTTCCATGAGAGTCCCTTCAGTACTGTTTCCATCAATCTTTCGAATGTGGCGGGAGCATTACAGAGCCGAATGGCATAACGGTGAACTGCCACAATCCTGAGCCGATGGAAAGCAGTCTTTTCTCGATCTTCCTGAGCCAGTTCTACTTGCCAGTATCCACTCTTCAGATCAAGGGTCGAGAAAATCGTGGAACCAGCCAACGTGTCTAGGGTGTCATCTATTCTCGGGAGAGGGTAACTGTCCTTCTTCGTGACATTATTAAGTTGGCGATAGTCTACACAAAAGCGTGTCGATCCATCCTTTTTCTTCACCAGTACGACTGGAGAGGACCAGGGACTGTCAGATGGTTCGATAACTCCTTCTTTTCCCATATCGCTGACTATTTTGTCAGCCTCTTCCTTCTTGGCAAGAGGAAGTCTTCTTGCTGATTGCCGGATCGGTCGGGCACCCCCAGTATCAATCTTGTGCTGGACCACATTAGTTCGACCCCCTTTTCCTTGTCCGGTATCGAAGATGTCTTGGTACTTTTTGACTAAATCTCTTAGTTTGGGCTGTTGAGCTGGTTTTATGTCTTTGGAAGAGATGGCAACTAATTTCTCTAGTTCTGTGGGCAAGTTGTTGGGTTGGCTAATCGTACCTCGTACGCCCCGGATCACGGATGAAACTGACGAGCAGTGCCCCAAAATTGTTCCTTTCTTCAAGGTCACTGGGAAATAATTGACATTCATGACCCTTACCGGCACAAATTTGTCAGCACGCAACAAGGTCTTTCCTAGTGCAATCCCTCGTCCAATTTTCTCATCATGAAGTTTGGGCTCGAACATCACCACGTCTCCACTGCTCGCACTCCCGTCCAGGCGAGCCTCCAGAATGGTTTCAGCCCTCTCAGGTACGCTTACATCTTCAGCCAACAGCACACGGATCAACTCTTCACTTCTCCCATGAAGTACCAGCTCTTCTCCGTTGACACGTAGGACGCCGTCTTTGAAATCAATTCAAACCCTCTGGAATTCATGATGTCCATTCCGATGATTGCATCGTCTTCGATGTCCGCTACAAGTGCCTGATGTTTCACTTTAGTGTTGCCCAAAATTATTTCAATCGGTAGCTCGCCATATCAGTAGCTGGCTCCCTGTTGCTGTGCGTAGCTTCCAAGTTGTCGGTTCAATCCGTTCCGGTGTTCTGGCAAAGGAAGGCCCGAGAATTGTCCTAGTCGCACCTGTGTCTAGCAGCATGGTGCAAGGCTCGTTATTGATGAGACCGTCTACGAAACACCCTTGTTCTGTCGTTGAAGGATAGAGACATATGCGTTGTTAACCGGGGCTTGCCGGACACATGCCGACGATTGCCCTCTCTCATCGACCTTTCTTAGTTTTCCGGCATCGGAGTCGATGAATGTTGGACATTTGCTACGCACATGGCCAATTTTGCGACAATTCCGGCATATTATATGTCTTTTCTCAGGCAACACTTCCTTCATCACTTTTCTTATGGCAGCTTCCAAGTTAGCAGGCTCCTGTGAGTCTTCCTCAATCGTTTGAACTTTACTTTGGCTTTGCAGCATTGTTTTGCTGCCTCAAATTCCAAAGCTCGTGCCAGTGCGTCTACGAGATGTGTTGGACGAGCTAATATCAACGCTTGTCTGGTTTCTTGGTCACGGAGTCCATCCAAGAATGCCTGAACCGCTAGTCGCTCCATTACAATTTCTGGTGTGGCTGGATATGCGAGACGAACCAAGCGTGCAATGTCAGTTTCGAATTCTTGTAAGGATTCGCCCGATTTTGGCAGCGATTTTTCGAGTTGGGAGTGGTATACGTGTTCCAAATGGGCCTGGCCATATCGTAATTCTAGATGTTTAATCAGCTGATCATAGTCCTCCTGTTCTTGGGCGGTAAGAGTTTGTAGAATATTCGTCGCTTCTCCACGTAATGCAAGTGTTAGTGCTATAGCTCTTTCCCCTGCATTCCATCCATTTGCTTTGGCCGCTGCTTCAAACTGTCGGCGGTAATTTTCCCATGGAGTTTTTCCGTCGAATTGAGGCGGCTTCATGGAAAGCTTCCCTATTTCAGAAATGACCTTGACATCTTGTATACCCTCTTGAACTTTATCCAAGTTCAAACTCAAGTCCAGCATTGCATCTTTGTTAACCATCTCTGTGGAGGGCGCACTATCAATTCGTTTTTCCAGCTTACTGATCGTTTCCTTCATCTTGTCCATCTCTGCCTCGACGGTTCCTATTCTTTTTTTTAGACGATTCGCCACACCACAGAGTCCTTTTTTTAAGCCTTCTGTGTTTTCTAGGAGCTTATCTTCCAGGCTTCTTGAATTTTCTTGAAGCTTCTCTTCCAGATTTCTAGAAAGCTTCTCTTCCAGATTTATAGAATTTTCTTGAAGCTTCTCTTCCAGATTTCTAGAATTTTCTTCAAGCTTCTCTTCCAAAGTCCTCGAATTTTGTTGCAGCTCTTCTTTCAAGGATTCTATTATCGGACTCAAATCACCTCCGGGAACTTCGAATAAAATGTTTCGGGTCCTCACCTTCTTGTATAAGTCCTTCCGCAAGTCTTTCCTGAGTACTTGCTTTTTTACCCGTTGTTTCCAGTTCCCTTTCCTCCAATTCCTGTTTCAATTCCGCTACCTTCAAATCCGCAAGGCGCACTTTTCTTGAACACATTTTGTCTTTGACGAGGTATCAGTCTGTTTCACCCGAAAAGTTTATCAGTTTGTTAAAAATTCACTTCGCGAATTCTTTTCCACGGGCCACCAGTCTATTGTCTGTTTCACGCGAAGAGTGTATCAGTTTATATTCCCACGCACAATTGTCCACTTCGCGAAAACCGGGCCACTGTCTATTTTGGGCGTACAAAAAGGTCTATCAATTTATTTTTCTGACTATCCACTCCACGATCACTTGTTTATTTTCAAAATCTCACTTCCGACACCAATTGTAACGTAAATAAACTTAACTTGGTTTAAATAATTTATTTCACACTGAATCTACAACTTAATTTATATTACTACGCCACTGTATAGCTCGATGGTATGGGCTCGTTCAGACTGTCCACTCCCTCTTGAGGGCTCTCTATTTATCTCCGATACAGCATTCTCGATGTTTCGAATTCTTCCAGTTGGCGACGGCATGTTCCAATTGTTTCCAATATTGACCGTTGCATTACGCGGAAGAGGGACTGGATGGTTCTCGAACATCTCCGGGGATGATCTCATCGCTGTCGACGGCAACATGTGAGGCGACAGGTCCGGCCTAGGTTCGTTACATTATCATCATCTGTAGTTAACTACACTAAATAAATTGTAACATTTCCTTCCAATATATATCTGGTGTTTCTAATTGCGTTATTTTATACTTATTACTGTTCCTTAACTCGCTAATGGGATCTTGATGGTTCTATGGGGATCAAAGTAAACAAGGTAGAATACATCGGCCCATTATCTTCATTTAGTCAATTTTTATTATGGTTTTTGTGGATAACTATACTCTTTAGGATATCTAATTTTCTAGTATCGTTGATCGATTTGATCATTTTCAAATTATGAATATTAATTTTGTGACCAGATTCGATCATATGGTCCGCTGCGCTTGACTTATTCTCATTTCGGTGACATGGCCTTTTGGAAACTGAACGTTTTGTCTGACCGTAATAGACTTTGTCGCAATTTTTTCCTTCGGGTTTCCTAATATCGTTTGGGAGATTTACATCCCGAAATATAGTGTTGAGAGTTTTGGATTGAGAGGGATTCTCACGAATCTTTTGCTTTCCGTCTTTTTTCTCAGCAAAGCACCCAAACAAAAACACTCAAATAATCACACAAACAACATACCCCTCACCAGGTTTTTTAGTAATTTATTTTCCTGGAAAAACACTCAAAAACCAAACTACTAAAACGACAAAACTCACAAGGCACATACCTCAAATCTCGGCATAAGCTTAGCAGGAGGCTGATTTCGTTACAAAACTAAACATGTACGCA
Source organism: Gonioctena quinquepunctata (assembly GCA_018342105.1). Lineage (NCBI taxonomy): Eukaryota > Metazoa > Arthropoda > Insecta > Coleoptera > Chrysomelidae > Gonioctena > Gonioctena quinquepunctata. The sequence continues at coordinate 196,069 of JAFIRS010000405.1, forward strand.
ACCGAAAGACAAGAGAACAGCACCAAAATCAGCTGCTCGTTCGAAGGGAGCAACCCGTCACGATGCTCCGGGTGACGGTTCGGTCCTCTCCGGACTGCAGGTGGCGCGAACTACCCGCTTTCTGTATATTGTATATATTGTTTTTAAGGATTAAGTCATGAAATGTATTACAAACATTGTAAATGAATACCTTTGGATTGGATTGGATGGTGCCCACATAAACAATATTATTCGGATTTATTGTTGATTTTTGGCAATGTAGAACTTCTATAGTAACTTCTCTGAATAAAATATCGCGGCTATGATTTTCACTGACGTTCAACAAATGGTCACCCCTCATGGCATGAATTATATTTTGATGGTGATCAACATCCATCTGAAGGTATGGCTTAATGGACAGAATTACTGTGACCCGTTGTCTTAATAATTTCTTTCTCCCGAACGCCGCTTTTTGCTAGACTTGAAACTGCTGTGGCATTTGCTGATTAGCTAGACACACACGAACGGATTTTCTGCCGCAGACGAAACCTCTGTTGGATCTCTCCGTTTGTAGCCGACGACGGGCGAAGTCCGTGAACATGATGATGAAGTCTCCTAGAGTAAAATACTCCGGAAGCAAAATACCTCTCCATTCGGATTTCCGGGCGAGAGGTACTCGAGGGGACTCAACATTAAAGATTAATTTTTGCAACATCCGCGGACTCAACAAGAACATCAATGACGTCCACCATCACCTACAGACGAAAAAACCGGATATTCTGGCTCTAACAGAAACACAAGTAAACTCGTCCACCAACAAGGTCCATATGCTTTGTCCTGGTTACGAACTCCATTCTCGATTCAGGTTCAAAGGTGGAGTCTGCCTTTACGCTAAGGCTAACCTTTCATGCCAGCGTGAAGAGAGTTTGGAACCGAAAGACTTTGATGTGATATCTGATACCAAACTGACTAAGTTCCTCTGCTGCCTTTAGCTATCACCTAATGGACCTTCATATAACGACCTCTTTGAATTTTTATCACTCAAACTGGACTACATTCAGGAGAACCATCCAACAGCTGAAACCATAATCAAGGGAGACTTTAATGTACATAACGCTGCCTGGCTCAAATTCTCTAACAAAACAGATGATGCGGGTCGTCAAGCCGAGGCCTTCGCCATCACTCATGGTCTAGAACAACTGGTCGAGCTACCAACCCGCATCCCTGATGTCAACAACCAGTCTGCCAATACACTAGATCTTTTCCTCACCACCAATCCTGACCCGTATAGAATAGAAGTTTGTGCCCCACTTGGGAACTCTGATCACACCCTCATCTCCACAACATGCTCTTTCCATTTACCATCGAGCTGCACAATACCACCCCGTCTCATGTGGCATTACAATTCGGCCGACTGGGAAGGTCTTCGTATGTTTTTCTCAGCGTTTCCATGGAAGAGAGTTTGTTTCTCTTCAGTAGATCCAACACGATGTGCTGAGACAATTTCTGAAATCATCATGTTGGGGATGCAAACCTACATACCGCACACCGAAAGAAGAACATCATCCGATAAGACCTGGTTTAACAGAAACTGCTCTAGAGCTGTGGCTTCCAAACAGGCAGCATACCATCGATGACTAAAAAATCCGGGCCCTGAGACCAGAGCAGCATATGTCGAGGCTAGAGGCATATGCAAAGAGACAATAGAATGCTCAAAAGATGCCCACAATGCCAAAATAAGATCAAAACTTGCTGAATGTCCTAACGGATCCCGTTCATTTTGGTCTTTCGCCAAAGCTGTGGGAAGAAACTTCACTTCCAGCTCATTTCCTCCTCTAACCAAAGAAGATAGAACACTAGCAACGACTGCCCAGGAAAAAGCCAATATCTTTGCGCACCTATTTGCTGGAAATTCCACTCTGGTTTCATCGGGAAAACAACCCCCGAACATTACACCTATTGACAGTCACATGCCCGAGATTACCTTTCGCCAACGTACTATCAGAAAGATTCTGCTGGGTCTCAACACCAACAAAGCCTGTGGATCTGACGGAATCCCGCCGATTGTTCTCAAGAAATGTGCCCCCGAACTAACACCTGTTCTTTGCAAGTTGTTCAACCACTCTCACAATTTGGGGGATTTCCGTCCAATTGGAAAATTGCAAGAGTACAGCCAGTCCCTAAAAAAGGCAAAAAGGCCCTACCTAGCAACTACAGACCTATCGCACTGCTATCTATTATTTCAAAGGTCATGGAAAAAGCCATCAACATCGAGCTCATGAAATATCTAGAAGACTCAGGAATTGTCAACGTTAGACAATATGGCTTCCGCCATCAGAGATCAACTGGTGACCTGCTCGCTTACGTCTCACATATATGGCAGCTATCTATTGAAAAGTATGGAAAAACTTTAGCTGTGGCATTAGATATCTCCAAGGCGTTCGATCGAGTTTGGCACCAGGGACTCCTCGCCAAGCTTCCGTCTTATGGCTTGCCCCCTCAGCTGTGTTCTCTGCTTGCTAGTTTTCTCTCAAACAGGTCTCTCCATGTAATGGTCGATGGAGTTTCATCTGACACTCTACTCATAAATGCTGGTGTTCCGCAAGGATCTATTCTCGCACCAACACTATTTCTTCTTCACATCAACGACCTGTTGAAAGCAACTTCATGTCCAGTACACAGCTTTGCCGATGATAGTACCCTCCATACCGCTTTCTCTTCCAGGGCCCCTATATCAGCCCGTGAAACCAGAAATGAACGAGGAAGAAATGTTAATAATATAAATATGGACTTAGCAACAATTCTCGAGTGGAGATCTAATAACTTGGTAGAATTCAATGCAAACAAAACACAAGCATGTCTTTTCTCTAGAAAAGTCGATCTCACTGCGCCTAACATAACTTTGTCAGGAGTAACCATACCACTGAAGTCATCCATATCGATGCTTGGTATTACTATCAGCAATAACCTTTCCTGGGAAAATCACGTGAGGTCCATTGCCAAAAGTGCATGCCAAAAACTTGGTTTTTTGTTTCGTGCCAAGAGTTATTTCACCCCCACTCAGCTGCTTATGATCTATAAGGCACAGATCCGACCTGTCCTGGAATACTGTTCCCATATTTGGAGCGCGGCACCTAAACATATCCTGAGGCTATTGGATTCTGTCCAAAAAAGGGCAATTCGTCTCGTCGGTGATGCCTCGCTTACAAACTCGCTCACTTGTCTGGAACACCGTAGAAAAGTTGGCGATTTGTCTCTATTTTATAGATATTTTCATGGGCGATGCTCTTCTGAAATATCAACAATCGTTCCTGCTTTGGCAGTCTCTTCGAGACTAACCCGTCAAGTTCAGTCATCACACCCCTTCGTGGTCACTTTGGAGACCTGCAGAACATCACTTTCCAAAGACTCGTTCATCCAACGAACAGCGAGGCTTTGGAACTCATTGCCTAGGGAGGTGTTCCCCGAGGCATACAACCTCCAGAAATTTAAGAAGAACACCAACTCCTATCTTCTTTCCCTTGGTTCCCACGATGTTCTCTGAACATTACAGGATATCCCTTTTCGTGGGAACCAGAACATAAAAAAAAAACAATCGAATCGGTGAAAGAGCTGCCCCGCCGCAGATCCGACCTGGCAGTTAGTGAGGAATCAGGGGTATGGTACGCTGTGGACTCATTTGTGAAAATTGAGTGGACAAAAAATAATTACGAAAGTCATGGATATGTACCGTGTACGACCTTGCCTCTGGAAAGTCAAAGATAAAGTTTATCTGAAAAATCTGAAATAATTTTTAAAATCCTCGGTTTCATGTTACCTCAGTTCTTGTATTAATTTATTTATTGTATACAAAATGATAAAAGTGATACAGAATAAGAAAAAATATATATAGACCAAGTATGATACAAAGATAAATTGGGTTAATAACATAATAATAAAGAATGATAAAACAAACAAGTATGAAAGTTGATACAATATATAAGGGACAGGGTACAGATTGTGTACAGAAGTGACTTAACACTTGTGTTGTGCTACAAAGTAATATTAATTGATCTAAAATTACAGTTGTGTACAGAAAGTGAAGAATTAAATAGTGGTTTTATATCATGTTAGTGTAACTATTGATGTTCTAGTATTTTGATAAATTCGAAGTAATTTGCGAAGATGAATTTTTTTGATTCTCTCGAGAAGGTTTTATGATTTTTAATATGTTCTACCTTTAGGGGTAGGATATTACAAGGTTTGGGTAACGTATAAGTTAAGAAACGGTGACAAACATTTTTATTAAATTTTGGAGTGGGTAGCAATTTGTTTGTAGTGCTTCTAGTGGTATAAGCTGTTGGAACAGAATTCTGAAGTATTTTCTTTTTGAATGCATACATACATACAATGTGAAAATATAATGTACGGATATTACTAATGTCTTCTGTCTCTCCTCCACCCATTTTTTACCCATTTTGTTCGACGTCGGGTTTTTTTCTTGGTAACTGATGCTACCATACACAAACCGATAAGAGCCACGTCTCGTTTCCGTTCCATCCCACTTCTCTCATCAAAACACCTCTAGAAAATTAGCTGCGTCGAAAAGATCTGGCCCGTAGTCCACGTCGTTCAAACTATGACAGACTTTGCCACTAACGCACAGATCTGATCCCTCACATGCTACCTCGTGAAGGTGCGATCTGTCTGTTAATGGTCACTGTCGGATTTGGCCCTCGGAGGACCAGATCCGCGGGCGTGGTCTGACAGATCTGGACTGCAGGCCGCATCTTTCGTGTGTGTCCAGCTGATGATTTGTAGCTTTCACCTTCTTAGCATCACTTCCAATTAAAGTTACGGCTTCTTTCAACCAGGAAAAATCGTGTCTTGGCAGGAAAATTCTTATACCAGCCTTTTGAAAAAAAACAATTCCAGTTCGGGTTCGAAGACACAATCTATCCACTGCTATATCTCCTCGTTCCTCCATAAAGTTTTCAAGCAGTCTCATCGGACACTCATCAGGATTTCTGATGTTCCTCACCAACCACTTACTTTTTTTTTTGCTCCACCTTGACTTGTTTTAGTAAAAACAGAATTGTACTCAATTATTTCTGTGCAGTTTTCTTTGTGGTCTATTTCTTTACAAAATATTCAACTTTGGCCATCACTCCCTCACCACCTCTCCATACTAGTTCATAAGACATTACATGAAACAACTTCCGCTCTTACGCAAAAGGTTCATTTTGCAATTGTCGGTGTTTCGCATCACGTGAAGTTCTCGCTCATGCAAACTGAATAATAATATAACTTTATTCATGATAAATAAATACAGCTAAAAGACTACATGTTAGGAGTCAATAAAGTACTAAGGGATAAGTGCAAGCACTTGTTTCCCATAAAAAAGATAAATGAAAGAATACAGATAAATATATAAAAAATACAGATGAATATATAAAAAATACAGATGAATATAGTACAGATAAATATAAACAAAACAGATAAGATACATAAATTCCACTTAAAAAAAGAATGAATGATGAGATCCAGTTAAAATACTAAAATATAAAAGACATGATATATAGTAAAATACAGTAATAAAAATACAATAAAGCACATACCAAGAAAGGATAAAATTTTAGTTAATATTTGGTAAAACACATTTTTCGAATTCTCGACTGAATTTCACATAATCTAAAACAATAATAGATAATAAATCGCATCATCTATAACATTATAATATTCCTGAATTTTGTTTCTTTTTCAAACTGTCTCCAACCTTTATAACGGCTTCTTTATAATGTAACGTAAATAAACTTAACTTGGTTCTAATAATTTATTTCACACTTAATCTACAACTTAATTTATATTACTACGCTACTGAATAGCTCGATCGTATGGGCTCGTTCAGACTGTTTACTCCCTCTTGAGGGCTGTCTATTTATCTCCGATACAGCATTCTCGATGTTTCGAATTCTTCCAGTTGGCGACGGCATGTTCCAATTGTTTCCAATATTGACCGTTGCATTACGCGGAAGAGGGACTGGATGGTTCTCGAATATCTCCGGGGATGATCTCATCGCTGTCGATGGCGACGCGGGAGGCGACAGGTCTGGCCTAGGTTCGTTACATTGCCCCCTTCTTAAAGACATTTCGTCCGAAATTTCATCCTTTGAGTGTGACGATATCTGCATGACTCCCCATATCTGCACCGTGAAGTTCGATGGAAGTAACACTCCACGGTCTTCATGATCGGTCGTGGAAGAGGGTTACAGCAAACCAAAATCTTGACGCCGCTGGATCTGAATATCGCCTCCAGCATACTTCTTATGACTCTCCAGTCCAACCCATCAATACCACAGGATAATTTTGGAATTGCTAGATCCACCAGATTCTGGTCCACCATAGTATCTCTTAGTTTGGTGAGACTCTTCCAGACATCTTCATAGGACGGTTTATCTTGGGAATGCCTCTTGGTAACTAGGTAGTAGATGTTTCTCTGGCCTTTCTTCAACTGTAGCACCCCACCAACTTCTGGATTCTGCTCCCGCAGTGTTTGGAGTTGACCAAATTTCTTGGAGAACACTGCGGCGATGCCCTGGACATTTGAAGATCTTCTGCCACACAGTGCGCTAGTGCGTAGTCAGCAGGCACCTCGAAAGGTCTCGTGACTCCTCTAGTAACCCCATGTAGAACTTTCTGCCCGTTTGAATACAAGGACATAAACTTCTCGAACGTCATATCATCCTCCGGTGGCTTGAGGGTGCGAACTTGGTCATGGTTTCCAGCGTAAGGGGCCAACCTGTTGAAATGGACGACCCTTGGTTTCCTCGAGGTGGCTTATGGATTCGGTACACAAGGTCGTTTATCCTTTTCACGATTTTATACGGGCCTTCCACGAGTTCCGCAACTTTGGTGATAGTCCACGACGACGTTTGGGGTTGTACAGCCAAACCAGGTCATCAACCTTAAATCCTCCTGCGTCGGCCTTGATGTCATAGGTCTTCTTCATTTTATCGCTGGCACTCTGGATGTTCAACCGGACTCGTTCGTGGATGTCGTCCATTCTCTGCCGAAGTTTGCTGACGTAGTCCTCTCCCGCAGTGTCTTGTCCTGGCGGTATCCCAAACTTCAGGTCACAAGGCAGTCGCAGTTCTCGGCCATTATAATACTAGCAGGAGTTTGACCGGTTGACTCGTGTACTGCGGATCGATAGGCCATCAGGAACAAATGAAGATACTGGTCCCAGTCTCTTTGATGGTCAGAGACAACCTTGGACAAGTGGCGGTTGATCGTCCTGTTCATCCGTTCCACCATTCCATCGGACTGCGGATGTAGGGCCGTGGTTCTTGTCTTGCGGATGTTCAGCAGTAGACATATTTCTTGGAAAAGGTTGGATTCGAAATTTCTGCCTTGATCCGAGTGCAGCTCCATTGGAATACCGAATCGACATATCCACTCTTTCACCAAGACGTCGGCGACGGTGATGGCTTCCTGGTTGGGCAGGGCATAGGCTTCCGCCCACTTACTGAAGTAGTCCATTGCCACAAGGATGTATTTATTCCCGTGGTCGGATACGGGAAACGGGCCGGCGATGTCAATGGCGATTTCTCGAACGGGCTGCCTACGTTGTACTGACGCATCGGGGCCTTGGGTCGTATTCGAGGTCCATTGCTAGCAGCGCATCAGCGCACTTCCTGCACCAGTCCTGGACGTCAGCTTGACAATTGGCCCAGTAAAACCGTTGCCTCACTTTCTGCAGGGTCTTCGTCACTCCCAGATGTCCTCCGGCGACTCCATCATGGATTTCCCGCAGCACTTCCTCTCTTCTGTTCCTGGGAACAATTATTTGGCGTCTGTCTTCCCCACCAATATCGGCATCAACCACGTTTCAGGATCCCATTGTCAGAATAAGAGAGTTCCATTGTGCCCAATAGGACTTAACAGCCGGCGAGTAACTCTGCGACTTCCGGCCATGATGGTCTTCGATTGCCCTTCTTCCAGCTGACGACTAAGCCAAGGTCTGAGTCTCTCTCTTGGTCTTTCTGGATCTTGCCGTCATTCCAGTTGTCATCCATTGCCGCGGTTCTACAAAGTGTTGCTTCTTTCTCTTCTGCTCGTCGGCAATGTGAGCAATCATCTGGACATGGTCTTCGCGACAAGGCATCTGCATTCTTATGACTAGTTCCGGCTCGATGTTCGATCTCGAAATCGAATTCTTGGATCTCTCGATCCAACGTGCTACTTGACCCTCAGGATTTTTGAACTGTAAGAGCCATTTGAGAGCTGCATGGTCAGTTCTCACAGGAATCTTCTTCCATACACGTACTTGTAGAAGTGTTCCCCCTTTACAACAGCTAACAGCTCTCGCCTGGTGACACAGTAATTGCGCTCTGGTTTGCTAAGCGTCTTGCTGAAATAACCAATGACCTTCTCCTGTCCCTCTTGGATCTGAGATAGGACAGCTCCAAGTCCCACGTTGCTGGCGTCCGTATCCAAAATGAATTGCCCTTTGGGTATGGGATAGCTCAGTATAGGTGCGTTGATCAAAGCTCCTTTCAGCTTCCTGAATGAATCTTGACATTCTTCGGACCACTGGAACTTTGTTTGGCCTTCCGTGAGCCTGGTCAGTGGTTTAGCGATGTTGGCGAATCCCAGCACATATCGGCGATAGTATGTGCATAAACCAAGGAAACTTCGAAGTTGGTGAATATCTTTTGGGATGGGCCAATCCTTAACAGCTTTGATCTTCTGGTCATCCACTGCTACTCCTTCTCCAGAGACAACGTGGCCGAGGTATCGTACTTCTTTTGGAACAGATGGCATTTCTTAGGGCTCAGCTTCAATCCGGAGTTCCTCAGTCGCGGAATACTTCCTCCAAGTTTTTCACGTGGTCCTCAAACGATCTGCCGACCACAATTATGTCGTCGAGATACACTAGACACGTGTTCCATGAGAGTCCTTTCAGCACTGTCTCCATCAATCTTTCGAATGTGGCGGGAGCATTACAGAGCCCGAATGGCATAACGGTGAACTGCCACAATCCTGAGCCGATGGTAAAAGCAGTCTTTCTCGATCTTCCTGAGCGAGTTCTACTTCCAGTATCCACTCTTCAGATCAAGGGTCGAGAAAATCGTGGAACCAGCCAACGTGTCTAGGGTGTCATCTATTCTCGGGAGAGGGTAACTGTCCTTCTTCGTGACATTATTAAGTTGGCGATAGTCTACACAAAGCGTGTCGATCCATCCTTTTCTTCACCAGTACGACTGGAAGGACCAGGGACTGTCAGATGGTTCGATAACTCCTTCTTTCCCATATCGCTGACTATTTTGTCAGCCTCTTCCTTCTTGGCAAGGGAAGTCTTCTTGCTGATTGCCGGATCGGTCGGCACCCCAGTATCAATCTTGTGCTGGACCACATTGTTCGACCCCTTTTCCTTGTCCGGTATCGAAGATGTCTTGGTACTTTTGACTAAATCTCTTAGTTTGGGCTGTTGAGCTGGTTTTATGTCTTTGGAAGAGATGGCAACTAATTTTTCTAGTTCTGTGGGCAGTTGTTGGGTTGGCTAATCGTTACCTCGTACGCCCCGGATCACAGATGAAACTGACGAGCAGTGCCCTAAAATTGTTCCTTTCTTTAAGGTCACTGGAAAGTAATTGACATTCATGACCCTTACCGGTACAAATTTTCAGCACGTAACAGGGTTTTCCCTAGGGCAATCCCTCGTCAATTTTCTCATCATGAAGTTTGGGCTCGAACATCATCACGTCTCCACTGCTCGCACTCCGTCAGGCGAGCCTCAGGATGGTTTCAGCCCTCTCAGGTACGCTTATATCTTCAGCCAACAGCCACGGATCAACTCTTCCTTCTCCCATGAAGTACCAGCTCTTCTCCGTTGACACGTAGGACGCCGTCTTTGAAATCCAATTCAAACCCTCTGGAATTCATGATGTCCATTCCGATGATTGCATCGTCTTCGATGTCCGCTACAAGTGCCTGATGTTTCACTTTAGTGCTGCCCAAAATTATTTCAATCGGTAGCTCGCCATATACAGTAGCTGGCTCCCCTGTTGCTGTGCGTAGCTTCAAGTTGTCAGTTCAATTCGTTCCGGTGTTCTGGCAAAGGAAGGTCGAGAATTGTCCTAGTCGCACCTGTATCTAGCAGCATGGTGCAAGGCTCGTTATTGATGAGACCGTCTACGAAAACACCTCTGTTCTGTCGTTGCAGGATAGCGACATATGCGTTGTTAACCAGGGCTTGCTGGACACAGGCCGACGTTGCCCTTCTCGTCGACCTTCTTTGGTTTTCCTGCATCGGAGTCGTGTTTTCGAATGTTGGACATTTGCTACGCACATGTCAATTTTGCCCAATTCAGCATCTTATCTGTCTTTTCTCAGGAACACTTCCTTAATCACTTTCCTTATGGCGCTTCCAAATTAGCAGGCTCCTGTGAGTCTTCCTCAATCATTCGGACTTTACTCTGGCTTTGCAAGATTGTTTCGCTGCCTCGAATTCCAAAGCGCGTGCAGTGCGTCTACGAGATGTGTTGGACGGGCTAGTGTCAACGCTTGTCTGGTTTCTTGGTCACGGAGTCCACCAGGAATGCTTGAACCGCTAGTCGCTCCATTACATTTTCTGGTGTTGCTGGATATGCGAGACACACCAAGCGTGCAATGTCAGTTTCAATTCTTGTAAGGATTCGCCCGATTTTTTGGCAGCGATTTTTCAGCTGGGAGTGGTATACGTGTTCCAAATGGGCGTGGCCATATCGTAATTCTAGATGTTTAATCAGCTGATCATAGTCCTCCTGTTCTTGGGCGGTGAGAGTTTGTAGAATATTTGTCGCTTCTCCACGTAATGCAAGTGTCAGTGCTACAGCTCTTTCCCTGCATTCCATCCGTTTGCTTTGGCCGCTGCTTCAAACTGCCGGCGGTAATTTGCCCATGGAGTTTTCCGTCGAACTGAGGCGGCTTCATGGAAAGCTTCCTATTTCTGAAATGACCTGACATCTTTTATACCCTCTTGAACTTTATCCACGTTCAAACTCAAGTCCAGCATTGCATTTTCGTTAACCATCTCTGTGGAGGACGCATTATTAATTTGTTTTTCCAGCTTACTGATCGTTTCCTTTATTTTGTCCATTTCTGCCTCGATTCCGTCTTTGATTCCATCGCTGATTATTTCCTTCATCTTGTCCATCTCTGCCTCGACCCCATCTTTGATTTTATCTACCTCCGTATTCATTTGCTCCCTAATTTTATCTATCTCTGTCTCAACGGTTCCCATTCTTTCTTCTAGGAAATTAGCCACACCACACAATTCTTTTTTAGGCCTTCTGTGTTTTCCAGGAACTTCTCTTCCAGGCTTCTTGAATTTTCTAGAAGCTTCTCTTCCAGATTTCTAGAATTTTCTTCCAGGCTTCTATAGAATTTTCCTAGAAGCTTCTCTTCCAGATTTCTAGAATTTTCTTCAAGCTTCTCTTCCAGATTTCTAGAAAGCTTCTCTTCCAGATTTATAGAATTTTCCTGAAGTTTCTCTTCCAGATTTCTAGAATTTTCTTCAAGCTTCTCTTCCAGATTTCTAACATTTTCTTCCAAAGTCCTCGAATTTTGTTGCAGTTCTTCTTTCACGGATTTAGTAGTTTCTTCGAGTTTATTCATTACAAAACTCAAAACACCTCCGGAACTTCGAATAAAAATGTTTCGGGGTCCTCACCTTCTTGTATAAGTCCTTCTGCAAGTCTTTCCTGGAGTATTGCTTTTACCCGTTGTTTCCAGTTCCCTTTCCTCCAATTCCTGTTTCAATTCCGCTACCTTCAAGTCCGCAAGGCGCTTTTCTTGAACACATTTTGTCTTTGACGAGGTATCAGTCTGTTTCACACGAAAAAGTTTATCAGTTTGTTAAAATTCACTTCGCGAATTCTTTTCCACGGGCCACCAGTCTATTGTCTGTTTCACGCGAAGAGTGTATCAGTTTATATTCCACGCACAATTGTCCACTTCGCGAAAACCGGGCCACTGTCTATTTTCTGTTTCACGCGAACAGTGTATCAGTTTATATTCCACGCACAATTGTCCACTTCGCGAAAACCGGGCCACTGTCTATTTTGGGCGTACAAAAGGTCTATCAATTTATTTTCTGACTATCCACCCACGATCACTTGTTTATTTTCAAAATCTCACTTCCGACACCAATTGTAACGTAAATAAACTTAACTTGGTTCTAATAATTTATTTCACCTTAATCTACAACAATTTATATTACTACGCTACTGAATAGCTCGATCGTATGGGCTCGTTCAGACTGTTTACTCCTCTTGAGGGCTGTCTATTTATCTCCGATACAGCATTCTCGATGTTTCGAATTCTTCCAGTTGGCGACGGCATGTTCCAATTGTTTCCAATATTGACCGTTGCATTACGCGGAAGAGGGACTGGATGGTTCTCGAATATCTCCGGGGATGATCTCATCGCTGTCGATGGCGACGCGGGAGGCGACAGGTCTGGCCTAGGTTCGTTACAATAATCATCTGAATTCCTTCTCTTCATATTAAATTCCCAATTCTCCAGAATTGCCACCAGTTCCTGCTTCAAGTTTGTATGATTTTTATTGTTAAAATTCCAAGAATTGCTTCCATATAGTGGTCTCCGATCTTTTCGTATTTGAAGGGGTTAAATCACCACTTGTCAAAGCTCACCACGGTAGAACAAATATGATGTATTTTTTATAATATCTATGAGGAAACAACAACTTCTCCGGCCAACACTCATTAGTTGAATTATATCTGATAGATATTTCAAATTCTAAAAATAAATCTTCATTCAGATAATCAATAGGAAATGTTTTATGCAGTCTGAATTACGAACTCATATTGTATTGCATTCCCGAGGGGGAAACGACTACGTCATTTGGTGTACATGGCAACATTTTCATTACATTCATTATTACAGTTAATCATTTATTACTTCTCACTATTCTTCATTGTCCTTCATTATATTTCATAACCTTTCATTTTTCTTCATTACTCTTTCATTATTTTTCATTACGTCTTCATTACTTTTCGGTAAATTTGTAGAATGTATAACATGAAAAGTCGCGTGCCATATGTTAGGAATACCGTTTGGGGTTGTGGCCTATTTTTCAATACGTAAGCGAAGATTAGCGGCGAATCTAAACTTTGGTTATATTAGGTTAGGTCAGGCGATAACCGCTGCTCCCACTGCGACCTTCTTAGATCTATTATGGCTCGATCCTAATTCAATTGGAGTTCACCTTCAAGTCCCGCGCTTCTGACGTAGTCTCTAGCTGCCCCTTGCATCTGCACAAGATGTGCTTTGCTGTTTCTTTCTCGCCTTGGCAAAAGCGACACTCTGCGCTCTCCGCAGGTGCGATTTTTTTAAGATGCATTCGCAGTCTACAGGGACCTGTTAATAGTCCTGTTATAATCCTCAGGTTTTTTCTATTCAGTTTTGACAGGGCTGCTATTCTTCTTTTCGAAGGGTTGGTATGAGTGCCTTGTCCCACTATTTCCTATCAGTATTCAAGTTTTTTCCGCTTGGTCCAGTCTGAAAACACTTCTTTGGTTATGCTCTGTGATATTTCGAAGAAGGGCTCTGGTCCTATGAACTCCTTCATATAGCCTTCTTTTGCCAGAAGGTCGGCTTTCTCATTTCTTTCACAGCCTTGGCTGTCCGACATGATTTTGATCGATTCATTTTTATTGTTTCTGTTCCGAATTTCTGGCAGGCAGAGTTCGATTTCATGGACTTCTGCCTGTAATATTGAGACGTACTGTGCCAGGTTTACACTAAGGTTACATTCTGGCTGTACTCTATGCACTCCGACCCCAACTCCGTCTTACGTTTTGGAGCCGTCTGTGTACTATTGTAGATTAGTACTTGTGAGTTCTCGTTCTTTCGTCTAAATCTAAACTTGCATACAGTCTCAAATTAATAAGGAACCCTATAAATCTGAGCATGATGCGTTGTCTTTTGCCTTCCTCAACGGTATTTGATACCTGGTATTTATATGAGATAATGAAAAATGAAAAATATATTATCTCGAAAGCAATAAAGTGTATTATTATTGGAATTATTAGAATGATAAACTTATCCAATCGACTTGAAATTTGGCATTTGTACATGGTTCGGGTGAAAATATATTTTGACTGTTTTATATAAATAAACCAAGGTGAAGAACAAAATCGCATTTTGAATTTTTGGAAGACGGATTATGGATTATTCGTGAAGATGTGAAATATCGGACGAGTTTGGAGATTTGAATTAATAATCAATATCTAAGGTTTTTGGGGACGCGGTTTATGAAACTTTATATATAGTCAAAAAATAATGTTTCTATTCGCATGGAAAAAAAAATCAGAGGACATTTTTAACGTGCTCTACTGACTTTAAGAATATTTGACAATTACAATGAAATCAACTTTTTCGTATATATAGCGCTTACGCTTTTTCTTCAACTCCGAATGTGATTCGATATGGAGATTTATCATAACGTAAGAAAAAAGCGTTATACTCCTTCCATGGTTCCAAACGATCCAATAAATCAATGAATAGCGAGGTAGCAGAATATGTTGCCACAAATCTCATGTATCCACCATTTTGTGTTTCTTTTTTCTCAATATTTTTCCATTTGAAAGTTGACGTTTTCTTGATGTGTTTGGAATAATGAACAGGATGTTCATAACATCAGATTTGGAATGATCTGCGACTGAAGTAACTTCATTTTTATCGTGGATTTTTCAATTTACAGAAAAATATTTCTATTCAATTATAATTGAGAATGTTTCCCTTTTTGACGTTTTCTATTCCATCACATTTGATTATAATTTTACCATGCAATTAAATACCTATATATCCTTTTCCCATCCTCCGCCACAGTAAAAGGTGAATTGACGTGCTACATATTCAATGTAAACCATTAATCCAACTTTGGCATACGAAAAATAGGAAATTATGTCCAAAAAAGCATATAATCATCTAAACACACGTTATATAGAAATATAAATGAGAGCGTTAGTGAAACCCCTTCGAGGAACTTGAGCCTTTTGCAAAACAGCGCTTGGCAGTCGCAAAGCAGGTGTTGTGTGCACTTTCAGCGAAGTTCTCGCAGTAACGCCACAGTTCACTGTCTGATCTATCCATTTTTTTGAGGTAATACCTCTGGGGATAATGTCCAGTGAGCAGTCCCGTTACCAGTTTCAAGTCATTCTTGTCCAACTCGAGAAGCTATCCAGCTTTCTTTGGCAATGGGCTCGAAAGCCTTTTCGCTTGTCTTTGCCCCGGAACATTATTCCAGTGGGTTTTGATTTGGTTAGCTTCCCAGCACCGAAACTCTTCGTTGATGTGGGCTTTGGAAAGACCACAAAAGGGTTCCGGGCCAGAAAATTCAGTATTTTCTTGGCAAAGCTTCTTCATTGCCTTTGATTCCCTTGTGACCTGGCACCCACATCAGAATAACCTGATTATTCGTATCCAGTTGTCTTAGGGAGAGTTTGCCGTCCCAAGTCAGTCTAGACTCACAAGTGTGCTACTTCAAAGCTTTTAGTGCTGCTTGGCTGTCTGAAAATTTTTTGAGCGCAAATTTCCATAGCATGGGTTTCAGCTTGAAAAATTGTTGGGGCTTTGCCTAGGGATTTTGAGAGCCTAAAATTAGGACCCGTTACGCCCTTTCGTCCATTTTGTAACCATCAGTATACCGTATTGTTGCATTCCTTTCTAGTTGAGACCCGTTCGTTGTATATATGGTGGTTGTTTATAACCACTTCATAATTCACTTCAAAGTCGTGCCAAGCTGACCTAATATATGATGGCTTGTACCTGGATTCTAGGGGAATATTTTCCAGAATCCTCAGATGTCCAATCAGATTTCCAGCCATCAAGTTTGATGCCTGGTGCAGTCTGAAGGCACTTTTTGCGGCTTCTTCCATTGCACACAAGTGCAGTGGCAGAAGATTCAGCATTATCTCTAGTGCTGCGGTGGGGCACGTGAATATTGCCCCTGTGATTCCCAGACAGGTTAACCCCTGCACTTTCTGCAGCTTGATTTGTGCCGAGTGCTGTTGAGTTTTTGGCCACCATACTAATGAGGCGTAGGTGACCATGGGTTTGATAATCGTTTGATATAACCAGTATATCATTCTCGACTTCAAACCCCATGTCTTGCCAAAGACTCTGCGGCACGTCCAGGATGCCGCTGTAGCCTGGAAAGAATATTTTTAATATGACTTATGACGCCCAGGTATTTGACCTCGTTGGAAGAAGATAGCTGAATGGAAATTCAGGGTTGGTGCTTTCAGTTCATACTTACGCCTCTTTGTGAATGGGACCAGCACTGTTTTGCTAAGATTTACATTTAGTCCCTCTTTGCGCACACGCTTCTGATGAGGCTTTGGACTTCCTCTGGTGGTGGATGTGACGGCGAGTCCCCTGGGAAGTAGGCCGAGGTAATAACAATCTACCACTTGCCTATTTCAGTTGGCACTTCCACGATGGCGGTTGCCAAATCTCCAGTGATGAACTCTGGAACAGGGATAAATTTAATGTTGGGTGCGAGCAATATGGCTGCTCGTGGTTTTTCATGAGTGTTGCAAAACAGTTACTTACATGATTTTATTGCGAGTCCTTGTATTCGTCAAAGATTTCTGAAGAAACCCTATACCAAGGTGTTCTTCAATAAACTTCCTTCTAAGCACACTTGTGGCTGCTTTTGGATGTTGGAGGTTTATTTGATGAGCCTTGAGCTTATGGCTCATCTGGGTAGAATTTTCACCAAGGTATCGTGGTGAGGCACTGCTGCCTCTCCAACGGCCCTCAGACAATCATCTGCGGCAGAGCCCGCATGCCGCAGGAAGGGAATGAAACCGGGGGGCGCCAGATACCCCGGAGTACGCATAATCGTAACTAGTCCCCCCACTAGTCATGCAGCCTTCGGCTTATGCTGTTCCACCTCAAACTTGGGGAGATTTTTATTGTAGTTCTCGTATACTCGGCCGGCCGGTAAAGGCAAGCCCCCAGGTATGTCTAGTATTACTAGCTAAAAACGCGGTCTGTGCCAGTCAGGTTTCCGCGGATGGTCCCAGCTCTCCGGCGCATCAGGACTGCTCTGAAAATGGCATCCAGTCGCCCGCTCCCCCAGTACATCGGAGAACAGGTTCCATCCTCAACGCTGTAGTTCCTGGTACCTTCGTTGGGGTGAAATTTCGTTAGAAAATAGCGAGACCACGTATGATCCTGCTATTTCCTATCTAGGCGGTGCTATCTGGAAGCAACACCCGATGGCTATATCTACCCGTCATTCGTCGGCCCGAACCCGCGTACATGTAATTGGTTACAAGCAGCGAGCTGAGCAGTGAGACAACAGCCAAAAGCAACCAACCCCGCCATTGGATTGACCTAATTGTACCGAAGCCATCCTGTCGATTTTCATTCTCAAAAACGGACATGCTGCAAAATCTGAATTGCTTGAATGGCAGAAAATGTAAAATTATGAATCCTCTTTACTGAAACATTCTAACTGGTCTAGGAATCGAACAAAAATTGAGAAAATGAATTTCTCTTAGTCTGTAGATTTCTTAATGAATTCAGATCGCAGAAAATTATATCTTTGAAATTCCAAACCATACCTTATACAGATATATAATTTTTTTTTCTAGGCAATTTTCTGAACTGACTTTGCATTCTCTCAGATTGAATTTTCCTAAAACTATCAATTCTTTGGGTTCTTCAACAAATTTATTTTATTCTTGAAGAGTGATGTAATTACCCACAGAAAAATTATCTCTCAGAGCTGTCTTTGGTATTTTTTCTGGGGCATGTAGTGAATAATAATTTATAGTAGCAGCTAGCAAAAAGAAAAAGGTTTCACCCCAAAAACTACTCAACAGTGCCTATAAATAACCATTTCCCTAACTGCATAATCAGACCACCAAAAAAATCGTAGATTGTCTCTCGGTGAAATACTTATTTGCGGGAAAGCTTTTTCTATATCAGCTCTCACACTAATGATAACTAACCTGAATCTCAATAAAAATGAATCAATCAAATAGGCCCAGTTTATTCAAGAAATTACCTTGTTCGTCTACTGCTGATGCATCAAACTTCCGTAGTTTTACTTGATTCCTTGAATACTCACGGCGTGATGAGATAAAAAGTGTGAATAATTCTTACCAATGTCGCCTCCTTTTCCGACCTGTTCTATTATACCGAGGTTTCCCCACTCTCCTCAAATATAAGGTCAACAGTTTATTGGTAGTACTCTGTAGTCGTGCTTGGGCCAAATTTTATGTTCTCCTGATTCTATTTCTCATAAAATCTAACAACATTGACAAAATATTATTATTTTTGGAATTACCAGCATCTGATTCACCCTTTTCTTCTGGTTAACTTGTATTCGCGGCACACATACTACGGTTTCTCTTACAAATACGTATTTATCACTGTAATCCAATGCTCTGAGTTGATTTTCTATGTTACCATATAAACTTCTTGTTCTTGTCTCCCATGGAACTCGTTTTGTCTTTTCGTTCATGAATACTTCATCATATTCTTTCTCCAAATCTGCCTCACTAGGATTGGATGATAATGAATTTTCTCGAATATACTAAGTAAATAATCTATGGCGCTTATTCTCCAGCTGTCTCATTTGTTGCTTATTAATTTATCCGCGTATGCTAAATTCGGTTCCTTACATGTTTTATTGAAGAGTCTTCGGAACCGCTTCCTTCCTTCCTAAAGGTTTTCCATCGTCACTCAATCCTGAAACGGTCGCATCATGTATTCGAATGGAAAAATAATAAATCAACGGACAAGTCGACGTGCTTTCTGACTTTTTGAATATTTGACAATTACAATAAAATCAACTTTTTCATATACATGGTGATGAGAATAATTCTACGAATTATAATGAACAACAAAAGTAATATTCCCAACAATGACTATCCACTCAATCACTCATCACGCAGGTATGTGATATATATATATATATATAGAAGTAGATTTCTTGTGGGGATGCAGTCAGGTTAAAGGGCTGTATTTCAAGTAAACTCTTTGAAATTCGTCAAGCTTTCGGCTATGTTTATTGCCTTCTTCGGGACGACTAAAATTATAATGAATAACAATATGAAATTGTATAGTATTAAGGTACTTACAAATATGAGAATCAATAAAATTAATACATATGAGGAACATAAAATATTTTTCTTATGACAGTGACAATTGTATAATATTATAAATCAAGTTGGAAAATTTTGAATACTGAGTGATTCATCATTATTTTTGTTTAATTTCAGTAAATATGTGTAAATTTGACTGAGACTAAGAGATTTACTGATAATTGTATTTTGTTGGGTTTTGATCAGTTTCATATCTAAAAATGGTACACTGTTTTGTGTTTCTTCTCCTATAGTGAATTGAATATTCTTGTCATAAATAAATGGTACATGAAACCAATATGCAGTAATAGATTTATAAATTATAATTCGTATCACCCACAAAAAATTAAAATAAATTTAGTGATATCTATGAAAAATAGAATCTTAAAAATCTCTCATCCTAATTTACAACAATAATTTCTAATCGAACTACAAAGTATGTTATTAGAAAATTCATATCCCAAACACCTAATTAATAAATTACTTTTCAATGAAACTAATTCATTGGTCTTCCAAAGATCCCAGATAACTCCCATAATAAATGAAATAGAACCTCCTCTTTTTAGATCACTTCCACATATCCATGAACTTACTCCCAAATTAATCAATGTATTGAAGAATGAAAACTTCAGAATTGCTAAAAAAATATAAAAACTATTTCAAAATTACACACTAAAGTGAAAAGTCCCATAAAAAATAACCAAAAGTCTAATGTTGTATATGAAATCCCTTGTAAGGATTGTCTAAAAATATATTGGCCAAACCTCCAGAATTCTCAATAGTCGAATTATATCCCATAGGAGTGACTGTAAACGAAACGTTAATTCATGCGCACTTTCGGAACATGTTAATCAGAAAGACCATCGAATGGACTATAACAACACACAAATTTTAGATGCTAGAATAATGTAACCAAAAGAATTTTCTTGGAAATGGTTCATATCAATTCTAATAGTCAATCAATGAATAAAAGAACTGATTTGAACAATCTTAGTCAAATTTACACATATTTACTGAAATTAAACAAAAATAATGATGTATCACTCAGTATTCAAAATTTTCCAACTTGATTTATAATATTATACAATTGTCACTGTCATAAGAAAAATATTTTATGTTCCTCATATGTATTAATTTTATTGATTCTCATGTTTTAAGTACCTTAATACTATACAATTTCATATTGTTATTCATTATAATTTTAGTAGTCCTGAGGAAGGCAATAAACATAGCCGAAAGCTTGACGAATTTCAAAGAGTTTACTTGAAATACAGCCCTTTAACCTGACTGCATCCCCACAAGAAATCTACTTCTATATTACCGCCAGTCACGAATACTTATCACTATATATATATATATATATATATATATATATATATATATATTCTTCATTTTCTCGGAATAAGTACCTTAGTCAGTCTATGAATTTTTTATTCCATGCGACGTTTCAACATTACTTATGTCATCTTCAGGTGAATTCTTAAAATAATGTAAAACATGTAAAGTTGAAAACATAATACGTTACATAACATTAAATACGATTAAAATTCAAAGAGACATTAAAAACTTAGTACGAGGGCTCTATTGCTATAATTCATGTAAGACGTTTCCATGTAGAAGTGTAAAGATAGTTTTTTTAAATATATTTCTTGTTGTGGGGTGAGTATTTAAACATAAGCGAAGTTGTTTTTATGAATTAAAAAAAATGTTACCCTGACTGGGATTCGTTCCTGTGACCTTCTGCTTGGTTATAAAATTCGGTAATAAATGACTCGATAGTATTTTTCCTCGACAAATTTCTTATATACCCGAATTTTCCAATTTCCGGGCAACTTTCCAAATCGCTCCAGCCGTTCTCACGTTTTGCGCTTACAAAAAGAGAATCATTTTTATTATATAGATTATTCAGTCTTCACTATTTTCCACATATTATGTTCCTTTATTGGAACATGCAAGTTTGCAATTGCAGTCATCCGTACAGAACACGTCTTCTTTCTTGCATAGACACCTATTGTATCTGCAACTTGCATCATTGGAGTGAAGATCTATGATTTTTCTGACATTGGCAAGAATTTGGGGCTAACTAACATAAATATTGGAATCAAAACTTTGTCCCCCTCTTTTTGCCTCTTTTTTACCTTATATAATAATCAAATGAACGCAACCTTAGTCTTTTAAAAATAAATATCCAAGCTTAAAGAAAACAAAATGTCAAGTATTATCCATCACAAACAAAATCCTCAGATAACACAAAACACTTTACATTTGTTAGTAGACCCTAGAACAATACTCATACCGTGGAATGGCGGGTGAATACCACAGAACTCATAGAACTAGAAGGCTAAAATAAGTGGAAGAAATTGGTATGATTCATCACCACATGTATAGATGGTACACACGTAATCATGCTCATATCATCAACAACATTGCCAGTTCATGTACTTGTACGAGAATTTAATATAATGGCATTATGATGTAATGTATTACATTATATTCCCATTAAAAGATCCGACTATCGATTACTCAGGATCCTTAAGTTCTTCTGTCATATGTATTTAGGAGATAATATACAAGTTAAGTGTAGCACTTAACAACTGATGGAATCGTAATAAGAATGATGATTTCCTACAAACTCATTTGGCAACGCTGTTTACATCAACACCTGTTATTTAGTCCGACGACATTTTCATTCAGAGCCGGTCTTGCGTCTGTTGTTAATTTGTGTTATTGATAGGATATTTGATCTACTGAATTCTAGAAATCCTTTGGGCAAATTCTACAAGGAAGACAACAAATATTTCTGGAATCCTTTTTTTGAAAATGCCTTAGGATACTTGAAAAGTCTCAAACATACTGATGGTGAACCACTGCATTTTTCAAAAAACAGGACTCCAATTTTGGATTTCTTCATCACAATAAATTCAATTATTGGAATGTGTGAAGAGTACATTGACAAACATCAACATGTTGAAATACATGTTAACATTCCAGGTACTAATGTAGTCATTTTACAATAACAATGATTAACTTTTTAGGGAAAGAAATGGCTGAATAATAACCCAACATTATTATTTCAGTTTTATTACACTGAGGCTGATATCGCAACACGATATAGAAAATGTTCATGGAAATTATTTTACTTAGGACAATACCTACTTCCATTTCAACGACTTAGCAGAAAAAAATCCAACCTGAAATAACACTGCATGAAATGCTTTTAATTAAAAAATATAATTTATATATTAATGATAGGATTTCAAGGAAGATTGAATTCCTTCCTACATTATCCAACTTGACAGAAAATGTTGATGCATTGCAGGTTTTGAAGTGAAGAGCATAAAAAAGTAATAAAGTGTAAGGTGTGCCTTTTCGTACTGGAAGGAGAGAGAAAAGCTAGTGTAGAGCTTGATTACTTCAAATTATTACATAGAAAATACAGAACTGCCTCTTTTTCTGGATTAATCAAGACTTCTGCAGATGTTGTGAAGTGTTGTATGTTTACAGAGAGAAAAATCAAGCAAATAATAGCAGAAGAAAAAAATATGGATGTTTTTGTTAAACTATTTCGGGAACTCTTTTCGAAGATAAAAACATTGTTCTCTAAATCAGATAAGCATGTTTTTGATATAGCTATATACGAGATGTACCACAAAATGAAATTGATAAAATTTATTATACAAATTTACGATAAAATATGTTACCATAGTGTTGCTTGGTTGCAAGAAGAAAATGTAAGGAAAGAACTGAATAGGAAGAATCTATCAAAAATTATACTTTTTTTTCACATGAATGATATTATACCATTAAATTATGTTAAATATTTTTTTATTTATAGCGTGTACCAAAAAGTACCAGTAACTTGAAGAATCAACTTTATTAGTATACCTCTGATATTCTAAATCTGAGTTGTGAGTTGTCAATTGGATGACAATGAAATATTCCCAATGGTTTTTTATGAGCGTGTGTAATGAATTTAGGAGTCTTGTCTAACCGACAAGACGAATCTCCAAGCTAAGGGCTGAGTTTCAATAGATTGCAGTATGGAAACAGCTCTACCAGGTGCAACACCTTGCCAGGGACGCGACTCCGAGTTCCAATATCGAAAGCTATGACAAGAAAGGATACGACCTTAGAGGCATTCAGGCATAATCCCACGGATACTAGTTTCGCACTACCGCCCTCTCAAGCAAAGTTTCTTGATGACTTTTCTAAAAAAACGATTTTCTTCAGTAACGAAAAACTTAACATTTCTTTTCGATAGCCCATTACAGATTTCTCGATAGGCACCAACTTTTATCAGGGATAAATTTCATACTTCTTTGGAAGACACGCTATATTCATAGCATTCATATTTGAATTCCCCAATATTTTTACTTTGAGACAAAATATTTTTCAAGCACACTTTAATTTCAAAACTACAAGTGAATTGTGATTGTTATTTAGTCTCCATCATACCTACCCATTCTCGTGAAATGATAATCAAGGAATAAAATGACCTTTGAAATGAATTATTTTATCATGTGAAATACTGCATACAAATTAGTTCATGTCAAATAAATAATTCAGAGAATGGAGAAGTGAACTTCACAATAGCCACTAAAAATTAATCTTTTAAATAAGCCTTTCTTCCCGAAACCTTACGGGTATTGGATTCAAAAATTCATCATAATTTCAGTTGCACTCCACTATTCAATTCGATCTCGAGTACACCCATCTTCAGAAAGTTATAAATTACACTGAAACCCCCCCCTGTCATGGCAGCGGTTTTACTACGCATGCCCATGTGTGTACCATGCCGTACAGTAGGGCTCGTTCCAGCGAAACGGTATTGGCCTTCTAGTTCTATGAGTTCTGTGGTGAATACTGCCATAACTCATAAAAACATGGGTAGTATATGTGCAACATTATTAACGGTGGCGTACCGAAAAACCAATGCGGTCCTCGTCTCCGTTGTGTTCCATTTCCCATATCCAATTTATTATCGAGAATAGATGAATACATAATCGACATGAAATGTTGCTTGGGAAATTGCGCAGTTTTTGGTGAAAAAAGAATTTCAGTTGGATGAACTATGGGTGACTTTTAGCGTGTTAAAAAAATAACATTTTATTGAAAATTTATACTCAGCACAAAATAATACTCATTTTCGGAAAACGTTTTTTTTCTTTTCAAATTTTCGATGACCTTATTCAAAGTACGTGAAAAGGTCTTTCGATTAGTGAAATAATTTTTCGAATAACTCTATTATATTAGGAGTTATAGCGCCTTCACGTTGATTTTTGAAGTATTCCAATTTTTTTCTTTCATTCCATGTAACTTTTGTCATGACCACGGTGGCGTGTCGTAGATTTCCATTCTTTGTGTGGAATAACATGAGAAATCGACCATTTTGATATACCGAAAATATTGGTCAGTCTTTAAAACGAGCGATTTTGTCGCTGTTTCCACCGGACTATTAAGCTAGAAGCAAGAGGAATACAAGATTACTTGTTAGAGATCATCAATAACTATTTAGAAGACAGATCTCTGCAGATAGACAAAGATGTTGACCTGGAAGTCACAGCAGGAGTTCCACAGGGCTCGATTCTAGGACGCACTCTGTGGAACATACTATATGACAGGGTGCTGGATGAAGTAGTACCAGAAGGGGTGACCACGTAATCATTAGGGCTAAAACCATAGAGCAATTGAAATGGAAGGAAAATGAAGCACTGCTGCAGATCCACAAATGGATGGACAGGAAGGAAGTTGAACTAGCTCCTCAAAAAATAGTCATCTTACGAGGGGGAAAAGAAAAGGGAGGGCAAGTTTAATGTACGGAGACCTAACTATTGTACCTAGGCATCACTATGAGTGATAACTGTTAGTTTGCAACACATAAAAACTGTTGTAGAGAAAACAGAAAAAAAAGCTCCTGACATCAAAGGCCCAGGATCTAAAAAGAGGGAAATGGCGTCCAACCCATGCTTCTATACGGCGCATGTATCTGGAATGAATACTTGAGGAAAGATAAGTACAAACAACAAGCTAAAAAAGTCCAACGTGAAATGCTGTTGAGAGTGCATAACGTACGGTGTCGGCTAGGTAGTACAGTAGAGGATTATACCGATTAAACTTCTAGCAGAAGAAAGAACAAGGATTCACCAGCGAGAGGACGGAAGTACTCCCTACGCAAAAACAGAAAAGAAAAACTTCATCCTGAGAAAATGGCAAGAAATGTTGGATAACACAAATAACGTTGCTCAATGGACAAAGCTATTGATACCACGACTAAAGGAATGGATTGAGTGCAAACACAGAAAGACCCACCATTTCCTTACGCAAATACTAACTGGGCATGGTTCATTCAGGGCATACATAAAAATAATTCGAAAAGCGGAAATTGACGCAAGTCTGTAATGTGAAATAACGAAGACGACATGATTATGGAGTGAAGAAAATAGCGTAGTAAAAGATCAAATCGGTGCATTGCAGGCCTCCTACGCTAGCGTTTATGCCTGTATTTCCTCATATACTTCGAAGAAAGTATCGCCCATATTCATCTTCACAGATCCAGTGGAATGATTGAAAAAGTCGTTACATTTTCATTTGGATCCTGATGTCCCGTCTATGATAGTAAAAAATACAGAAATTAAAAAAAAATTTTTTTTTTGGTTTTATTGGTTATCTTTTCTTTAAGTAATATTTTAATATTTATATGTAATTTTTTCACCGCGTTAGTTGTTATTGTTCGATACATTTTTATATTTATATTACCAATTTATTTAGTCTACAAAAATGCAAACACAGATGTGCAATTTCAGTTTTTTGCGATTTTCAATTGAATTGTCTTATTTCGGCATGAAAATTGTTTATTTTATTTTGATATGTTTTCCTTTGCCGCAATTCTTCGCTTTTGTTTTCGTTCACTAGTTTTCATTACTATTCATTATTTTTCATTACTGTTAATTATGTTTCTATACAGTTAATTACTGGTAATTATTCTTCACCACTGCTAATTACCTTTCATTAATTTTTTTTTTTCATTAGCGTTAATATCTTCTATATTTGCATTAGGTGTAAAGAAATGACTAGTTGTTTCGACTTCTGGAAATCCTGAGGAATATTTCGAAGAAATCAATATCACATTTAATTCCAGAAAAGGAGAGACATATGAGATATGAGAACGTACTTTAACTTTAAAAATTATTGTTATTGTAGTGCTTTATACCAAAAATTCGACAGAATTTCATCTGATTTTTTACAAAATTCGATAATTTTTTACACCCACCTGTTTTACATGAATAACGATTATCACGGAGAAGTTTATATAATTAGTAGAATTATGATTAGGAGTAACTATATGCATTAATTATTACCTACTATAAGTTCAGGATGTTATTTTTAAAATACCATTTTTATATCCTTCTGTCCTCAGTTTCCATCTCTGAATTGTTTAATTAATTACAATAAATTTTAGAATGAGGTAATAATGACTACTATTCGACCACCATTAGACCAGCATTGAGGCAGTTTCACCTGTTTACTCTTCAATCTATTTCCAGAAGGTCCCAATTTTCGACTCGTGTATAACTTCCGTTCTTTCCCGATTGGAAAATTTGACGTAAATTTGGCATCAAATTTATTATAAATTACACGAAAAGAAGAGTTGATAATAGAATCTCAGTAAATCCGTTGATACCGGTATTCATTTCGAAAGACGTAAAAAAATTGTATATTATGCAACGACCATGTATTGATAGCTATTAAACCGTGTGCGAGTGTATTGATAGCCATTACATGACTGTTACATATACTATTTTTTCTACGACCAATAAATAATAAAATTAAAACAAGAATTAATTTCAAACTATTTATATTTTAACATATTCCAACTGCTCGACATACTTATAGGTACTTTTGACGCGTTGTAATTGAATGTCGATTAAAGTTAAATGTCAAACAAGTATCTAATATACCACTTGATTATCCCCAAGTACGTGTTTCTAGAGGCCGAAAATTCGCTTCATAATGAAAAGTAGGTGTATTTATTGGCCAAAATCTGTTTCGAAATGAAAATCCTTGTTAAAATGGACAATATTAATAATCGGTAGCAGATATTTAATTCCCGTATTATAATACGGGAGTAGAAAAAAAAATGTTTCACATCTAAATACTTTGGTGCACTTCCATAAGTATAATTTCTGATGCGTAGGAGATACATATCTCGCTTTTATCAATGCAAAACTTTTCAGATGTGTTTCTTGTTTTGTAGCTTTTGCTGAAAGTGAATGCTCAACCAGAATACAAACTTCAACGACAAGATCAGTAACAGGAGAAACGTTCCTCACTAATAAAACCCGTGTGACTGGAGTCAAAGATGTGATAAACAGAATGAAGACTGAAGAATGTCAGGATGGCGACAGTGAAGAAGACGTCAAAGCGAGGGGGTTATTGAATAAATTTATTGGATCCCAAGTGATACTTTCAGGTATGGAATCCAGGGAAGGCTCCATGAAAACATCTGGTTCTGCCAAAAAAACCATCAAAGTGACGACGACCATCACGGTAAGTTCATAGTGGCTACATTTTTTTTTACTTTTTATCATACAGTAAGTAAAACATTGAATTATACCACTCTAGCATTCTCATAGGTCTTGATTTTTATTATAGTGAAAAATATCCTAGAGAATACCATGATTACTGTGATATTTACTTATTTGCACAGAATTCCTGGCATGTTATGAATTTCTCGAGAAAATATCATAAGTAATAGAGATTTCATCACTAACAAATTTTTCAAATTTTCGAGAAAGCATTATGCCTGAAAATTTCACTGAGTGCGATTTGGGGACTTATTATATGAACGAAAGCGAAGCTTCAGTGGTTTCATCTATGACAATAAGGCGGCAAATTGCACGAGTCAAATTTCCTTGAGAGAAATTGCTTGAGGGAAAATGTATAATTGTATGCGATAAAATCCATTATTTGATGAGAATATTTCCTAAATCACAATGATGGATAAAAATTTCAAAAATCATGCTCTATTTGAATTTTCAACGGATAATTGAATTGATTTATTCGCTGGAATTTCCCATTATCAATATACTCCAAGCAGTCGCACCTCTGTGTGATAGACGATTGAGACGATTAGAAAAAAATGAAAGTAACGAGACGGAATCATTTCAACATGCCATTGCAGTCAACTCTATGGTTGGTTCGTTCGTAAAGCATTTAGAAAACAATGTATCTTTCTCCAACTCACGTAGAGATTGTAGATCAAGACCCGGGATTCCGAGACTCCTTTCGAAAAGTATAATTTTCCTGGTAGCTAATGACTGATGACTGAGGGCGTTAGTGAAATCCCTTCGAGGAACTTAGGCCTTTTGCAAAACAGCGCTTGGCAGTCGCAAAGCAGGTGTTCTGCAGTTTCAGCGAAGTTCTCGCAGTCCCGGCACAGTTCATTGTCATCTATCCATTTTTTTGAGGTGATACCGGTGAGCAGTCCCGTTACCAGTTTCAAGTCTTTCCTGTCCAATTCGAAAAGCTATTCAGCTTTCTTTGGCGATTGCCTCAAAAGCCTTTCCGCTTATTTTTGCCCTGGAACCTTATTCCAGTGAGTTTTAATTTGGTCAGATTCCCAGCGCCAAAACTCTTCATTAATCTGGCCTTCCTTGGCAAGGCTGTCCGCTTCTTCATTGCCTTTGATTCCCTTGTGACCTGGCACCCACATCAAAATAACCTGATTGTTCGTAGCCAGTTGTCTTAGGGAGACCCAACTCCCAAGTCAGCCTAGACTTACAAGTGTGTGACTTTAGAGCTTTAAGTGCTGCTTGGCTGTCTGATAGGATATAGATCTTTGCCCCCCTGAATCCTCTTTCAAGGCATTCTTGAACGCAAATTTCTATAGCATGGGTTTCTGCTTGAAAAATTGTTGGGGCTTTGCCTAGGGATTTTGAGAGCCTAATATTAGGCGCGGTCCGCGAAAAATATTTCCTCAACGGTTGATCCTACGACAAAAATGTAGAAAAACAAATTTGAATAAGACTAAATTTTCTACATTTTTTGTATCATCACTTTTTCTGTAAGTCTGATGTGTAACGAGTTACAGCGACGCAAACATGAATATTCTTCCAAAAAATCGTCCAACTCAATCTTTTCACAATAACATATTAATAGCGAAATCTTCTTAAATTTTGAGTGATTTTTCTTGTTGCGTACAATTTTTTTACTGCCACTGTGGTATGAATTTATACAATGTATTATTGAGATTGGTATATGGATTTTCAGAGTTTCGTTCTATGGGTTTTATAACAAAATCAATGTTGTAGATGGGGGTATCTTTTACATGAAGTTGTATGGCATCGTTAAGATTATTTCGGGTCAATTTGGGAGAAGTACGTTCAGTATGGATGAAATCACTACGATTCAAATGCAGTCGTTGTTTTCGATGGATATCCATCTGATGGTGACAAGAAAAATACGAAGAGTGCAGAAAGACTTGCCGAACGAAGAAGCAGGTTTTTTTCGATGAGACAATAATGGTTCAAGTTTCACAAGAACGATTGTTGGCCAATAAGAAATAAAGTCCGTCTGATTTCGATGCTGACAAAAATATTCGAACAGGCTGATTTTACTGTTAAGCAGGCTGAAAAGCTGCTGATGACTTGATTATCCACGCGATTTTCTTCTGCTCATCATTCAACGCTGTTTTTATCGTTGGCGAAGTCGTCGATCTTTTAGTTCTGCTGACAGCATTAGGATCATACAAAACCAACATCTACTTTCGTAAACCGGGGGCAGGCAAAACTGCTAAAAAACAGACAAAAACGTCCCGTTTCTACATGCTGTTAGCCGCTGTGACACATCATCCCTCTTCAACCAATTTTTTTTTTCCGACCAAAGGACTCGATGCCGTCCTTGGCATCTTCAGGCATCAGAATGTCAAATCAGAAGACACAGGAGCCCGCTTTCTCGTTGCTTTTTATGGTGGCAACATGAAAGACGAAATTTTGGAAAAAATTTGCTATTCTAATTTTGCGAAAATCGACAATGAAAAGCAAATTCCACCTAGCATCTTTACCACCAACGAAGGACGCTGCACGGTACCAAGCATTTAGGTACAAAAATGGCGTGGAATCCAAAAAAAAACCACTGGGGCTGGAAACTTGGTACTAATGGGATCACTCAATGTCAGGGAAACCTGCCCCAGATACCTTAATGAATGTATTTTCATGCAATTGCAAAAAGGAATGCGGTGGAGCATGTGGCTGCAGAAAAAGTGAGTTGAAGTGCTCTGTTGTATGCGGATTCTGCAATGATTAATCATGCGAGAATGCACCAGAGGTCATCATCGAGAGCGACGATGAAGATTAGGCAATGACATGGATGGAAGCCCATATTCTCAGTGAGGAAAATGGGTTAGTGGTTAACACTGACAACGAAGACGATAATGAAGACCGACAACCAACTAGGACCATAAAAAAGATAATATTAGAAATATTCTCGGAGACATAAATTACGGAAAAAGTACCGAACTCAATTGCAAAAAATAACATCTGCGGATTAGGCCTACAGAGCATACCACATTTCAAAAAAGCGCGCCGTTCACTCCACGTCATGGTGGTATGGAAATGAGTTGACTTTTGAATTTACAAAATTATAATTATACAGTGTGTCTCACTTCTCATGGAAACACCCCGTAATTATTTGAGTAGAATTCTGTAATTCTCACGATCATTAGATATACCAAGGATCAGTCTAAATCTCGTCTGAGGTTAACCTGAGTTACATACACTGCGCGCCAGGGGCGATGGACAGAAAGATTTTTGCTAAAAATAATATTAGGGGCAAGATAGGCTCAAAATTCTTATGGATTCGTGATCAGGACATCAACTTCAGTAACAATCCATATTTTCGCTGAAAAATTTTCAGTTCTGAAAAATCCGAATTTGTCTCACTTCTCATGGAAACGCCCCCGTATCTTCCGTAATTGTTGGACTAGAATTCTGTAATTTTCACGATCGTTAGATATATCGAGGATGAGTCTAAATCTCCTCTGGGGTTAACCTGCGTGACATACACTGCGCGCCAGGGGCAATGGATGGAACGATATTTGCGAAAAATAATATTAGGGGGGAAGATAGGCTCAAAATTCTTATGGATTCGTAATCAGGACATCAATATTAGTAACAAATCATATTTTTGCTGGAAAATTGTCAGTTCGAAAAAATACGAATTTGTCTCACTTCTCATGGAAATGCCCCCGTATCTTCCGTAATTGTTGGAGTAGAATCCTGTAATTTTCACGATCGTTAGATATATTTAGGATGAGTCTAAATCTCTTCTGGGGTTAATCTGAGTGACATACACTGCGCACCACTGGCGATGGATAGAACGATATTTGCGAAAAATAATATTAGGGTGCAAGATAGGCTCAAAATTCATACGTTTTCGATACTATAACGGACTCAGAGACATGGTTGACGGAAGCCATTCTGTACTGAAAATTTACCTATAAGCTCCTGTGCTATCATTTATTGTAGTAGTTTTTCTGATCACTGCACGATAAGCTGTGTGAGCCATGGACGTATAAATATATACGTCCATGGTGTAAGCCCATCCCGCATTGACCTTCAACACACTTATAGAGATTTCAAATGATTCGATAATGAATCATTCACAGACGACTCTCAATCGCCAACCTAGAGTCACTTTACAATTGTGATAACATTGATGATAAGGTTGACGTACTAAATTCAAGTATAATTAATGATATAGCTTGGCTGTTCAATAGGATACCGACTTCTCCGAAAACTATTTCCGTTAGTGGCTTCAAAATCAAACTGAAATACCTTCTGCTGGAAAATCAATTGCAAAATATTCTTTAGAGTTCAGTTTTTACTGGTTGAGTGATCTTAATCCTGTCATACTCACTCTAGGACTCATAATTTTTTTTATTTTTTTATTTTGAGCGATCTTAATTCTGTCATACTCACTCTAGAACTCATTAAAATATACTTTTTTATTTTTTTCCTGGTTGGATGGAAGAGCAAGCTCGAACCTGGTCCACGACCCGGCGAGAGACTGAATCCTGCCCTTTGACGGTATATTGCATTGTTAGAGCGCGTTCAGGACATCAACTTCAGTAACAATTGATATTTTAACTGAAAAATTTTCAGTTCTGAAAAATCCGAATCTCATGGAAACGCCCCCGTATCCTCCGTAACTGTTGGAGAGGAATCCTGTAATTTTCACGATCGTTAGATACACCGAGGATGAGTCTAAATCTCTTCTGGGGTTAACCTGAGTGACATACACTGCGCACCACTGGCGATGGATAGAACGAGTTCAGCAAAAAATAATATTAGGGGGCAAGATAGGCTCAAAACTCTTACGGATTCGTGATCAGGACATCAATTTTAGTAACAATCCATATTTTCTCTGAAAAATTTTCAGTTCTGAAAAATCCGGATTTATCTCACTTCCCATGGAAACGCCCCCGTATCTTCCGTAATTATTGGAGTAGATATACCGAGAATGAGTCGAAATCTCAACATCGTTAGATATACCGAGGATGAGTCGAAATCTCTTCTGGGGTTAACCTGAGTGACATACACTGCGCGCCAGGGGCTATGGATAGAACGATTTTTGCAAAAAATAATATTAGGGTGCAAGATAGGCTCAAAACTCTTACGGATCCGTGGTCAGGACATCAACTTCAGTAACAATCCATATTTTCGCTAAAACTAATTCAGTTCTGAAATATACGAATTTGTCTCACTTCTCATGGAAACGCCCCCGTATCTTCCGTAATCATTCGAGTGGAATTCTGCAATTTTCACGATCGTTAGATATACCGAATATGAGTCTAAATCTCTTCTGGGGTTAACCTGTGTGGCATACACTGCACGCCAGGGGCATTGGTTAGAAAGATTTTTGCAGAGTTTATAACTGTAGAACGTGATATCGAGTGATAATTATCACTGATAATGCAGTATTATTGAGAAATATTTCTACATTGAGTTTTTCTAGCCGTTGTTTCTTCAATGAAAATTAATGAACAGAAAAAGAAAGGATTTTTTAATAACACGCTTTTTAACACGCCTCACGCCTCACAAATAATGTAATCAAATCTTGGAAGTCAATTTTAGCCTCCTTCTAATTTTTGTATCGAAATAAATTTGGTATGTATATGTACTTTGGATGACAATACTATAATTTGGTATCTAGGAGCCAGGAGGTGAATAGTGGAACTCTTCAGTGGTGAATGCACTGAGGCCGTTCTCAGCATAATCCAAAGATATGGCGAATGCACTGGTTCTCAGCATATTCGCCAAAATTCAATTATTAATAACTTTCATCTCATGTGGATGAATCTAGTCTTTTTTAGTCTTCTGTAGCAATATGGACTAAAAAGTTAAAAACAAAATTATAGTTTAAAAAAATCAAAAAAACACGCATATATGGCAATAAGGAATTGAAAGTTTAAAATAATAAGAATAAACTCATTGACCAAAAAATTTCCTTTTATGTAAAAAAAGCGTGAGGTGCTCTTCACTCACTTTTCATATTGATATTAGGATAACTGATATCAAGCACCTCACGCTTTTTTACATAAATGAGAAAAATTTTTGGTCGATGAATTCTTATTATTTTCAACTTTTTAGTCCTTATTGCCATATATTCGTATTTTTTTAGTTTTTTCAAACTATAATTTATTTTGAGATATGCTCAATAACATAGTCCGACTTGTTTTTTCATTTTGAACACTTTTTTCGATTTTGTGATGTTTTCGGAAATAAAGTTCAATACTTCCTTTAGAAAATCCATATTTTTGTACTCCCCTCTGGAAGCTCAGCAAATTTGACTCCAGATATGATTAAGACTCATCCGCTGAATATCTACTTATCGTAGATATTTCAGAGCTCTACTCCTCTAATTACGATAGATACGGAGGTATTTCCATGAGAAGTGGAAAAATTCGAATTTTTCTGAACCGAAATATTCTTCGGCAAAGATGTCTATCGGTTATAAATTTGATGTCTTAATTACGAAGCAGTAAAATCCCGCATATCCCGCCTACAATATAATTTTTCGCAAAAATCAGCATTTCAATCGCCCCTGGCGCGCATTATATATCACTCAACCCTAGGAAATATTCAGCATCATCTCCGGTATACCTAATGATCGTGGAAATTTCAGAATTCTACTCCAATAATTACGGAAGAAATTCGGATTTTTGAGAATTGAAAATTTTTCAGCGAAACTATGTTTTGGTAGTAAAGTTGATGTCCTGATAACAAATCCGTAAGAGTTTTGAGCCTATCTTGCTCCCTAATATTATTTTTCGCAAAAATCGGTATTTTCATCTTCCCTGGCGCGCAGTGTATGCCACTCAGGTTGACCCCAGATAGGATTTAGACTCATTTTCGGTATATCCAATGATCGTGAAAATTACGGAATTCTACTCCAATAATTACGGAAGATACGGGGGCGTTTCCATGGTAAGTGACACAAAATTCCGATTTATCAGAACTGAAATTTTTCAGGGAAAGTATGGATTGGTACTAAAGTTGATGTCCTGATCACGAATCCGTAAGAATTTTGGGCCTATTATTTTTTGCAAAATCGGTATATCCATCGCACCTAGCGCGCAGTGTATGTCACTCAGGTCAACCCCATGAGGGAATTTTGACTCGCCCTCACTATATCTACCGATCGTGAAAATTACAGAATTGTACTCCAACAATTACGGAAGATACGGGGGTGTTCCCATGATAAGTGAGACACACTGTATAGTGAATAGGTACAAATGATTTATTAAGATGAGAAAAACGAGCAGTTGGACGTTTTTTTTAAATGAGATGCTTTATTTCCACCGATGTAACTCGTTACACATCAGACTTACAAAAAACACCCTCCCGTATCTGAATAATTGCCGCTCGGGAGTTTGATATATTCATAATGAGTATTCCTTGCTCTAGAACTCACTCAAAAGCATATATATATATATATATATATATATATATAAAAATTTACATTTTCACTATAGAAATAAACCAATTAAAAAAAATGTCAACGGGAATCGAACCCGAAGCCTTTTGTGTTCCACTGAACCACGACAACCATTCTTGATTTCCTTATAGGAATTGAATGAGTTGACTTATAATTTGACAGGAGAATTATTGTACTTGTGTGCATTTATTAGTATAAAACAGCGAGAAGACATTTATCACTATAAAACTGCTAGATTGGTTTCTCCCTATGACTTTTTCGGCCATTTGATTGGTTCGAAAATAATTAGGAAATAGTCGATAAAATCGACAAGTTTCTGATAATTAGGTGTTGACTTTATTTTTACATCCATTGTTAACTTTTCCGAAAGTTCATTTAACCGACGAAACCAAAAGGAGGAGGTTCTCTAGTCGACGCGTATTTTTTTTTTCTATGATTGTTTT
The DNA here is from genome assembly GCA_018342105.1 of Gonioctena quinquepunctata. Lineage (NCBI taxonomy): Eukaryota > Metazoa > Arthropoda > Insecta > Coleoptera > Chrysomelidae > Gonioctena > Gonioctena quinquepunctata. The sequence continues at coordinate 231,632 of JAFIRS010000405.1, forward strand.
TATGTATGATCACGCATAACTTTCTACTGAGACGTCCGATTCCGATAACTCTTCTTTTTAGTAGATACGGTGTACTTCGAAGTTGGTCCCATTTGAATTTAAAAAGATGAAATCCACCCTAAGGGATAGCAAAATGAAGAATATTGATCACTCACCCTCTGAATTCTGGTCCGTTAACCGATTCTATCAGGCATAACTTTGTACTGGGATCTTCGATTTGAATGATTCTCCTTTTATCAGATAGGGTATACCTTATAGTTGATCATATTTGATTTCGAATTGAATTATCCACCCTTACGGGTGAAAAATAGGGATAATTGATTTTCACTTGTGAACATTGGCACACATATGTAGTTGACAATGACAGATCGCTAGTGTCATTATCACAATCGTTATATTCTATGAGAGGATGGAATGATATACAAAGTAATGAAATAAACTAACTAGAACAACAAAATAATTTATATAACAACAAATAGTAAAAGTAGATAATCATTGGAAGGTTACCCAAAAACATGTCAAGAATAGATAATCATATTATTTAACTGGTAATAGTTGAGGTGAGGTGGGTGAGTATTTTGGAAGTAATAAAAAAAAAAGCAGTTAGTAAATAGTAGATTTCAGACACAAAAAATTGAAAAATAAAAACTTTTTAACAAAAAATTAAACCGGTGAAATACGGAACTGAAAAGTAAAAAATAAAATAAACCTTCTTAGTCTCAATAACTAAGCTCCTAAACTAATGTAAGTAACTAATTTTGAGTCGGCGCCAAACAAACAATCAACAAAGATCATTAAATTACTTCAAAAAAATTATCAGAATGTCACCGCCCAACTCGATGCCATCATTTTACGCCTTACCTGATTCATTTGCTTGTTTGTTTGGCGCCGACTCAAAATTAGTTACTAATTTTAGGAGTTTAGTTAAATTTAGACTAAGAAGGTTTATTTTATTTTTTACTTTTCAGTTCCGTATTTCGTCGGTTTAATTTTTTTGGGAAGTATTATTTTGAATTTTATAACACTTTATGTTAATTTTCTTTCATATGTGTGTAATGATAAACTGGTGTGAAAGTGATCCGAATCATTCAATATAAGGTCAAAATTCATATACATGTGAGAATTAGGTTCCTGAAACTGAAGAACTATAGGATTTTAGAAATAAATACTATATCACTGTGATTTCGTAGGGGTTTCGATCCGTATTCAGAAGAAATATGTTCCAGAGATGGAAGAATAAAACCACTTATGCAAAGAAGAAAACTACGGCCCTAATAGCAAATCATTTCTTTCCATATTTTTTCTTTCCCTGAAGTGAAAATAATAGTTATAGACCAAGAGCCCGTGTCACTTTAAAAACGAATCATAAGTTTACGCACATTGAATACGGGAACATACCATACATTTTTCCTGGGGCGATGTGATGGTAGGATGGATGCTGAACTGTTAAAAGAAAGGAGTTGAAAAATGTTAAAAGTTCACGACTGAGGGTAGTAAAAACCAAAAGTTTGCATAAAATTAAGCAACACTTAGCGTTCACAGTCGTCTAACACTTAGCGTTTACCTGCTGAGAGTTTACTACTGACAATTGGAGGAATCTTACCATTTGCCTTCGAACAAAATAAAGTTTGTCCACCAGTCATTTTCAATAAAAAATCGTGAAATTTTCTCCAAACTGGAGGGCCCAGCCCTTCGTCCCATTGAAAAAGACTGGCGGAAGAAATATGTGTCGTTTGAAGGGTAACAGTAAGATCCCTCCAATTGTCAGTAATAAACTCTCAGATTTTTTCGGGTCCGTTTTATTGACATATTTTGAACAATGCAGCAGATGAACGCCAAGTTTTAGACGACTGCAATCGGCAAGATCGCTTTATTTTATCATTAACTTTTGTTTTTTACCACCCACAGTCTTTAACTTTCAATCTTTTTCACCTACTTTTTTATAACAGTTCAGCATCCCTCCTACCATCACTTCGCCCCAGAAAAATGTATGGCGGGCATGTCTGTAGCATTGTCGACATCGATAACACAAGTTTCATAATGTGGATAGGATGACACCTCCGACACTTTATTATTAGTGGGGAATAATGCAGATGTCACGGCCCATGCAAAGCAGCATTGGTCTTCATTTTTATGTTGACAACACCTTTTCTTCTCTCAATGAATTCGGAAGTTTCATGTATGATGATCCGCCAAGTGGACTGTATTTGTTTATGTTCACCTCAAGGAACATAATTTTCTACAACTCCATCCTGAAAAAATTACTTTCATTAAACCTTTCATCATTTGCAACAATTATAACTACAAACCTGAATCACGCTCCTCAAACTCCGTACTTTGGGCAATTATAATGTCACGAAATGCATCGAATAATCCATTCAAATCAGTTGATCGATCTGCTATACGATTGGGAGAATTGAACGATTTGATGTCTGTCAATTCCTGTGTTTGAATGACATAACTTCCAAACACTTCCATGTTGACCTTGATGGAGTTGTGTAGTTTGATGTTTTTTTCCAATAGCTCGAGTACTTTATGCTTGATATCATTGAAAAAAGGTGTGTACTCAGTATACATATTCTCACTAGATACTCTGTAGCTAGAAATGCGACATTTGAATGCATTTTTAATGAGGTGTACACCACCACCCAAGTGAACACATGAATTCGTCCTATGTGCGAGTGTTCTATTGTGAGAGTTGACTTGTAAATATGGGATTATCACATTACAACAATTACATGTATAGAGTGGTGCAGGTGGTGAGTCATCGCCATTGTTGAATTTAACTCGTTTCACTGAAGGACCTCCCTGGCAAGTTTCCCGTTGATGCCGACGTAGATTATCACTACGAGTGAAATCTTTACCACAATCACACGAATACATTTCAGCAACTTGTTTTCAATAGCTCACTGGAGGAGACACTGATTCGAAATACTCTTCTCCTGGAATATTTCAGTGAAATACCCCCACCATACAACAAGTCCGATGCGATGCGCAATCTGTATGGATTTGAGGGGATTCTCTTGACATTCAGCGCACTCATCAATAATCGCAGTTCATTCTTAGCTCTCTCACAGGACAAACGCCCTCCTCGCTTGGAGAGTACAAGGATTCATGAAGGTCATGACTGCACAGAATATGTATGCCTACACCACAACTTTAGTCAAGATCAAACAAAAATCGAGATCAAATCTTGAGGTTGCCGAAACAATCCCAACATCAAAACTCTAGGTCAAATCTCAAAGTCAAAACTTGATGTTATGAATCTCAAGGTCATATTCAAGGTCAAAACTGAAGTCGAATCTCAAAGTCGACCAAACCCAATATCAAAACTCAATGACAAATCTCAAAGTCAAATCTCAAGGTCAAACACACACACACACACTGCACACCTGCAACTATTCAAGGTCACACGTGACGTCATAGTGGTGGGGGGAGACCCAGAACCGGCTTAAATCTCCTACTTACGCTTTTGGCAGTTGAGGTGATCCTAAAGCTTGGCACACCCTCCCCGCTTCAATTGTCCATCAATTCCAGTTTCCGTTAGTTGATCCTACCATCAGCCGTCCCGCCTGTGATTTTTCTGTAGAATAAAGTTCATTGAATTCACTTGGAGTTATTTTCATTTATTTGCTTTGAGTAGCATTATCAATTACGCAGCCGATACCCAGGTCCCGAGCCCAGGTTAGGATATCTGAAATCTGCCCTTCTGGCACTGTTGAGTTAGTCAGCACCATAGCGACCCCTGGAGTGGTATTTTTTCATTGAGACTGCCAGTAGCAAGTGGCCTACCCACTGTTAACAGAAGGTGGCGTCCAAGATCACCGGAAAATCGTAATTGGTTGCCAAAATTTAATTGTAGAGAAAGACAACCTTTACAAAAATTATCGCGCATGCTTTCCCATCGGTGAATTATCCGATAGAGTCGCAAACTCCATTTGGAGCTCAGTAGGCAAGTTGTGACTCATTAATAAAATACATGGTTTTTAAGGAATAATTAAATATGGTGTCCAAAAGCCGTTATTATATTATAATCGAAATAGAAACAAGATGATGATCAATGGAATAATTATTCTGATAACCATATCAAAATTGTCATATGCCAGTTCGCTGTAGTTTGTTCTTACTGCTAAACACCAAACTGTGCGTATTTTGAACTTTCCATTTTTTTTATTCTTCACTTGGGAAAATCGAAGGAATAAGGTTATATTTTCCCATTGTGTTTCTCGAATAATGTAATAATCAGTATAATTCAATGGAAACCCAACACAAACAAAGCAAAACAGCTTCAGGGTCGCTTGACAGTCTTTCCAAGCCTATAAAATAACCTGTATTTCAAAAACCACACATATTTCTTGTTTCTCAATAATTTCTTTTCCATAATATTGAAGGCTGCTCTAGCAATCGGCGTTACTTCATTCTTATTGGTATCTGGTTCAGCAAATATGTCAACAACACGACAATTTCAATCATGTGACAAAATTAGTGAAGAAAACATTGCTATGTGCGAGGTAAGGCTGGCAACATCGTAATAATAAAAAGTAAAATTGAAATTTTTATTGTGAAAAATAAAGTAACGCAGTTCTACGTGCCATTAACACATGATTTTGGATATGTGTGGTGTTTTGGTTGGGAAAATGCCAATTTTGAGCGTTCTCAGTAGCCGAAAATGGCGTTGAAAATAATATTCGTTCATTTTACGAATGTATTTGAGATGGCCGCGTTTTTCATTTTGGATTCGTGTTCAAGAGGCAATACGTAAATACCATCAAACGACATACTCTCAATTCAGCCAAAATCGAATTCGTCAATTTGAATTGAAAAATAAACGAGAACACCTATAAGTCCGAAGATTAACACTATGAAGGTCAAGGTTATCTAACATGCAGTTCGAGTAACCCAGCGGTAAACAAACAGCAAAGTTTTGGTCGGTATTAATTTTTTTCTCGCTTATTCAGGATTTAACGTGAATATTTCAAAGGAATAAACATTTTATTGTTGACCAACTACCTATCACCTCTCAGAGGTGGTGCAACATCTTAGTTTACATCCTGTATAATATCGAATAGATAAAAATGCCGACGACTCCAAAACGAACTAAAACCTCATTAAAATGAATCATGCACCACCTGCTTCCCCAAAATTAGTGGTTCCGAACTATCCATCCTTTCTGTTTTGTAATATTCATTCATAAAATGTAAATTAGCGTTACCCGCGCATCTTTTCCATTATTGTGAGTTCGTAAACTGCACACTGTGTATGGTTCAGCGAGCTTTGCACGCATTAAATTAGGTATACAACTATCTTTGCTAAACCAACACGAATATACACTGCAAGCAACGGAAAATGCAGTGGTGATCGTGGTGAAAAATGATAATGGAATTCTCCAACAAACATAATTTCATAATTCTCTCCTCTTCAATATTATTCCCGTGGGGACCTGTGACAACATCATGACTCATAAAAACCCAAAAGTGTATCGATCACGAATAGTGAAATAGATTTGAAAATTCGAGAAGGAAAACATTCTCAATTGAATATTTGATAGAAAGATATCCACAAAAAAAGACTCCATTTTTATCGTGGAGATTTTAATTCACAGAAAAATCTTTCAATTCAATATTCAGTTGAGAAAGTTTAGCTAACCCCAAGAGGTTATCTTGAACGATGGAAGATAGTGACTGAAGTTTATCTTTGAGCCGCAGATTATTCCACATCTGATTTTATGAATACCCTGTTCATATTTTCATTATCATTAAAATATTCATTCATTATATTTTTATCAGCTCACTGTTGTTCGGTTTGAAAAAATATTTATAGTGTTCCCCATACTGAACAGTCTATTAATTTATTTTTGTGAAGCACCATAAATTCTATAGAAGTTATACAATGTCAAACTTTGAATTGGTCCACTACGCGGGCAAAAATTGTCGCTGTTAACCTATTCAACTGAGAAAAAATGAACGGTGCAAGATCGCTAAAGAACTTGCCTAACTAATAAAAGAAGTCACACCTATAGATGGGCGTTCTGAAATACACCTACAATGATGGAAATGGCGGTCTCTTTAATCACAAATTTAGGTGAAAATTGAAGGAACCCAGTTCACATTCTGATATTCAGAAAGACTGTATGGTACCATAACAATTGATTTTGAATACTCGCCATATAGATGGAACCAATTGAGCACTGTCAACTGATGTTATCAGCTGATGAGATACAAACAATACATTCAAGTGTGCGAAGATCATTCTTTTTTGTGTTTTTTTTTATTTGTATGAACTTTATAGACATTTAGTGAAGATATTATAAATATATTGTAGGACGATTTATTAAAAATTATACATGTACATAGTATTTTGAAGCACCACTCTTCATTGCCAAATTATAAAACAGTTAAATATTTGAAGAAGTTTATGTGTAGCACTGAAAAAATCCGAAAATGATATTCTCACTGCATTTAGAGAAATAGGAACGAGGATTGAAAAACCCTTCAGGACGAGTCCAATAGGGGTCTATAGGAATTGTGTCGAAATTTATTTTTGATTGTCAGTTTGGAATAAAGTTTTCTCGTAATTTTTTTCTTGAGGTGGGGGAAATCCATTAGGGCCAACACCTTAGGGTAGTGTGGGACTCCCTGATACAGGTTTACCCACTTAAACCTCCGCTCGTCAGGCTGTGGCCTCCGACGACACTTGAGCCCTCTGGCCCATTGTATCTCACCTGGTACTATTTTTTCCCCACGTCGTATCCATGGTTCCCGATTGATTAAGTACCGCTTCAAAATTCCCTCCTAGCGACTGCCTGTACTGCATGTACTGCCGTGGCTACTTTTGGTGCTGCAGGTTCATCTGCGCGGTCCTGAAGAGTCCCCTTCCGATCTCGGAGAACGCTCGGAATCATAACTTCTTCAGTGTCCTGAAAGGAACCGAGAGGGTGTTTCGTCTCGTGGTGATTTGTACCTCCAAGGGAGTGAGGGAAAAGGGGTTGGTGCGGCCCTGTGGTGCCCCCTTCACAGGGCTAAGGCTGAGTACTCCGAGATTTCGCCCTGTTTCTCGGAGGCTCTGTTGCGGCATTGTTTTTTTGAGACCCCGGTGCCACACATCCGTCGCCACGGTGCTCGCAGCTTGGATTCGGGTCTGTTTGCCAGAGCCTCGTTAGTCAAGTTGCGGCCGCCCCCACGCTATACGAATGTCCACTAACTGTCCCATTTGCTTCGTGGCCACGGCCCGTTCACCCCATAACACGTGGAGGTGAGGTTGGACTTTAAGGAGCAATTACAAGGTATTGATACAGTCTCTATATCCACTTTCTTATTGAGGTTCAATAATTCATCTTTCAAACCATTAAGATTGAAATATATTCTTCAGGCTCGGTAAGAACTATTATGGATATAATTGTGAGATCATAAAATTCACTCTTTTTCTATGTAAAAACTACCTGCACATGGGATTAGCAAAAACCGATGCAGGACCCTGATCGACGAGTGGATTAAAAAAAAGACACCAATAATATTGGGATCAAACTGTCAGGCAAATACACAGCAAACTCATGGTAGGGCATCCAAACCGGACCCTGACGGCTGACCTTCTGAACCTGAACAGAATGAAGGCTCGTATAATAATAGGTCTGTTGACTGGACACTGCGGCCTAAGAAAACACCTAAACACCATGGGAGTACGCAGGGAAACCGTGGAGTGTAGGCTATGTGATGAAGAGGAGGAAACAGCCTCTCATATTATCTTCGACTGTGACGCCCTAAGTAGTAGGCGACACAGAACCTTCGGAGAGATCAGCCCGGAAACAGGCATGAATCCGAAGAACCTTATCAACAGGCTTCTAAACCTAATTAAAGGCACAAACCTGTTTGAATGAGGAACCACTGACGACAGAGTGATACAATAGACCCCAGCTGGTCGCAGTGTCAAGGGAAGCTAAGTGCCAACCCTGTCTCTGGCTCGTCAGCTATCAACCAACCAACCAACCATGTAAAAACTACAGAATAAGAAAATACAAAATAAATCATAATTCCGATCGTAATGAAATACAAAAAAAACTGAAATCGGAAAAACTGGTACCTGCCACGATCGGTTACCACAACCCCCAACATCACAAAACTTCATGGTATCAAAGGTTATCAAAGCCAGATAATAAAACTATTTACGTGTGTTAATTAATATGTTCCCAATATACTTTTGAAATGGAAAATCTTTTCTTATAATACCCCTTCAGAAAAGGAAAACATTCTCAATTGAATACCCCCAAGAGGTTATCTTGTACGAAGGAAGATAGTGTCTAAAGTTGTTCTTTGAGTCGTAGATAATTCCACATCTGATATTATGAAAACCCTGTTCATGTTTTCAAACAAATCACTACCTATAGACTTATGCACTTGTCTCACAATAATGACAATAACAACAATGTCAAGAAATGTATTTTTGGATATCGTTTTCCGCAAAAATTTGCAAGAAAATGGCTTTGGTTTTACCCCTATCAGCTGTTTGATAACTGTGAGTCTACGCCACAGACAGTGCTCATTTGCTGAGAGTAGGCTACTTTTGAAGAACGAGGAAGAAAGTCTTTGAATTAACTAGAGAATAATAAAACAAATCAATACTTACTAGTACAATAAGTTATCATATCATACATACTGACTATAATACAGTCAGCACGAAAAGGTTGGAATAAATTTGCTAAAGTCTTTATAGGGCCAGAAGAGAAACATTGCTCGTATACGCCAATTTAAATATTTGAACGTGCACGTTTTGACATACAACACTTTTGGGTGTCGTAATAATTGTGCCAATTTGTGTCATCGTTTTTTTTAAATACCTAGAATGTTATGGTAAAGTAAATGAAGAAATTGCCGAGAAGGAATCAATTGAATTTTAAAATCACCCACTACTTATGATATGACCCTGATAGATAAAGGCCACATAAAACGTGGCCGATCAAATAACATGATGTTTTTAAAATGTTACTACTCACAGCAAACATAAGATAAATCATTCAGTGCCTGTGGAAAATTTGTGCACAAGTTTTGTATGTCTTTTTTTTTTCCGCAAAATTTTTCAAACAGAAACCATCATCAATATACACTTCATTTGCTTGCATCACCTTCTAGTCAGATTGACCGAGCGTCATTGAGAAATGATTTGTTTCGGGCGCCCCAAAACTAATCCTCTAGGCGTCCCAGAACAAATCATTTCCAAATTTCGAAGGGAGAAATTAAACGAAATCTGTTCTGTGTGGAGTTCGAACCCATGGCATACACACTATTTTTCGTGCAATCTTTAAAATTATTAAACTAGATAATTGCAAATTATTATATTATTGCTTTAAAATCACCAGCAGTTCAATTTAATTAACAAAGTCACAGCGTCGCTATGGAAATGATATGATTGAAAACTCTGCGCTTTCCGTTTAATTACTTGAAAAATAATATAAGTAGGTATTTGTTGTTAATTCAAAAATGAATGCTGTATTCAAAAATAATAATCCTTGTCTTGTATTTTAGAAATGTCAAATTTGAAAGTTACGTTTGGTTTTGCGGCCGTCGCTATGGGTAACGGCCGCGAAATCAAATTTTGCGGACTGTGTTGCACGAAAAGAGTTTTTTCAGTTTATCCATTCGATTTATCACACAATACGGAGAAGGAGAAAGCCTAAAAAATTCCCAAAGAAATCATAGTGGCGAATACAAAATAGGTTCACACTTAACGTGAGATAAGAACATTATGAAATCAGTAATGTGAAAGACATTTTAACATTTCACGATTGAAAAAATATATATTACAGAAAATGCCATTTATAGTATACAGATACTCTTTCGGCAGCCACATACAGACTGTTTATGGGTTCTCATATCTGCCAAAATTATCTGTGAAAACTGTTTTTGTTTTCATATTGTGTAGTTCTTTCTCAGGTAAATGAACATAACCATTATCATATTCGATAATGACACTCAGAAGATACTTCAATGCTCGGAAAACATTTGTGTTAGTTTTGACAAAAACGCGACTATTTTGAGGAATTCAGTTAGAGATCACTTTCAATAGCCCCTCACTGATTATAATTAGCTTAGAATACTAAACGATTAATATTTCTGGAGAGGATGTTGCATAGATTTGTGTATCATTATCATACTCATGGATGTCACATGCTAAAATACACTATGGGACCGAGAATACTGCCTTGAGGCACCCCGGTTGAATCTTCTTCATTTTCCGGTAGTGACCCCTTGTTCTCTTTGAGTAAGATAATTTCTAAGTTGATTAGCATTTAGGTGTGGGTATCAGTAACGCATGGTCATTCGTGACTTTTAGCATCGCTGTAGTTGTGCGGTGCAAGTTTTGGTAACCGTAGGTTAAACATTGTTGACTGTTATATATGATAACAATATATTTATAAGAATAATGATCATAACAATAAATGAAACAATTAAAAACGAGCTCAGAAATCTCATTGACAATTTACAGAATACTTGTATTCTACTTCAATAAAGATTCTTGAGTAACGTATTTTTTTTTGTTTGGTTCAATTTCTGTGGAAGGCAGTTTATAGCATTGAAGGTATATTTAATTGTCCATTCTACGTTCACAGCATGCTGAGTCCTTTTATGTTAAATACGTATTCAAAGTTACAGACGACAATTTGAACCGGAAATTTATGCACGCATCTAACTGCTACAGTAACAATGTACACGGCTATGAGTTTCGGGTAATAAAATGTATACCGCATGAATGCTGATACCGTAAAAATGTAACCGAGTTGAAATGATAATATTCATAATCAGCATATGAAAATAAACAGAGTGGGACAACTATCTTTTCACGGAGTGTAGTTCCTGTTCAACTCTGTAGACAAAAAAGTGAGAGGTTGACTCACGCACTGGGGGTTAGATGTCATTAGGTTTGTGCGCGTTCCAGACTTTGGAAATGTTATAGAATTGCGCACGACTAGATGCGCAATACATTGAATCCGAGAGATTTCTAGGACAGTCCAGAAAATAACTAAACAAAAACGCTATTTATGATTACGATTAGATTTTAGGTTCGGGGTATAGTTTATTATGAAGTTACAATAAATTTGGGCAACCTAAAATACCATTAAAGATGAATATAGCAAACATTCAACAAAATGATCTTTGAATTCTCTATCTGAGAACAGGTTAATGGTGTCCTCTACGATTCCAACATTTTTGGGATGTGTTTTCAGGACTTCCAGCAATCGATATTCAGGAACATTATTCTTCACCCGAATTCGAAGAGGACGATGAGTTGGAACTAATATTCACATTTTTTTAAGAAATTTAATGGGCAAAGCTCTCAAAGGAAAGTGTTGACCGTAGACACGTGTTTTAGGCTTTCGGTCCTCATCAGTATGGTGAAGAAGTACAAGGATGAACAACACTTGGTAGTAAACGACAAATCAACGTAGTCAGCAAACAGAAGCCAGCCGCACATTTGTGGTTTCGGTTAGCAGACCCTGCATTCCAGGGCAATAACCAACGTCACCACGGAGGCAGCTATAGCTACCTGCGTGACATCCGAGTCCAGGATTATAAAGTTGAAAGGGAGGAATATCGAGGGGACTGTTAGAAACAAAATGGATAACATTTAATGGACATAGCCCTCAAAGAAAAGTGTTCCGTGCTTTCGGCCCTCATCAGTACCGTGAAGAAATGCAAGGATGAACAACACTTGGTAATAAACGACAAATAAACGCAGTCAACAAACAGAAGCCTGCCGCACATATTTTTTATTTGAATCTCTGACAAATCAATCGAATAATACCATGTCAACAAAAAAAGATCAGAATGTCAAAAGCATGTACGTTGTACGCATGCGTACCCAAATAGTACACATAAGTCAGAAACTGAATTGCTGAGATGCTCGTACTATTTTGAACCGATTCGTAACTGTCCGGAATCAGTTCGAATGGAACGAATACACAAAGCCTATGGAATATATAACAGTCCTGAAAAAACGCAAATACTTCTGTAACACTGCGCATGCTCCTGATGGTTTAGGACCCTTTATTTTGTGAACGCGAACAAACCTATTATTAATTTCAACAAAGTTGTTGTAAGTTCTAGTGCTGCCGTGTGCACGTGGCAGTATGAACAGATATATTCTTAAAGTGAAACCTCTTTCGTCGCGATGAAAGTAAAAATTTAAGGTCTAATTTGAATGCAACGTTCTGATGTAAGATTTTGAATTATTTTAAACGAAAAGTTTCTGGCGCAGGAGGACGGAAAATAGGTACTTGGCCTCGTTTTCGTTTAGTCCCTGTCAGCTACATAAATATAACCGGCTCAGTGCTCGCCAGGTTCGAATCCCGGCCGATACAATTTTTGTAATTTTGGAATGAGTTATTTCAAAGGGAGTAATATTATCGTTGATTCATGTTCATTCATTTTTATTTTAATCAAATGGAAGTAATACCCTGAAAAATTGTTATTGAGATTGTTTCCAATATATAGTTGATGTCTCCTGAAAATCTCAATATAACGTAATGGTTTTTTGTAGTGCGCACGCATCATATGAGATATTTTTTTAAATTCTGTTTCCGCCAACTTAGAGTAGGTACATGAACAGCTTTTGCCTCGAAAATTATGCAACATGACGTTTACAATTTTTTCCTAACGATTGGCTACACTATTAAAATTTGACATTTGAAAAAAATTAAAAAAGTTATTTCGAAAATTTCTAAAATGATTATATGCAAAAAAAAATATTTTCCGATGTCCTACCCACATACCAAGTATGAACCAATTTGGACAACTTCGAATTTTGTCGCGTATTCCTAACCTTACAATTTTTCGGCTAATCCAAATTTTATAAAATCTGGAAATACCAGTTGAGTTGCTCGTCAGCTGGAGGATTTTTTTCCGTCTAAAAATGTTTTCAATTGGATTCTTTAAAAAAAATACAAATATGCCAAAAAACTATGTCATACTTGATGCAAAGAGGATCTAGTTCTGAATTTTCAAATTCAAAGTTCTTTTATTTTTTTGAGTTATACTTACAAATCAATCGAATTGCTCTTGGTAGGCTGTGGAAAGAATAAAAATGTAGTGATAGAAAACGAAACACAAATATACAATTATTTCATAATGAATATTTATAGAGCTACATCAAATTATAAGGCGATTCAAATGATAACAACTGTATGTACAATGTAGGTTGGACATTCATTATAACATTGCGGTATGTCTGCCATCAAGCTCAATGAAAATAATGCTTCAAAACTTTGTTGACAGCGATTCTTTAAAACTGAGGAGTAATATTTGATATATATTCTCGAAATATTGTCTCCAGATGGTTGACATCTCGGAATGGTCTGCGCTTGTAGACTTTTTGTTTCAAATATTCCCAATGGGTAAACTCTAGTGGGGTAAGTTCTGGTGACCTGGATGGCCAGGGCAGTACCTCGGAATAGTTCCAAGATACATCGTTTAACATCATCCCAATTATGAATCGGCGATCCATCACTCTGAAATTATAAGTTTTGCCTTCCATGAAGGGGCATTTAATCTGGAACTTGACTTATTTCATCATTTAAAAACTGGAAGTGTCTTTGTGAATTCGAATTTCCCAGGAAGAAATATGGGCTAATCACTATGTTGTTTAAAAAACCGCACCACATTTGTCTCGAAAGAATATTGATAGATGCATTCTATCACATACTTTGGGTAGTCCCATTCGAGGTAGAAGTCGCCTCGTCTGACCATAAAATTTTACAAGTAAAATTTGCATTTCCTTTTTTTTGTCCTTTGGCTGAATTTATTATGTGAAATTTTTCTCACGGCTTCCCTTTTAGCACCAGTTCTATTACAAATATCTGTTATACTTTATTTTCCATGCTTTTTTACATCCAAGCATACACTTAATTGAGCTTCTTCATCATAAGCTCCTGGATTATGGGTCTCCTGCAAGTATTTTGCACTGAATCCGTCGAATTAAACTTTGAGATAATCCTGCTCACATTAGACTGTTGGATATTTCTCTCAGGATGTCATGCATTGGAAATATCCGCAACTTGTCGATGAGTTGAATTTTTTTCGCAAAGGAGTATAATTTCTATTTTGTCAGCATATATATTCTACAACTTGATAAAAATTACTCTTCCATAATTTGAGAGAAACTGTCAAACACATTTCCATACCATTCAATTCTGTTGTTTATATAGCATACTTCGTAGCTCAAGTAACTTTTTTTACTTGATCATGCGCTTACATATTTTTTTTTTAATAATTGATTGCTTACTTTAGTTATCAACTGTTTTGACATAACAGAATATAGTATTTTTTTTTAATAATTTTTTAATTTTTTTCACCTGACTCATGGACGTTGTGAAAAAGCCCCAAAATACCGCAACCATTGTTTGAAAGAAATACCGCGTGGATCAGATGGCAAAATAAAAAGAAAGCGCTGTCATGCTTGTTATGCAACAAATACAGAAAACAGGGACTCAGAGTTCGCTGCTAAACGGACACAACAAGTTTCCACCGAATATGACGCTTGTGGAAGAGCACATTGTCGTCAGTGTTTTAATGTAAAACATTGCAATATATTATTTTTATAAAAAACCACATTTTTTAAACAAAACGTCCGTTTTTTTTATTGACACAAAAAAAAACAGAATATTTTAGCGCTCCATGAGTCATATGTGGTGCAATACAATTTTCAAGACTTCAGTCTGACTTCTACTTAATAATAACATCCCGTTGGCGTTGCAGCGTCAAAAAGTTAGGTGGGTAAGCAAATGTATCTCATGAACGTCACAGAGATAGCGCGCATGCATCACATGTGATGCATGGGACAGTCAACGTGTTAAACTTGAATCAGCAAGAATTTGATGGACAAATTGATTTGAAATTCTCAGAGTTATGGCACTCAACTGCAATGCCCTTTTTTATGAGCTAAAATAATAATAAAGCGAATTTTGCTATGTAGAATGTTGAAACTAGAACCACTTTGCTCAAATATGAATTTTTAGCATGCGTTTATTTCTTGGAAAATATCTGATTAGAAACATTCTCGAACAGAAAAAAATTCTTTCAGCAGAACTCCTCAACTGATATTTTGAGATTTTCCGAAATTTGAATTGGCCGGAAAATTGTAAGGTTAAGAAAACGCTAAAAAATCAAAGTTGTCCAAATTTGTTCAAATCTGGTAGGTGAATAGGTAACCAAGAAATAAAAAAATTATTCATACAATATTTTTCGAAATGTTGAGAAATATTGAAAAGGGAAACATTCTCAATAGAATATTGAATATATTTATTTTTCTGTGAATTAAAAAATCCACGATAAAAACGAGTCGCAGATGATTCCACATCTGATTTTATGAACATCCTGTTCATATTTTCAAACAAATCAATCTATTGAGAAATAACCTAACTTTTTGTAATTTTTTCGATATTAAATTTGACAGGTGTAGCATTCGATAGGAAAAAATAATAAACGCCATTTTAACCATACAAATCGCGGTTTAGATCGCCCAAGAAGTTTCACTTCTGTCACGTCTACCTACTGGGTTCTACGCGATCTTCTTTTTGTATTCATTGTAATATTTATCTTGATAGTCGTATAGCCCTTTCGACCTACAAGGGCATTATCAGTGCTTGCCTGAAAAAAGTTGTTGATTCGTTAATTTTTGTGTAAATTTGATAAATAATTATTCAATTCATCGCTAATTCATCGGGTGAAAATAAGAGGGATATATAAAAGTAGATATTCATAATGTTTAAATGGTTAAAATGTATAAAGATCAAAGTATCCGCATAAGCGAACACCTAAGCAAACACGAATATTCTGCTTTTGGCTATCACCTGAAAGTTAACAAACAAATCTTCAGTCGCAAGAGAACTTATCAAATTCTGGTAAGTTCTCTGTTAGCTTATTATTCTTCGAAATAAAATAGATTTCACTTCCTAATTTATTGCGAAATAAAATTAATAATTTCAAGGTAGATATTCTCGTTGGCGTTTTTTATGACCATGACATAGGACAATGATGGGTGCAATCTGAAAATAAAATACGGTTTGTTTCATTTTGTGTTCCATTTGTAAACTCATTCTCCTATATCTTTATATATTTTAACCTTCCAAAAATTGTGAGGATCCTCATTTCATAGCTGTTTTCACCTAAATGTGATTCTTATCAAAATTATATAAAAATTACGAACAAAAAAAATATGACTCCGATATGATTGTTTTGCGTTTTGAGAATATCCAAATTATTGGGGTCATCGAAATGTAGTATTGAAATTCATGGCCGAATGACAGCGTCCTCAACATTTCCAGCTTGGCTGAAATCAAATAGTTGAAATCATAAATTGGTATTGCCCATAGACTTCGTTTAAAGTTATGTCGTGCTCGGTTTGTTTCAGTATTCATCAGTATTCTGTGTATACAGTTAATCAAGTCTCAACATGAATTCAACGCAATTGATGGCAGGGGCAGTTGTCAAAAAAAACCTGCGATATGGACCAAAGAGTGGTTATTGAAAAAATCAATGTTCTCTCTTTTTTTAAATTTATTTTATAAACTGCGAAAAATTTGTGTATTTTTTATAAAATCAATCGATTATTATCCCTCATAACTACAGCATACGAATGTTACAAATATGCCTCTTCAAAACCATCATCTTCAAATTTTCATAACAATCCCAAAAGTAAGACAATAATCTCGCATCATCCTGAACTCTCATCGCCATCCAGTTTGAAGGATGGCCGCTGAATGAGAATTGTACGGAAATATGATATCATGGATTCCTCAAAAACCATTTGACATAATCGTTAGTTTTTCTGTAAAATTTTGGTAAATTTCCAGAAACTTTTTTTCCACAATTTTAGCTTTGGTAGTTTCGGTGATACAGATAAATGTGTGTTTGGAATACATCTTTAGAAATAACAAAATGCTGAAAAAAGTGTTATGTTATCCATATAACTGGACTGACATACAATCTCCTTCCACCAAATCATTTGGAGTACAATGAGCTCTAGCACTAAACATGTGGTGCCAGAACTTGGTTATCATCTGATGTTTATGGTAACTATACCGTGAGCAGACTATACGAGTTTTAAAACTTTCTTGTCCTACTCGCAAGTGAACCCAAGTAAGCTAGATCAACTTCCACACACGTATGTTTTGATTGAAAAAATTTTCAATTCGTGCTCACCCAACTCTTACTACTTCAAAAGGGAATTCCATCAGTTTTGGGTTTATAGTTTCGTGGGGTGAGTACTACAAGTAGGTAACTGCAAATTGGTGATTTCGAGAAAAACGCAAATTAATGTTTTCCTAACCTTTTTATTTTTTGTGAGGAATCTGTATGATTTCTATTTGAAAGAAAAATACACACTGTTGAATATTTGGAGGCATTTGTTGTTAATTCCGACTACAATCAACTTAGTGAATGAAACAGAATTGATGCAAAACTGAAAAATTTTGAGAAAAATTCAGTTACTATTTATTAAATACAAAATCAAACGTAAAATAACATATAAGAATTTTTCTGGTGTCATTCACAATCAACATCATCTATCTTTTCGGTAGCATCTTCATTGTGACGTAAGCTTAAGTAAAATTGTTTATACCGTTTGCCCAGTGCTGCAGGATTTATGGTCAACAAGGAAACCAAATCCCGATACTTTGAAGTTGGGATTGGAATTGGGGATGTGTATCGAAGATTTAGCTACGCTAATAACCGTCGAAATTTTTTTTCTTGAAATTGAGAGTTGTCAAGGACCTCATCCAACACATTTTTGGACGTAAACATATGATGAATTTTCATCCTTCTTTCGGCTCGTGAGGTTTCGTTCCATGAAGAGCTTGTTATCTTGTATATCCTCTCTTGATATATACTTTACTTGGTATGGCTTGTCTACTTTTCTTCTAGCACTTCGCGCTATCTGTTTCAGATCTTCTGGCCATGGAGTGGAGATAGCTGAGTGCATCGTGTCACACTACATTTGAGTGTGACCTGAAACAAGAAACTTCATATCAATCATGGAAATATTTTCCAGTTCCTGTACAGAAATCATTAATATAGTGGCAATAAACTGATTCAAGTTTTGATCGCCACAACTTTCACAGTAAATTGTAATTCTGTTCACCATAGAGGGAAGATATTTCACAAATAAATGAATTGAGCTTGCAACTTCCTCTTTCACCTTCAGACTAACTTCTAAAATTGTATAAGTGATGAAAGTAAGAAAATACAGGCATAACCACATTTAACACCTGTAAACAGAATATAAAAAAATCAATCAAAATAATAAATTTTGAATTGATGTGGCCATACTTGATGAAAATACATATTGAAGTAAACAAAAGACACAAAAGTGGAGATAATACTAATAGTATTATCTCCACTTGAAGAAGCTATTGGATAGCGAAACACATGTCATGTAAACTCAGTTTGGTGAAAATAATTTAGTGAGGTGAGTGTTTTATGTTTACTTCAAAGTAATAAAGTTAATTGTTCCCGCCGAAACACAAAAATAACGTTCACCTTCGACCACTGAGAAAATAAGCAAAAATACAGTAAATAGTTCATTACGCTCGGTAAACAAATTGCACAGTTTTCGTAAACAAAACGCACATTTGAATAAACTAAAAATTATACGTAAACTGTCAAAATCAAAATAATATAAACAAACTTTCTTGAAAGACAAATGAGTTCCAGTTAATAATTATAAGATACATACATTTTCAATATGTCAAGTGATAGTGAGAACGAAAAGTTAATTCCTTCCAACATCATGGCAATGTCAAAAATGGCAACGAATGATTTACTGCCAATTAAATCCCGCGAACCCTACGAAACTTGTTACAGTAGATTCATGGACTGCAGACTAAAAAATAAGGTGAATTTTCTCCGAAAATGTTTTGGTAGCATATTTTCAACACCTATCGGAAAAAATAAACCTAGCTCTCTATGGGCCTTTTACTCAATGCTTAGATCGAATCTAAATATAAAAAACAACATCAATATAGAAGCCTATTCCAAGTTATAGCGTATTAAAAAGAAATCGGATAGCTTTAAAAGCACAAAATCAAAAATTTTGACGATTAAAAATATTCAAGATTTTCTCGAAACGGCTCCTGACAATCAGTACTTGTTTATGAAAGTAAAATATGTCCACTAATACTATTTTCCACACCTACAGTAATTTTTATTTTTAGACTGTTCTTATACTTGTTATAAGTGGTGCATGCCGAAAACAGAAACTGAGAGATATGGATATGGAAGATGAAGATGAAGACACAGGAAAATATTTCATTATTAAAATCCCAAATACAAAAACAAAAATTATTTTGTGATCTCTGACCATTTTCATTCTATTTTTTTAAATATATAAATGGAAAATGCACCAAACAACCCGTTGGGATAAACAAATTAGGCAGTATACTAGAAAGTCCTAATCGCTACACAGGACACTGTCTTCGCAGATCTTCGGCAACTATGTTAGTCGATGCTGGCGGGGATCTATTTGATTTGAATAGACATGGTGGCTGGCAATCGTCTTTAGTAGCAAAAGGTTATGTTGACAATACCTTAAAAAACAAAGAACTCACCTCATCGAGTATATCCTCCGCTATTTTACATAATAGTAATACAACCTCAACGAATGAAAATATTACAATGTCATATGATTCGACACATCGAAATACTTCTAATATACAATAAGTAAATAAAGAATTATATCCTAATATCATCAAAGTTGTGAAATAGTTCGAAATAAAAAGTTCAAAAAATCTAAAGGTGCAATAATATTCAGGGTATCACATTCGAAGGAATGAAGTACCCTGTCATAACTAGTTTTTATATATATCTATATACATGAAACGAACAACAAAAAATGATTACTAAAATGAAAAATCGACGTGTTTAAGCATCATTTACAATACCCAATAATAATGAAAATATTAAAAGTAGTCCAGACCTTTTTGGCACACTGTATATGGCCGTAGGTAAAGTATAGTACGTAACGCGGCTTCTTGCGTAATTCCATGAGTGTGTAATATGCTTTTTACAACACTTGATACGTAATATACTATTAAATTTTGGAATAAACCAACAGGACTGCATAGTAAACTGAGTTGTATGCACGATGTTGATAAGGTTAAGGCCGGCAAAGTGTTAATATTTTCGAACTGTATACTGCAATCATATTCTCACTAACAATCAAGCGGCGTATTTACAAACTGACGGTTATTGAGCGATTACAATTTTATACTTACTGGTTTTGCATAACGTTAGAATTAGCAGGGTTCTTGACATTTTTCCAAATATTCACAACACAACTACTGTTTATATTCACAACGACAATCGAAATCATAGAGTATACAATACATACATTCAGATCGGTATCATCGGAGTTCAACAAGTTAACCGACCGACTAGATGTTGGAGCACCCTACAGATCAATCTCGTAATTAGGTGTAACCAATTTCCCTGCAACACTAGATATTGATATTATCTACTCTACATCTAACGCCATATGTTATTCTCTGAGGAGCTTATAGTTGCAAAAAGTAAATAAGTAAACTCGGCTAGTTGTAGTAAGACATTTTTGTGCACTTATCCGAATTTCGACAATTTGGTAGTTACCTAGTTGATATAGGAAAATATATCTGGTTTTAACAGGAATAGAAATCTCAAATGATAACTATTGCCATTTTGGGATAATTTCCTTATTTGTTCCTTTATCTGTCTCTCAAGAATACTGTTAGTCATTATTTTCATTATTTAGTTCACAATTTTAATCAAAATACTTTTATTCTGTTCGTATTTCTTATTTGCGGTTTATTCATATTTCTATTATAACCCTTTCTCCTTTTATGTCACGTATTCATAGCTGCCTTTCAAAGCAATATATGCACATTATCATCTTAACCTGGTATTGCAAACCATGATTTCCCTTTAAATCTTGGTATTTTATTTCCCGTATTCTTTTCATCTTGTTTCTCGTTATGTTATTCACGCATTTCAAATAAGTACTACCAATGATTCACTTCTTGTTTGATTCTAATAGTTCGGGGCGAATAACATCTAATTTTATGAACATCCTGTTTATATTTTCAACAAATCAACTAACTATATAATTGGACTAAATACCAAATCTCGTCTGAATTTCCAACTATTACTGTCATATTGTTACTGACTACCAAATGATTTCTACCGACTTGTTGAATTCCTTTTTTCTCTAACCCTTGCAAAACGTATCAGTTCACTCATTGAAAAAAAAAATTTCAAAGTTCAGTTTGTTTCAAAATATAAAGAATCAACTAATGCGCCAACTTGAAGTACCTTTATAATATAAACTCACATTTGATGCATATACATTTCATATAACTTGAGGAAATATGATAACAAAGAAGATGATTCATATTCAAACTGAAATTGTACCGAATGTTCTGATTAGTTCTTCAATCACGTATTTCATTAGGGTGGATGAGATATTATTTTTTTTCAGAAAACTTATTGTTTTCAATTTTGCTTCCATTGTCTATTAATAAATAATTTTTATAGTTTTTTCTTGAATTAAAATTGGAAAGAACATGTTGGTGGATAATTTGTGAAAATATTCAAATCACGCAATGATCTAGATATCCGAATGCACTGGAATACATGATTCAAATAAAAAAATTACTCAATCGAAAGAAATGATTACTTTGCATGCGAAACATTCAGTACAAATAAGAGATGAGCTCGAACTCCATTCATCAAAATCTATAGTATCGATGAATTAACTATTTCATTACATTTTGACCTAGGGAATCCAATTCAACACAACTTAACCTTCGAGTTCTTTTGAATTCATTATAATTTTATCTTTCTCACAATGGAACATATATTGGTTAGAAGGAACTGCCTAACCTAAGCTAACCTAACCTAACACGAGAGACTGAAAACTGAACTAATCTTTAGTTACAAGACAGTTGGGAACATTATTTTTTCCAATACCTTCATGAAAAATATGTAATTTTTTATGACTTCTAGTGGTCAAAATAAGGCTAGAGTTAAAAAAAAAAATATTTGCCCGGCGTGCAAAAAAGTACAGATATACATTGTTCAAATACAGGTAATACACAATACTCATCATTCTCATTTCCATCGCTTTTTATTAAACATATTACAATCATATTCCATCCATACTAGGTTGAATCGAAGTGAAGTTGGACTTTCTTTGTTTAACAAAATGTTGGAACACTTTCTACTATAACTCGGAGACAAATAATTACTGTTTTTTCAAATCTATCACTCGATATATAGAAAATGAAAATCTCTTATTTTTTTTCAATTTTGAAGACACGAAAAATGACACATAGTTTTTTTATGCAACGTTTCGTCTTTTCATTATAATAGTCTCTTCCCTTTTCTGAAAAATTCGTATAATTCATTGATACTATTCTGGTGTTAATCTCACAGCGAATGCAATGATATATCATGTGTAATGGTTCAACTACGTATCGGTGGAAAAATATTTTCCAGGAAATGTCAAACATAAAAAGAATCATATAAAATCGACGGTGCATTGAATACAGTGAATGAAAAATCACTCAAATTACAGCTGAAAGTCAGATGTCGATATTAATCAAATAAATGGAAATTTCCATCAGCACAATCATGAATATGTGAAAATACGCTCTTCACATAAAAAAGGGCTATAAAATGTTTGTATCATAGGAGAGTTTTTTCCACAATTTTATAAAGAATATTTTTATAATAATAAACCATTGGACTGAAAGTTTTCAACACATATTGCATTTAATATTTCTCGAAAAAATAAAGATCTTCAGATATTTCCATCAAAGCGTTGTTGTACAATGAACTTAGATGAATAATTGCATTCAAAAATTGTATTTGAAAAAATGAAGTTGATTATGGTCCCACGGAAACGACACGTTGCATCTTGAAAGAAGAAGATTTTGAATATTGTCAAAAGTACATTCATTTTTCTACACCACCAGTGATGGGCGGGAAAAAACATTTTTTGCAGAATGATTTTAACATGAGAAATTAATTATACATCTCTTTATATTGATCCATTCAGGAAGAAATTCCACATCTCTGGTCCAATTTTAACATATTTCGCATCTCTTTCTCCAAGATCTATAGTACTTACAGTAATGATATTGTCAGACAGTTGATTTTCCTGGTGAATATTGAGATAAATTCATCTAAAGCATGATCTACCAAAATATTTTCTGGAAATGCATTGGATCACTATCGCATGATTTTATTACTTACGATTCCTATTTTTTTTATTTATCAATTTTCAAAATGAACCTATCATGTCCACTTCTTTTTCAAATCCCATTACCACGGTAGATGCGTATCACTTTTAAATCAGTGCCCTTCTTTTAATTCTACCACTATACTGCTCATTTTTATTTTACAGGTATGGTCACTATCAATACAAGCAGGTGTGCGAGAATCGTC
Organism: Gonioctena quinquepunctata; assembly: GCA_018342105.1. Lineage (NCBI taxonomy): Eukaryota > Metazoa > Arthropoda > Insecta > Coleoptera > Chrysomelidae > Gonioctena > Gonioctena quinquepunctata. The sequence continues at coordinate 255,091 of JAFIRS010000405.1, forward strand.
CTATACTACAAATCAACCAACTTCCTACGACTTCCGAGGTAACCGTTCATTCATATTTACCAAGAAGAGACGGTAATGAATTTTTATGTCGAGATTACTCGTCGAAGAAAGTTTCGCTTACAAAGCACGTTATTATGCATTTGCGTATGTAAATCTTAATTCAATTTCAATGCTGCGTCGAATGAGTTTATTTACGCCTTCAGATTTCATTCGCTTATTCGAAAAAAAAAATCCTGATCCCTAATTATTAGCGGTTTAATTCCGAGAGCAGAAATGAGTCCAGAAAAAAAAATCACAGTAAAGGGAGCAAACGACTGATTTATTGAGATTTTTTGAGTTGGCTCTGATCTACGAAACGTAAAAATGTCCGCTGCTCAATGCCAGAACAATATAGTATTTGACTCTTCTTGGATAAGGATATCGATAATGATCGAGCTAGAAGTCATCCCTGGAGTATAATTGAAAAATCGTAATTTTTTTTATGAATTTCTCATTTCCCATCCCAGAAAATCAATTCGGTTTCCAAACTTATAAGAACACTCTCAATGCAATTTTCTTCTACCTGTATGAGGTATGTTCTGATATGAGCGCTGGAGTTGTAGGAGCAGTATATTATGTGATCTCAAAAAATCTTTTGACTGCGTAGAACACAAAATACTTTTGCTTAAACTGCATCGTTATGGCTGTAGAGAGGATACTCTGGAATGGTATGGATTTTATCTTACTGGCAGCAGTCAAGTCGTAAGAGACGATTAAACCTCAAAATATATTAATATCGATTCACAAATGCCACAAGGATCGGTTTCAGGACCGATTCTTTTTCTTGTTTATTCAAACGATTCATTGAATCTAAGCACATCTGATAAAATTACTGTATTCGCAGATGACACAATTTTATGGCTTATTAAATCTGTAAACGACCTGAACGATATGATATTGAGATACGATGATGAGAAAAACAAATTCAGTAGCTTTCAAATGTAATCTGGAAAATATGCCTCTAGAGAATAAAATCATTGAAAACAGAGACTGCACCAAGTGTTTGGGTCTTTTTATTGGCAACAAATTGGAGTTTGAAACACATGTTAAACAATAAAAAAAAACTCCTCAGGGTGTTATGCAGTGAGTATTATTTCTAGAGAACTCGGTTCAGCTACAGCCAGGGCCGTGTATCATGCTTTGATAGATTCCCACCTGAGATATGCTATACCTTTCTGGGGAGTATGTAGTTCCAATCTGCTGGATTCCGTACTTAAATTACTCTCTTTCTATTGAAAACTATGTCTTGTAAAAAAAAACAAATTTTGAAATTTGAACGCCTTTCTTCGCGTTATTACACGCAAAAGTCTTGAAATCACCCTTACCTTCTTCATCCCTGATAAATCACTCCATAGTTCATGATGGTATAAAGATGTACAATCACCCACCAAACCATACTAAAGAAAGTCATATCAATATTAAGAGCTCTGAAGTTATTATAAAAAAACTACTCAGTAGCAGACCCTATTACAGTCCGCAAGAATTCCACAATGATAACTTACTCTTGACCCCAAATTTGGTACAATGACTGATCTGTTCATTTAATTCATCTGTAATTTTTTATGTATTGACAATGTTTATGCCTAAGACTCCCTATGATCTTAATGTAGGTATACTCGTATAGATTAGGGATTTCATTGTGAATCAATTAGTTTTATTTTATGAGTTATACTTTTTATAAATACTTTTCCATAGCCAGAGCACTGACGAAAAGTGCTTCGAGCACTAATCACTTTCAGAAAGTAATTGGACTTAGCGAGTACACAGCACTGAGCACTTTTCAAAAGGGTGAGACTGTTAGGAGCTCAAGTTACTTTCTGATATAGGATTGCTGTAATAAACAATTTGGTCCAAGTAAAAAAAACAGCGACATGAAATATTATCAATGAGTGTGGCGTGCGGCATTGAATAAACTGGTGTGGTGGAATAAATACGACTCGCACGCTAGTGCACTTCAAATTGAAAACATTATTCATATAATATTGATTATTTTGAAGCTGTCTCTTCGAATTGTCTAATTTCGACAAATTATGATTTTGTTCGCTATATTGAATCCTCCATCTTGAGTTTTGACAATAACATCATAATCTGCGACCCGAAAAACCTCCAGATAGCAATTTTGAATAGATTCGGACCATCAATGATAGAACACACGTCAGCCATATCGGAGCCGCCATCTTGAATTCCTGATAATTTTTCACAAAATAATGATCTCCGATACCAAAAACTCCCACATACCAATTATAAATAGAATCGGAACACATTATCGCTGCACATTGAATAAAAACTTCTAAAAATATTTCGAAAAAAATTCCCATGATCGTTAAAAATCGCATGGACCCTCGTGTAACAGTATATCGGTGCCCAGAAGTATTCCAGTACGCGCCTGCAGAGAGTTAAGCACAGAGAGCTCCTCCAAAATCATAGTAAAACATAATAATTGAAATTGCCTTCTGACTGTTCAGAAGGTCCTCCCAGTCACAAAGAGTCATACGAACATTAATTTTTTACTTATAACTGTTCTGAATATATCTTTATAGAATAACATCGTGTGTAGAAGTCTATTCATTAAATTTCTGAATTCAGAGAAAAATTGTTAAGCACTGAACTCACTTCGCAACGCAAAACATTAGAAACAATGCTCATATCGACGGTGTAATCTCTCGAATATGCATAATATAAGGACACAGACACGTTCAGTTGTTCTTGAGATTGCCGCTGGCCGCGTTTCCATGTTGCCTGAAAGGCTTAGTGCTTAGTAATCCTGAAAAGTGCTACGGAGCACAGAAGTGCTCGGTAAGCAGTAAGCACTGGTTCAAAAAAGTGCACTAAGCACAGTGCTTTGGGACATATCTGTCCATAGCGATAGGTGACACGTCAAACAGAAAGATTTGGAAAATTGTTCTGAGGAGGTGACGAACAGCGAACCGATTCAATTATGCTCATCAAACTTTGTATTTAACAATTTTTCACATCTGTATTATTGTGAAAGAGGTAATAGCATCCAAAATAAATAGTAGTCTGATCAACAAGTTCGAGATGGTGTTAATTACTGATAAAGCTCCTAAAAATATGAGCGATAGAATAGAATAGAATAGAATATAATTTATTTTAATACCAGAGACAAATTACAATTTGTATAGTACAAGTCATAACTAATGCAAGAAGACTCCTATATGTGCTTTCAACTATTACAATAATACAAAGCAAAAAATGGAATTTGCAATTATTTGACTGTATTTTTGATTGCTCATTGGATTCGGAATGACGTGTAGAAAAATGTGTTTCGATGACTTTACAGCATATAAAAAATTGCAATTGTCATTAACAAATTAAGAGAAAAAAAAAGAATTCAGTTTTTTGCTAATAATTCAAAAACTAGTGATAACTAAAAAAATTAAAATATGATTTTTAAAGGAGAGGAAATTTCCAATAAAAAGGTCAAAACTGCCGGAACTCTACTCTATTTTTTATAATTTTAATTTAACGCCGAAAATTGGGCTCCGCGCGACAGTTACGGCATTGGCGCAATGCCGCTGAAAACAGTATACCACATGAAATAATTTTTTTATAGTATTAAATATCAATTTAAACATTTGGAAAAGTTATGCTGTCATCTCAACACCTGAAAGAATAGAGTTATGTTGGAAATAAATTATTATGTTGATTTTCAAAAAGTTATAAAAGTTTTTTTCCGCTGACCTCCGTTTTCACAAATGGCTATATACATAAATGTTTAAAAAAAAATTGCTTTATGGAGCCTTTCGTATATATATATATATATATATATATATATATATATATATATATAGAAGATCATGTGATATAAGTTTATAAAAGTTTTTTATTTTGTTTATTAGAATTGTTTAAAGATGAAAATTAATGAAATTTCAAAAAAAAATCCATCAATGGCCTTAAGTAATTCTGGGTGAAGTTTTTTACGTCATTTTTTAATAAATTATTTTTAAACAAATAGATAAGTTTACTATATAAAAAAATATTTCTTACCATTTTGCTGTCATGACAAAATAATAAATAAAAAAAAAATCTTAAAAACAGTTTTTTATTGTTCATGCTCTTTTTTTTTATTTCCATTGTTTGAATAATTAGTTGAGAAATTATTTTTTTATTTGTGCTTTAGGAATCAACTGATATTTCTTAATAGGGTAACAAAAAATATAATTTTTTTATCAATACTTTCATTGTTAAATGATTTTAACAATTTGTTATAAACAAATTCTGACTAACATTATTTTTGTTTTCTAAATGTTATTGAAATTACTGAATCAGTCATATATGTAACAAAATAATGGAAAAAAAATAAAAATTCATAACACTTCCCACTATCACACTATACCGAAGTTTGTTACATATGGCGGTTTCTGTAATGTCAATAACTTCCAGAGAAAAAAAATATGTTAGTCAGAATTTCTCTATAACAAATTGTTAAATCAATAAACAATGAAATAACTTGCTACCCCATTGAGAAATGCCAAATATGATTTTTATAGAAAAAATAATTTTGTTACTAATTATTTAAACAATGGAAATATAAAAAAATTATCATAAACAATAAAAACATGTTTTTAAGATTTTTTTTTTTTTATTCATTATTTTGTCATGACAACAAAATGGTAAAAAATATTTTTTTTCATATAATAAACTTGTCTATTTGTTTATCATTGATTTATTAACAAATGATGTAAAGAAAAATTACCCAGCATTACTTGATGCCAATTTTAATTTTAAACAATCATAATAAACAAAATATAAAACTTTCATAAACTTTCATCACGTGATCTTCTTGAGTAAATATTTAAGATAGGCTCCAAAAAGCAAAAAATGAATAAGTCAATTATTTACACTTTTATGTCGCCATTTGTGAAAACGGAGGTCGGAAAAAAACTTAGTTAGACAGTTAACAATTGTATAACTTTTTGAAAATTCAATATTAGTATTTTTTCCCAACGGAACTTCATTCTTTCAAGAGTTGAGATGGCAGCATAATTTTTTCAAATGTTTAAATTGATATTTAATACTACAAAAAAAATATTTCATGATGTATATTGTTTTCAGCGATGGTGCGGCCATAATATTGTTAGTTCTTGCCAGCTGGTACTGGAAATAGATAACATAAATGAATATTGTTGTATACATTTCAAACACTGTTCCAGAAGTATCAATGAGAACAGTCTATAACTCGTCTTTTGAAGAATGTATCCGTGGGTTTTTTCATCAACATTGTGTTGAAAATGGAACAATAAAAATATTTGTGTTGAACGTTACATGGTTGAAGGAACAAAATAGTCATCAAAGTGAGCGGAAAATACTTTTATAACTTACACAATTCAAAATCTGCATCTTGACTACTAACGAAATAGAGGATTGATCCCGTATATCTTTGTTTCAACATCTGGAACATCTGCAAAATGCACAGAAAATATCTAAAGACGTTTTTTCTTTTTAATTTTATTAGTAACTCAAATTTATGAAGAAATCAATCATTAAGTGTTCGAAAATATTTTTCTGAATTTCCATCGAAGTATTCCAGATTGGTTTCTTCCTATCTGGACTCGAGTCCAGAAAAAAATCTCTAATCCAAAGTAACCGTATTTTTATGGTCTTGACATTCAGAAGGCAGACATGTTCTTCTCATTCGATAATCTACCTCAACATTTCCTCCTTCCAACTGAACATGCAAACTATCCGAATCAAGAATATACCTCACTAGAGCTGGTTATATATAAAAAAAAATAGTTCCACTTTTAACTCGGGTAATAGCTTATCGATTCCATAGGTACTTCAATTTCAGTAACTGCTGTGACCCAAATTACAACACCTCCGATGATTTCTCATGTTTTAATGATCATTGCGGAATTTCCCGATTTCAATTGAGTACTCAATTAGTGTACTTTATCCGATATAATTAACGTGATTGAAAAACTTTGTAACATGCCCCCAATTTCAAAATAAAATTTGAGGGCATTAAATAGATAGATATTTATTTGACTACGTTATTTTTACATTTGTAGCAGGTCATTGTTGTCAAATTCAGTATTAATTTACTCTTACTTATATTATATATCTCGATATTGTGAACCACATGTGTGTGTACATCGCTCCGCTCGAAAATTCAATATGCATGGTATGTAAATTCTTAATTAAGAAAAGTTCGTATACAAAAGTGACAAATTTAAAAAACCTGCCCATTGATAAATACTCGACGATGGCAGCTTTCTAATTGAGTTAAATACTGGTTAAGTGATTTCACCTGAATGTAATATTATTGTCATTGTCAGTACCCACAAAGCAACAAAAAACGTGCCGCCGTCTTATCTTATCTTTACACTGAAAACAATCCGAACGATAAAGGATACCATACACAATACTTTCATTCTCTGAATGATAAGATGCAAGACGCTATCACAAATAAACAAATATTAGAAGAAATTACAAAAAATCGTACGGAAATAAAAAATGCCATAGAAGCAAGTGAAACAGACTTCTTTTGGAGATAGCTGATCTGAAAAACAATGTTAAAGAACTCGAAAGGGAAAAACGAGTACTAAAACACGAAATTGAGTTACTGAAACATACTGAGAAAAAAAAATATTTTGATTTTGGCTTAATGAAAAAGAGTGAATCTCCATCGGGGAAACTATCTGCAAGAAGGTTGGTGATTTACTATCCATCGACTTGAAAGCACGAGACATCAATGATTACTACTTTCTCGGTAACAGTGACACCAGCCCCTTGAAGATAGAACTCTGTTCATTCCTCAAAAAAAAAGACGTGTTCCAGAAAAAGAGTTGCCTGAAAGGGTCGAATATAAGCATAGTAAATGACCTGACTCCTACTCAACGCGAACAGTACAAATTACTCAAGAAACACCTCAACTTAGCGAAACAGGATGGAACAACCAATGTTTCATAAAGAAAAACAGACTCCATGTGAATAATGATATCTATGAAATATCTGACTTGGAAAATTTAGAAAACCGACCTGATAATATATACACCCCCAATAGTGCTCCACCGACCCCCACCCCGAAAACCAAGCAGACATCTGACATCAACCAAGCTCATGGATCCCAGAATCAAACAAATACCCCAGAAATAAACTCTATCCAAGAAAAACAACCTAATTCGAAAGTGAAGTATAAACCTAGATTGAGATCAGTGAAACAAACCTAATTCTGTTCTATTCCCCTCTTACACTGACACTGATGAACATTTGCATCGATAATATGACATTAAAAAAAAACGAGTCCGAGAGAGAAATATAAACCTAGATTAAGATCAGTGAAACAAACCTAGTTCTTTCCTATTCCACTCTTACACTAACACAGATGAACATTTGCATCGATAATGTGACCTAACTACAAGTCCAACCAAATCGCTTTGAAAGAAAATAAAAAATCTCAAAAAATGAATCAATATCTGAGAGAATTCCGAACACAGTCAATAAAAACAGAAGTTCTAATGAATTTTACTGATGTAATCAAATTTTTAATATCAATAATAATTCTCCCAATTTTAAATTGTTGCACAATAATATACGTAGCTTGAAAAAAAATATTGACGAGCTCAGGTGTTATATACATCAACTCTCTAATGAAGTAGACTGCATTATCCTAACTGAAACCTGGCAGATTCCTGATCTAGATGTGTACCAAATTTCAGGATATGACCTAATTCACAATAACGGTACTCTCAACCAGAATGATGGTACTGCTTGCTACATTAAGTCAGACATCCCACATACCTACGAAATAATTGAACTTGGATGTAACAAATTCTTATCCCTGAAATTAAAATATGCCAATAATAGGATTAATATAATTGCTGCATATAGATCACCTTCTACCTGCACGAAGGAATTTTTAACAAACTTACAAATGCTCTTGGTCAATAACAAAGATAATTCAGATTACACAATATTTGTTGGTGACATTAATATAGATATAGCAAAGGACGATTCTCTTTCTATTGAGTATTCTAACGTTTTGCTTGGTCAAGGGTTTATATCAGCAATAAACGATTACACAAGATGCTCTAATAATAGTAAAACGTGCATAGACCATATATTTGTCAAAACAAACCACGATATTGAGCTTCTTTCACCACTTATTGTCAAGACGAATCTGACTGACCATTACTCTTTGCTTTTACAAATTTTATTCGAACTACAGGAAAATAAAAATATCAAACCTAATTCTAACTCAATTACGAAAATCAATTACAACAAACTAAAACATCGATTTACTAACATTTCATGGGACCGTGTTCTAGAAATCCAAGATGCCGAATCAGCAACCAAATTATTTATCTCTATCACTAACAATGAAATACAAAAAAGTTCATATACATACAAAATGAAAAAGAAAAAAAGGAAGGAATGGATGACTTCAGAAATTAGTGAAATGATCAAAGAGCGAGATAAAATGCGCCAAAATCTCCTTGAAAACCCGAATAATGAAAGACATAAAGAACTATACAGGGTGTAACTGAATAAGTGTAAAACATTCAAGGAGGTGATTCCTCATCGAAAAAAAGATAGGATCTTTCATATAAAGAAACTTCATTGGAGCATCCCTTGTTAAGATACAGCCCCTTAAAGGGGGTACATAAAATTTGTATAACAATTTTTTTCACAAGCACTGAAAAAGTTACAATATTGAAATTAACCTGACGTTTTGTACTACCAAAAAGACACTTAGCCAGTAATTTATTTGGTTTACCCCATGGTTGTAAGGTGAAAAACGCAACCCTAAAATTTATTTCCAATGTAACTTTTGTCTTATTATTTGTTTACCATTTAAAAATTTATTTCCGATAGCCTGTTTCATTCTAAACAAAAAATGTCTCTTGGGTTTTTTGCCCAAAATAAACCAGTAAGCAGCAAAACATTATTTTACGAACAACTACAGAGATACATCGTCATAAATGCGAAAATACGAAACTAATCTATCTAGTAGGTCGCTATTAGCGATAGTGACAATTAAATTGGTATGACGCTGTCAGTTTGGGAATTTTCGAAATTGAATTAATACTAATTGAGTGTTGTTGTTCTGTTCTTAATTTGTTACTTTAATAATTCACTAGTTAATAAAATGGCATACACAAATGAGGAAATGGCTGATATGCATTACGTTTACGGTCTGTCGCAGGGGAATGGGTTAGAAGCTTCTAGAAGATATGCTGAAATGTATCCTCAACGGCAGCATCCTTCACATAGAATATTTGCTCGACTTCATCAACGATTACGAGAATATGGTTCATTCGACAAAAGAACGCAGGATTGTGGTCGCCATCGAGAAATACGAACACCACAGCTTGAGGAAGCAGTACTTAATTTGATTGAAGAACAACCTACTACCAGTACTAGAAAGATTGCTTTCCAGCTAAATGTTGATCATATGACGGTATTTCGAATTTTAAAGGAACAACTCTTATACCCTTACCATCTGCAACGAGTACAGGCACTGTTACCGCGAGACTTTCCGAACCGTCTTGAATTTTGCAATTGGATGCTGGAAATGATTAGAAGAAATTGTGACTTTCTGAAGACGATAGAATTCACAGACGAATGTAGTTTTTCTCGGGACAAGATTATTAATTTTCATAATTACCACATATGGGCTGATGAAAACCCTCACGCTATTGTCGAAACTAGCCATCAAGAACAGTTTTCTCTTAACGTGTGGCTCGGAGTTATTGGGGATGATTTAATTGGGCCTCATTTTCTACCTCCTCGATTAAATGGTGAGGCATACGTTCAATTTTTAAGAGAAGTGCATCCAGTACTGCTGGAGGAAGTTCCTTTGGGCGTCAGAAGGGATATGTTTTTATGCATGATGGGGCTCCCGCCCATTTTAGTCAAGTAGCACGTCAGCATTCAACTGAAACATATGCAAATCAGTGGATAGGTCGAGGAGGACCACATAAATGGCCCGCTCGATCCCCGGATCTCAATCCTCTCGATTTCTCTATTTGGGGCCATTCACAGCATTTGGTATATCGTACTCCTGTTCGCGATGTAGAGGACTTAAGAAACCGCATCATCGATGCGTGCAGGGTAATCAGAGAGACTCCAGGAATATTTGAGCGAATACGTGGCTCAATGCGCCGACGTCTAGACGCATGCGTAATGTTTGAAGGTAGACATATTGAACATTCACTATGATTTCTACATGTTGTGTGTTTTGTTATTAATAACTTAGTTTTGTTTATTACCCTTTAATCGTTTAATGCAGGTACTAACTACAAAATAACAATAAATCCAGTTCGCATTTATGACGATGTATCTCTGTAGTTGTTCGTAAAATAATGTTTTGCTGCTTACTGGTTTATTTTGGGCAAAACCCAAGAGACATTTTTGTTTAGAATGAAACAGGCTATCGGAAATAAATTTTAAATGGTAAACAAATAATAAGACAAAAGTTACATTGGAAATAAATTTTAGGGTTGCGTTTTTCACCTTACAACCATGGGGTAAACCAAATAAATTACTGGCTAAACAATTTTTATCAATGAAGTTCTTTTTGGTAGTACAAAACGTCAGGTTAATTTCAATATTGTAACTTTTTCAGTGCTTGTGAAAAAAATTGTTATACAAATTTTATGTACCCCCTTTAAGGGGCTGTATCTTAACAAGGGATGCTCCAATGAAGTTTCTTTATATGAAAGATCCTATCTTTTTTTCGATGAGGAATCACCTCCTTAAATGTTTTACACTTATTCAGTTACACCATGTATAGGTTAACCCGGAATAGAATTACGGCCTTGATAAAACGCACTAAAACAGCCTTCTTCAGAAATAAAATTAAGCAAGCCCAAAATAACCCCAAAAAATTGTGGCAGGTTGTAGATGAACTCAATTCGAGGAAAAAACACCCTGGTAATCGGTTAGATAAAATCATAGCCAATGGGAATATTCTGGAAGACAGTCAAGGGATAGCAAATGCTATGAATTCTCACTATGTTTCAGTAGGTACGAATTTGGCAAGGGAAATTATACAGGATGGTGAATATACACCTCCACGGAGTAGAATCATATCCCACTCGCTATTCCTCTATGCAACAGACCCTATCGAAGTAAAAGGAATTATACTTTCCTAAAAAATGGTAAATCCCGGTTGACCCGGAAGGCTGAAATTGAAAACCATAGCAGACAGAATATCGATCCCACTTGCACATATCTTTAATAAAAGCATGCAACAGGGTATATTCCCAACACCTTTCAAAAGAACCATTGTATTTCCGTTATTCAAAAATGGCAACCGTGAAGACATAGTTAACTACAGACCTATCTCCACCATTACAAATTTCTCAAAAATTTTCGAAAAATTACTGAAATTTCGCCTTTGTAAATTTCTGGACAAACATAAGGTTATATCGTGTAACCAATTCGGCTTTAGAGAAGGTGTGTCTACCCAGGATGCTATTCTGCAACTTACCACTCAAATGTACTCCGCCCTAGATAATAGTCAACCATCCCTTTGTGTATTCATAGATCTGTCAAAAGCTTTTGACACTGTAAGCCATAAATTGCTTTTGGAATCACTAGAAAACGTAGGCGTAAGAGGCATATGCTTAGATATCTTCAAAAACTACCTCTCTGATAGACCTCAGTCTGTTAAAGTTGATGATAAGCTGAGCATAGAACAGAAAATAGCATATGGCGTACCACAAGGCACAGTCCTTGGTCCAATTTTATTTAATGTATACATCAATAGCTTGTTTGATACTCACAGCTGTGGTAAGATAACCACATATGCGGATGACACGGCTATATTTTATAGCGACAAAGACTGGATAACATTGAAATCCACAGCCGAAAATGACTTGAAAAGCATAAGGTCTTGGTTCAATAGCAGACTTCTCACCATCAATGCCAAAAAAACATTTTTCCTTCCAATATGCTCGAATAAACCCACCTTACCGACCTATAATACGCTTCATGTCTCAGATGACTTCATTATTGAGTCAACTAACAAATTCAAATATCTCGGTATAGTCTTGGATAATCACCTCAAATGGAACTTCCATATCAAATATTTAAATAAAAACTGCAATTTCTGATATATAAATTTTACAATCTGAGGAATATACTGAATAACAGTGAACTGAAGATGATATATTACGCACTAGCTCAATCTCACATTTCGTATGGAATTATTATCTGGGGCGCTGCTGGTAAAACTTCAATTAACAGTCTCATAATAGTTCAGAAAAAACTCATAAAAATACTATTTAGCAGAGACAGAACTTACTCCTCAAACAACCTCTACAGAGAAACTGGATTTTTCGACCCCAGACAATTATTTCTACTTTCTAGTAATATACAACAACACAAACTCCGAACAGAATTGAAAATAAATTATCATACCCACAATACTCGCAATAGGAATTCCAACTACTTACCACCTAAGGTCAATAAAACAATTGGCCAAAGAAACTTCTCATTCCTAGGTCCTAAACTGTACAGACTCTTATCGTCATTTATACGCGAAATCACAAATGTTCATCGTTATAAGAAAGAAGTGAAAAGCTACATACTCACACTACCTCGAGAAATTATCCATCAAATGATAGACAACCCAGGTACACAATGATAAGAATTAGGTTCTATTCATATCGCCTACCTGAGCATGATCCTTTTTTAAATCTAATAAGTACTTCATAATAACCGTACACTGACAATCGTACTATGTTATATCCAAGTTCATACCTAACTATGGACCTTTAAAGATCTTCGTATGCCACATTGCAATGCGACAATCATCGTAATTAAATTCAAGTTTTAACTTAAAAGTAATTGCATAATTGCAACTGTGTTATATTCTACTTCTGTGTTCTACAGATATATACTATCTCTCAATGCCAATGATAATATTCCTCTAACATCCCTCTCAACCTACTCTGAACCACCACATCTGCCCCATCTTATTAACTTCTTCACTCATAAACTGTTTTTGTAAAATTACTGTACTTCCTTATCTAATGTAAATACAATTCCCAAAAATATTGTCACCGCACTCTTAGTCGACACTCATAAAATTCAAGAGTGTACTTATTATATAATATATATTAGTCTCAATTGTTCTATTGCTCTTGAAACATATAAGAATGTATTTAAAAGTGTATTCTATTATATAAACTATACTAGACCCTACTGTATAAGATATATTCAAATGTATTAATTTAATTTAATTTAGTTTCAACCCGCACAAGAATTTTTAAATTCTTTTTGGGTATCTCATTTATTGTACAATCTCTCTATATATTACTATGAAAATTGTCCTCTGTACAATAAATTACTATACACACAGATTTATAAACATAGTTTGTGAAAAATTTACAGTTAAAATCTATACAGCTAAAAGTGAAGACACTTGAAGATTAAAAATGAGTTGACACTCAGTGGTTGGGAATGAGCATTCTAGTGTCAGCGTCATAGGGTGTAGCGATGTAGTCATCGATCGAATAAAAGCAGTGAGCAAGGAGATAGGATTTTATACATTTATTAAATTCAATGTAGTTGAGCGATTTCACTACAGTCGGTAGTTTATTCGTGATACATAATTTGTGTCTATTTGGTCTTAGTTGCCTGGATGCCCTTGTTCCATGATTGTGAACATCTGCATTTGTTCGGTAATTTTCTTTGTTATGAGCTATTTCCAGTAGTGTTTGGTAAATGTAAATACTCGGCACTGGCAAAATCCTATATTTGAGAAAGAGAGGCCAACAATGGTCACGGTAACCGCTTCCATCCAGTATTCTGATGGCCTTTTTCTGTAGCCGGAACACTCTAATCGCGTGGGATGAGTTTCCCCAGAGAAGAGTGCCGTAGTTAAGGTGCGAATGACATAATGAGTAATATGAAGTTAATAGACTGGTGGGGCTTAGTATCTTCTTCAAATGTCTTAATAAAAATAGTTGTGAGGACAATTTTTTACATAATTGATCAACATGTGCATTCCATTTGAGTTTGTCATCCAGGACTATACCTAACAGACTCACTGAAGCTTCAGAAGAATACCTATTGTGAGTGGAGATGATATTTTTTGTGTCTTAGCCTGATTCAATTTTAGTTCATTTCTAGAGAACCACAGGTTTGCTTTTTCAAGTGCATTAACAGTGAGGTTATTCAGAGTATCTTTGTCTTTATGAGAATTCAGAAGTGTTGTGTCGTCAGCATAGCAGACGCATCCTGTGGGAGACATATAGTGGAAAATGTCATTCAAATAGATGAGAAAAAGTAGAGGCCCTAGCACACTTTCCTGGGGAACTCCATGGGTGATATAACGATATTCTGACTTATTATGGTTGATGCTAACTGATTGGGTTCTATTCTGTTAGTAAGATTCAATCAACTTCAGTGGAATACCTCTGATGCCATAAAAATTTAATTTGTCTAGAAGTTTATTGTGTGAGACGCAATCGAAGGCCTTTGAAAGGTCACACAGGGTGACTTCCGTGTGTTCTCCTGTCTCTAAACCCTCGATTACGTCTGCAACAATCCTTCGAACTGCTTGTACTGTAGAGCACTTTGTACGGAATCCGAATTGATTTGAATTCAGGGTATTATGCTTTTAGAAAAATTTTAGTAAGCGATCCTTTAAAATGATCTCGATTATTTTCCCGAAAATTGGGATTATAGATATTGGCCTGTAGTTGTCAGCCAAATCGGGATCTCCCCTTTTCAGGACTGGTATTACTTTGGTCACTTTTAGATTATCAGGAAACACTCCAGATTGGAAACATTGGTTGATCAATTCAGTCAAGGGTTGCAGAAGTACATCTGACGTTCCTTTGATAATTTTAGCATTCAGGCAATATACATCAAAACAATGTGAATCTTTTAGTTTATTTATGGCTTCCTTCATTTCTTCATGGCTCACAGGTGATAAAAATAGAGAGTCTTTAGGTTTGGGTAAGTCTTTCAGGAAAACTGTATCACAATGATCGGAGCTAGGTAGAGTTTTTATGACTTCTTTAGCAACATTTGTGAAGAAAATATTGAGTTCATCGGGATTCAGGTTAGATTTTTTTGATTCTACTCTTTTATTTCTCTCGTAGTTTATAAGTTTCCAACTGTCCCTTTGTTTGTTTTGCGAATTCTAAATGAATGAATCGTAGGATTTCTGTTTGGAAGCTACTAAGGATCTTTTATATTGTAATATGTAGCAATCATATGCTGCCCTATCGTGAGGGTCGTTTGTTACGTCACAAATTAACTTTATTGTAGATAGTGAGTCTCTCATCGTACGGAGATGTTCATTAAAGTAATTTACAGGGGATTTCATCTTCTTTGTTGATTTTTTTAGTGGATAGTGCTTTTCTACAAGATATGAGTAGTTGTCTACTAGAAATTCCGATAAGGTGTTGCAATTTACTTGAGGAGTATCAAAAATTTTCCAGTCTAGTCTGCCTAGTGAATCATTGAAATTTTGTAAATCAATTTCTTTAATTTTTCTTACAAAGTTGTGTTCAGTGCGTAACTCAACCATTTCCTTGATGAAAATTACTTGCGCCCTATGATCAGATAGACATGGATCAACAACCTTCACTGAGAAGTTTTCCTTATCCATATTTGTTAGAATATTGTCGATACATGTGGCAGATATCGCGCTCACTCTAGTATAATCATCAATGGTCAAAGCAAGTCCAAAAGAATCCACAGTATCGACCCATTCTTTCGAATATTTATTTGATTTTTTAATATCAATATTAAAATCGCCCAGTATTACACTATTTTCGTATTTATGAATAAGCATGTCCATAAGTTGACTGAATTGATCAAAGAATGTGTTCAATTCGCCATATTTACATGATCTATAGGTGTTAATTATGCAAGTTTTTTTGGATGCAAGTTCAATTCCGCAGAATTCTGAATGGAATTCTTTGCAGTAATGTGTAAGATCTAATGGATTGAATTGAATTTCAGACTTTAAAAAGATGCAGACACCACCGTGCTCATTATCGGTTCTACAGTAGAAATTTGCCAGTGCATAATGATTCATATTTATCATTTTTATTTCATCTTTTTTGAGCCAGTGTTCGCTCAAGTAGATAATATCATAATGATGTTTTTCCAAATATAATGAAAGTTCATCGACCTTATTTGATGTTAACATGGAAAATACTTACCCCATTCCCCAATAAGATGAGTGAGAAGATATAAAATTATTATCGTTTTTTATAGAAATTTGCATTGATAATCGAATATTCCTCTGCATGTGAAATAAATCGAATTAGGACAGAATTTTTCAAGTAATTATGGTGGATAATACCAGCAGGATTTTGAAAAATATTCAAAATTGTATAAAAAATATCTGAGAATAAAGTTTATGAATGAATCTACCTGAGGAGATATCATAGTGTGCTGTGACATTTCGCTCAACATTGCATATAAAAAAAACAGATTATTTTTTCCTAGATCGGCAGCGGATTGGTGCGATAAGAATTTAAAGAAGATCAATCTTCTGGCAAAATCAAAAATTTTCAGAGTTTCGAACTCCTCTTCCTGCACTAGGTGAATAGAAATTGCGCAAAATATAAACGTATAAAAATAAACTTTGTTTATGAATAATAATAAAAAAGGTTAAACTATACTATACTAAGTCCACTTTTGCCCAGCGTGATCTTTGGTCAAAACCTGTTAGACAGTGTCGTTACGCATGATGGAGAATAATTAATAAAGCCCAAAAATTTTAAAGAACCCCCATAAACGTGTATTAGAGAAACACTTGAATATCGTTATTTGAATAGGAAACCTTTGTATCTCCAATTTTCCGTAGATATTCCTTCTCTTCCAATTAGGCAGCTACATCATTTTGAAAGGAAACATCGGAAAAAATACTTTCAGAACGTTAAAATTCGATATAGTTCCAAAATACTTAAAAAAAAATCTCTCCTGTAACAATTACATCTTGTGATTCAAAAAGTTTGCGAATTAAGCAAACGATATCGTAATTTTGCTCTGGTCGAACCAAAATAAATAATTTTACAGCTATCTACCAATCAACTTCACAAATACCCTCATTAAATAGATATGATATCACAGAACACCTCCAACATTATTTATATAATAACATTCTGATTTTCTTCCAAATTCCATGTTCAACTTTTCTTCTAGTGGGATCTGTGATTTGAACGTCAATATATTCAGGTGGCGGATTTCTATTCATGTATAATATAAAAATATCAACTGTACTCTCGTCATTCTCGATTCAACACTTTTATGTATTCCGAAGCAAACGATTGGGATTCAAAGGCTTCATTCAATTAATTCAAGAGTCCAATGGCGTGACAATATTTATCACGTTCGTGATGGTAAAAGTTTATCGGAACTTCTCCAAAATGTTTGGGCGTATTGATTCCAGACAATAATGGGCTTTCAAAAATACTACGTTGTGACTGAAAATTGGAATTCGAATCATTTATCCTCAACAATAAAAAATGTACGACAAATTATATTTCTTCGAACGAATGGAATGACCTAATTGCCAGGATACCAACATATTTCCACTGATTTTCAATGTTTGGAGAAAATTAATAACGCTGAAAAAGAAGGAGCAGCAAGCAAAATGAGCAGTGAACTGTTGCCAGGCAAATCAAAAAAAAAATATAAAAAACCTATGAAGATTCGTCAAATGGTGTAATTCAATACAGGTAGTTGGAATTACTCGAAGTGCCTTACTGTTTTTTTATTGCTTTATTCAACGTCCTCCTATTAGTTCAATCGGCAGAGTTTTTTTTTCTGCATGAGGTTACAGTAGCGATTTTTTTTATTCCACATGATAGGGGGGTCGGTCCTGAGTATAACTCTGAGTTGGAGCGGCACGGGGGGCTGTGCGTAAGCGACCATCTTGGAAAGCGCGTTTTGTCATATATCTCCTAAACCGTTTGTCGGACGCAAATAATACAGGAGATATTTTTTTTAGATAATTGAATGTTCTTTCTTATGTCTGGAAAGTAAAATCAATATGTATGCGAGTTTTCGAGTCAAAGTTGGAATGCATGCTTTTTCTGCGAATAACTCTGAAACAATTGATCCTACGTGAATAATGGTTATATTGGATGTTGTAGAGCGTACAAATTTTGTTCTGAACTCTTTTTCTATCTACAATATTTTTCCCACAGTAGATAGCTAAACTCAAATTCTTCAAATACAATGAGACTGAGGTAAGGAACAAGAACAGTGGCAAGGTACAGTAGAAACGTTTTAATCAGGCGAGAAGGTTGGATGCGCACAACTTCGATTTCATATGGTTATCGTCCACTCCGCTGCAGACAGCGACGTGTATGTTAGTTTGATTTGTGCTCTGGTGCGATAAACTGATAATGGCAAATATTTCCAAATAACATACACGCCTATGGTCATAACAACGAACCAATAGAATCAACCGGGTCTAATGACAGCTTGCGCCCACTTTCGCCAGGATAAATGAATATCACTGTGAACGAGGAGCAGAGAGATGATTTCCAAAGTAATTTATTGTCAATAAAAGATCATTGGCAGGGATGGAAAATTGAGGAACGATGAATGGGGGCCAGGAGAGGGTTGAAGATAGGCAGAAGTAATAAAGCGATGAAGGATAATTGTCAGGGTGAATTCGGGAGAACTGTGGAGTGATTTACAGGGGGAATTTGAGAGAAAGAATGTTCAAGAACGACTGGGGGGTTTAAAGCACGAAGGAAGGCTAGACATGATTCGGAAAAACATGTGAAACTTTTTTTTAAGATAAGATATTTTATTGAAATATTTACACATTATTGTACATTAGCTAACCTTACAGGTGTAAGCTGTCTCAAAATCTATTCATGTTCTCTTACAATATAAAATTCACGAATAACGTACCAAATGACTTGTTTACACCAAGCGTCTAAGCAGAATGTAAGCAAATGGCGGCTCAAGTGCTTCCGTAAGGCACTCTACAGCAATAGACGTTGAAACCTGAATTCCTATTCCGTGCAGATGAACAAAGTCCACATGCTGACGTAAGAACATTCGTAACACTTCGTGTTATTTACACTGTGTATGGGCTCGCGCAAATTCTCGCTTGCAATGCAAATACAATCGTCGTTTATTTAGCGTGTTTAAGAAGGCATGTAAAAAAAGATCATGAAGAGAAAATCAATGCAATTGCACCTTCAAAAGAAACAATACTGCAGAACAATAGTGGAACCATGCAATGAATTTGTTACATTAAGAGAAGTTATATCATCTTATAAACGCAATTACGGAAAGAAAAATAATTGTTTTCTTGTATCTATGGTTTCATTGTTGATGTCGTTCATCAATAGCACCATTAACATTGAACTGACGGCCATTGATAAGTGCGTTTGATCTTCGATTCATTTTCTAACATGAACATTAAATTATGGAAGGAAAGAAATCACGAGTGTGTGTTGATTCCTATGTCCTGAATGGCTCAGATGGTAGAGTGTATGGCTAGAAATCCTGAGGTCATGGGTTCGACTCCCACTTGAGGATGCTTCTTTTCTTTAATTTACTAATTTGTCCACTATGCCACAATAATCCCTTCTTTCTTGTATTTCTTTCGGATGCAAACATTTCCACTTTAACATTATATATTGGCTAAATCTTATCAGTGGTTAGAGATCATCTTCCTGATATCTGCTACTGAAATCGTCAAATAACGATGACGTTGAGTGACGGGTAATGGATGTCGACGGCCATTGATAAGTACGTTTGATCTTCGATTCATTTTCTAACATGAACATCAAATTATGGAAGGAAAGGATTCACGAGTGTGTGTCGATTCCTATGTCCTCAAATGGATCAGATGGTAGAGCGTATGGCTAGAAATCATAAGGTCGTGGGTTCGACTCCCACTTGAGGATGCTATTTTTCTTCAATTTAATTATTTGTCCACTATGCCACAATATTTTCTTGTATTTCTTTCGGACGCAATATTTCCACTTTAACATCAAATTAATATTTTATTATTCATTTCTTCATATATCTTTTTCAAAACCATACAATTTCAGTGATCGGGTAATTTCAATGAGAGCAGAATTGAGTGTTTATTTAAATATGATTCTCAATTAAGTTATACCTGTTGTTTCCCAGAATTTTCCAATACAGTCTTATCACATTAGTCCACTTTGTAATCTTTCATTCAGTTACCGTAAATTTGCCGGTCTAGAGAAATACACGAATATCAAGATGATTCACAGTCTAAGTTATGCGGAGTATACGGAATAGGAATTTAGGTTTTAAGGTCTAGTCTTTACAGCTGCTACAATATGGCGTCACTACCACACCACAACGTCAATTCACCTGTTCCGTGCATATGTCTCATTATATGTGAAGAATTTTCCTTTGGGTATCTACTGTGCGAAAGCTATTGTAGATAGAAAAAAAAATGCAACAAAATTTGTTGACAATTTTTCGCTCTACAACTTTTAATATAATTATTTTTCACGTAGGATCAATTATTCGCAGAAAAAGCATGCGTTTCAACTTTGACACAAAAACTCCTATAAATATTGATATTACAGAAAAAAATACCTGAATATAACGAAAGAACACTTGATTATCTAAATAAAATCTCTTGTATTTTTCGCGTACGACAAACTGTTCAGGAGATATATGACAAAATGCGTTTTTCAAGATGTCCGCTAACGCACATTCCCCGAGCGCCGCCAACTTAGAGTTATACTCAGGATCAACCCCCCTATCACGCGGAATGAAAAAATATCTATTATAATCTCATGTATTACGGAGGCTATTTTTTCCCTGGCGACTGAACTATATTTCTGCGACCAAGGCTAAACACCGACGCCGGTGAGCACACTCACCTCAACCGGAAATTTTACCGAATATCCTCTGTTGTTTCAGAGGTAGGGTTCTTTAACGAACTCAACATCTATAAACTCGGGACCGCCATCTTAACGTCCCCACCGAAGACTCCTGTCAACCTGACCAGCCACCGGTGCCCATAATTGCCTTACTGTTTTATTAAAATAACTCATACAATGCTCAAATCGGAATAATTGTCCATAAAATACATAGTTTTCAAAAGAAATAGCATTTCTGAAATATTTTTCAGAAAAATGCATTCCAAACAAGGGAATCTTATTTATTCCATAAAATTGTAGCATATGCACTACGACCTGATTTAATCTATCTCAACAAACACTAACGAATAAGTTGGTGACGTGAAATGTAACTTGAAATTCACGTCAGATTTACCAATATGTGGAAAAATATGGAAGTAATCAAGTCGAAAATTGGGATACCAAGGTATTTTGCCCAGTTCCCTATCCATGATTTAGAGT
Organism: Gonioctena quinquepunctata; assembly: GCA_018342105.1. Lineage (NCBI taxonomy): Eukaryota > Metazoa > Arthropoda > Insecta > Coleoptera > Chrysomelidae > Gonioctena > Gonioctena quinquepunctata. The sequence goes on from JAFIRS010000405.1 coordinate 276,444, forward strand.
AACTATAAGGGATGAAAAGTTGAGCTAGAAGAGAAGGATAGAAGTTTTCTATGTATCTTATGGCAATCTACCTCCTGTTACTTGTGCTATTCATATGAGCAATGAAAATGATAATATAAAAATGGCTTGATTTGTTGAAAATATAAACAGGATGTTCATAAAATCAGATGTTGAATCATCTGCGACTGAAAGATAAACTTTAGTCACTATCTTCCATCGTCAAGATAACCTCTTGTGGGGTATCCATGTTGAAAAGGCGTCGAATTGGCGTTCGAACAATAATCGTCAGAGAATATCAATGAAGTAACTCATAGTCATAATTTTAATTGCGATACAAACTTTTCTGTGGTAATGTTTACTTTAATTGGTGTTGAATGAATAGAAACTCCGAAAGATTTGATTTGAAGAAAATGGGATGGAATTTTATGTATTTTATCATTTATGCATTTTTTGACGGGTACCCATTAGGATGTGGTTATTTTGTGAGAATAATTGATTTTTTTTTAAACAGTGCAAGCCAGCAAATATAAAGTTAGTTTCACTTTGGTCCTGTGTTAAAAAATTGCCCAAGTAACCTCTTCACCACACTTACTCACTTCATACCTATATGCGCATTTCGATAACTAAGTTATCATTATCCCTAGGTAAATACAATAAATAAATTACATTCTCCTACAATATATATATACTGGTGTTTCTAATTATGTTATTCTATACTAACTATTGCTTCTCAAGTTGCTAATGGGATCTAGTGACTTGTCGAACAGTAATTAGTATAAAATAACCCAATTCGAAACACCAGGTAATTATTGTAATAACACGTAAGAATTTTTTCAGTGTAGTTTACCTGCTGATGATAATTATCGAAATGCGCATAAAGGACAATCAACCCGTTGAAATTATTATAAATGATCATTTGACTCAAGATAAATCTTCAATAGCCGATGAACTTTGTAAATATTTCACCGAGTTACCTGAAACCACAGTAAATCGGTCTTTCCAAAATTACATATCCCAGTAGTGCACTGTAAATAATACGCGGAATAATTCACTTTTCTTCACGGCCACCAACCCCATAGAAGTATTGAATATAATAAATCTTTTGAAAAATACTCAAGAGTGTTGGGGCCATAGACTGTATTTCTACAAGAATAACAAAAAGTACAGGATGTTACATTGCGGAACCTCTCTCATATATTATCAATGTCTCTATTGAAGTAGGAATATTTCCTCAGAATTTGAAAATTGGAACGGTCATACTGATCCCCAAGAAAACTATCTCCCAAATACTGGAAAACCATAAACCCATAACGATCCCTACGGTTATATGTAAAATGATAGAAAAAGCATTATATAATGGAGTTATAATGTATTTTGAGAAATATGAAATCATCAGTAAATGTCAAAATAGGTTCGATCCAGGGAGATCAACAAAGAGTGCCATCTACAGTTTTCTACAGTATATTCACAAATTTGTGGATCAGGAGAAGCATGTTGAGATACTATTTTTCGATCTCACCAGAGCTTTCGACTGTTTGGAACTCAAATTTCTCTAAAAATAGCTATATTCTATGGGTATTAGAGAAAATATACTATCATGGTTGATGTCCTACCTGGAAAATAGGAAAATTTTCATTAAAATAAATAGCATCGAAACAAAAACGTAGGATGTGAAACTTGGAGATCCACAGGGATCAATACTGGGGCCATTGTTATTCCTTATTTCCATCAACGATCTTCCAAACTACATGCATACTGATTTCCTAGTATTATACGCAGACGATATACAGGGGGAGTCAGAAGTACTTTGAAAAACTTCAGGAGGTGATTTCTCACAATATTCCAATATGAATTGTCCGAATAAATATATATCCGGAAACGCTTCGTTTCCAAGATATAGGGTGTTAAAGTTTTATATTTAATTTAGTTTTTTTTTAATAATTTTCGAAATACTGACCTAAATTAAACGAAAATTGGTATTGAGAGGTTCGTTGAGGTGTCGAATTCGAACCTGATGTTATCAGTGCTCTCACTCTCAGGGGGCGCCACCTACATGTCTTTTTCTTTTTTGAAGATTCATAACTTTCTTTGAGCGTACTTCTAGCACATTTTCTAGTAAAAAAATTAATTCCTCCATCATATCTACGTAAAAAAGCTACCCCTATTTTAAGTCGCTGTGAGCAACCGTTTTGTAGATATTTCGACTTGAAAATTTATTACCATTATTTTGCATTTTTCACAAGAATGCTTAGGAAATGAATTTGACGTTTAAGTAAGTAGTTTTGATTTTTTTTGTAGGGGGCGCCTATTTATTTTTACTCGTTTGAAATAGTTATTTTTGTATCAAGGGTGCAAAATTTGTATTTGTTTTAATAAAATTTGCAAGAAATATCAACATTTCATTTCAAGAAATTTGGAATATGTATAATAAAATAAAATAAAGGAAACTAAATTGTTTTCAAATAAATTGTTCAAAGTGTTCACTTTCAGCGAATATACAGTCAAAAATTATTGGTGTGTTTCTTATTGTTTCACAGTCGCCTACTATTCGGTTTCTTAGATCTTTCTCGATCGCTACTGGAGTTTTATAAACTAGTGACTTGAAATGCCCCCAAAAATTGAAATCAAGCGGGTTTATATCTGGGGACCTTGGTGTCCACGCCTGGTTAGGTTCTTCTACACCCCTACCGGTCCATCGATTTGGTGTTGAGGAATTCCCTGGCTACAACGCTAAAATGGGCCGGAGCCCCATCATGCATAAACCACGTGCGGATACGAATTTCTAATGGTACATTCTGAAGAAGTCCCAGCAATTCATTTTCTAAAAAGTCTCTGTAAGTTGCGCCATTCAGACGGAACGGAAGAAACAAAGGACCTATCAAGTAATTATCAATTATTGCCGCCCATACATTTACAGAAAATTGATACTGATAATGTCTTTCGCTAACTGCGTGCGGATTTTCCAGAGCTCAAACATGGTTGTTATGAAAGTTCGTGATAGCATTTCGGGAGGAGTTTTCCTCGTCCGTAGAGAGAACATATCTTGAAAATTGAGGATTTCCAGCCAATTTCCTCAAAAACCACTGACACATAGTGATGCGTTGGGGAAAGTCTCGTAGCAAAAGAGCTTGTACCCTTTGAATATGGTATGGATAAAATTGTTGATCGTGGATAATTCTCCAAACTGTGGACTGAGTGGAATTGAGAGCTCCAGCAATTATTCTTGTACTTGTTTCTGGATTCTCCTCGAGAGCGTTTAAAACAGCTTCTTCCAATTCTGGGGTTCGGACTGCTCGTGGTCTTCCAATAATATCAGCTGCCCTCTGCCAAACGACGGTGGAGACTGGTAAATGTTGGAGCCTGAAGGCAGTACTCGATTAGGAAATCGTTCCTGGTAAATACTTCTTGCTTCGCCCGAAAAGCCATCGCAAGGCCATAAACGAAATGCGTATTGGCTAAATGAGCATTATTGTAAATAATCAATTTTTTCTAAATCAGTGTTTTAAAACTTACAGAAACTTCAACAGAACAACAAAACGTTTAACTATCACATGATATGTAATTACCAAAACTACTTACTTAAACGTCAAATTCATTTCCTAAGCATTCTTGTGAAGAATTCAAAATAATGGTAATAACTTCAACCCGCATCGATTATCAAATAATCGAGTTGAAATTTTCAAGTCTAAATATCTAGAAAACGGTTGCTTATAGCGACTTGTAACATGGGTAGCTTTTTTACGTAGATATGAAAGAAAAATTGATTTTTTTACTGAAAAATGTGCTAGAAGTAAGTACGCTCAAAAAAGTTATGAATTTTCAGAAAAAAAGACGTGTTAGTGGCGCCCCCTGAGAGTAAGAGCAATAATCAGGTTCGAATTCGACACTTCAAAAAACCAATTTTCGTTCAATTAAGGTAAGTATTTCGAAAGTTATTTAAAAAAAACTAAAATAAAAATAAAACTTTAGCACCCTGTATCTTGGAAACGAAGCGTGTCCGGACATATGTTTATTTGGACAACTCATATTAGAACGTATTAGAATATTGTGAGGGGTCACCTCCTGAAGTTTGTCAAAGTACTTTTGACTCACCCTGTATCTCTTTCAGCATATGGTAATAATCTGCATGAGCTTCGAGTAAGGTTGAACTATTCAGCTGATAGATTTGCCGAATGGTCATTCAAAAATGTTATGATACTGAATGCCCCTAAAACTGTTTTACTCCCCTTGAACGGCATAAAAGTATCAGACGGTCTGATTAAGGTTAGTATAGGAACGAGTACGTTGCTCCCACATTCTCCTGTTCGTTTTCTTCGAACCTTTTTAGATTCTGATAAGTTTTTCAGAACTGCTATCGAAAATGTCAGCAAAAAAGTCAATGCAAGCTACTATACTTATCCGCTGATTAAAAAATATGTTTAATAAAGAACAACTGCTGAATGTGTACTATGCACTTGTGTACTCTTACTACTCTACTATCAGTTATGATATCATTGTTTGGGGATATTGATTTCACAAAAACGGGTAACCAGACTTATATTTGGCATAAAAGGATCGTGTAAACCATATTATAAAGAAAATAGGTTATTAACGGTTCCTTGTTTATACATTCATAAATGTGTTTTGCTTGTCAAAAAAAATGAATAAATAATATAAATATATATATATATATATATATATATATATATATATATATATATATATTATATTCACACAATTCTGATAAACATAGCTATAGAACCAGACATGGTAGTTTGCTACAGATTCCTGCACAGAGAACATCATTATTTGAAAGAAGTCCCCAATACAGTGGTATCAAGATTTTCAATAATCTTCCCGGAATTATAAATAGTTAAAAAATTGAATACGTTTCAAAAATTAACTGAAATCCCGTTTAATTGAGAAATGTTATTATAATATACCTGGGTGAATTTCTGGAAGATAGCTAAATTTTTTATCAACTGTGATACATATTACCGGTAGGTATTAGCACTATGAGATATAAGGTATTAGCTCTATGAGATATTTGATACGAATTAAAAAGAGACCACAAGCCGTCCTGATGATTAGGACACCATGAAACAGCTGTTGGCGGATGGTGGGCTCTCTTGGATTCGTAACAAATTTATCTTTCTCTCGTTATTTGTTTTGCATTACTCTGAACGCACTAGAAGTATTACTATTGGTGTCGTGGATTGGCCTATGCTGACATCTGTTGGTGACCTATTAATGTGCATGAAATTTCGTGCCATTAAAATTCCACGACAACAGGTCTAAGCTTCACCGCACAGATTATGAGTGTAACTATCTTTAATTTGATGCTCATCATATAAATATATATTTATATTCCTGGACTCGGATGTCACAAAGCCTCCGTGGTGACGTTGGTTGTTGCCCTGGAATTCAGGGTCTGCTGACCGAAATCACAAATGAGCGGCTGGCTTCTGTTTGTTGACTCCGTTGATTTGTCGTTTTCTACCAAGTGTTGTTCATTCTTGCACTTCTCCACCGTACTGATGAGGGCCGAGAGCCCGAAACACGTGTCTACGGTTGAAACTTCTCTCTGAGGGCTATGTCCATTAAATTCCTTCCATTTTGTTTTTAACAGTCCCCTCGATATTACTCTCTTTCATATATATATATATATATATATATACAGTGTGTACATAAAGTAAGGAATAAATTCATTATCTAGAAAAGCAAAAGCTTTTCGAAAAAATCCGCTGACATGTCAACTTTTATTTCATGATGCGCATCTTTTGACGTTGTCGCATTGATGACGTCATTAATGTTTCGGCTATGACGTTAGGGACACTTTTTTCAAATTGCAATTGCTATTTTTGATAGTGCCATTTGAAAGAGCATATTTCTCTGCACACGTTGAACCAAAAGTTTTGTCATGTTACATGAGGAAATTGTCGAGAAAATTAATGTTTTGTTGATTTTGAGTTGACTTACTTTATTTTGTTAAATTAAAGGTTCAAACTAATGTCCTTTCTAGCTTTGTGAAGTTCTCTTTCAGCACGCCACTGGTGTATTCGTATTTTCGAGGCCCTAGAAAAATCACTCTTTTATTATCGTAAAAAGACATTTTACTGTTTTTGTTACCTTGCTGATTTAGCCGTCTGGTTGGCGTATGTCACAGTTTGACAGTTCATATTTCATTGATACCCTGCTTTTCCAAAAAATTAAGAATAAAATGTGCCTTTCTGTTACTCAGAGAATGGAAATTTTGATGATGATTGGATACGGTGATAGAGTACGAACGCAACAAGAAGTAGTTGGACTGTTTAATACTAAATACCCGGATAGGCCCATAACTCAATCAGCAGTGAGAAAAGTTGAGAGAAAGTTTCGAGACACTGGTAGTGTTGATGATCTCCCTAAAGCTGGGCGTCCTAAAATCAATGAGGAGGTCAAATTGAATGTTTTATCAATGGAGGAAAATCCGCACAACAGCCCAAGAAGCATCAATCGGAATCAAGATATCCCAGTTACAACTACACATAAAATTTTAAAATTGGAAAAGTGGCACCCTATAAGATGACTCTTTACCAAGCACTTTCCGAGTTCTGCCAAACGTTAATGGATATGTGCAATGCTGACCCTTTGCTAGTCAAAAATATTGCTTTCTCTGATGAAGCTACCGTTACACTAACAGGAACAGTGAATCGGCATAATTGCAGGTACTGGGCTGAGGAGAATCCAAAATGGACGAGAGAACATCACACACAGTATTCTCAGAAAATAAATGTTTTGGCGGCGATTGTACAAAACAGGATTATTGGACTATTATTTCAAACAAAACTTAAATGGTCCAAGGTACCTTCAACTCCTACGGGATTATGTTATACCCAGTCTAGGGATCTTATTTCCTAACGCAGATAACCCTGCTATACCAAATGACAACTTATGGTACCAGCAGGATGGTGCAACGCCGCATTACGCAGCTGATGTTAGAACGTATCTTGACCAAGTCTTTGCCAATAGGTGGATAGGTAGGCGTGATTCTATTGAATGGCCCCCAAGATCTCCGGACCTTACTCCATTAGATTTTTTTCTGTGGAACCATCTAAAGAATGTTATGTACAAAACTACACCAGATAATATCGAAGAATTGAAAACTAGGATTACAAATGAATGTAACAATATTACTCAACAAACTATCACTAAGGTCCAACGAGAATTTATTGACCGTCTTGGATACTGCCAGGCTCAGGAAGGACTTTAATTTGAACATTTGATCAATCAGTTTGTTCAATCAACTGTGTGAAATAAATTACTAAAAAATCATTATAACATAAATTTTTCGACAATTTTCCCATGTAACATGACATAACTTTTGGTTTAACGTGTGCAGAGAAATATGCTCTTTCAAATGGCACTATCAAAAATAGCGGTTGCAATTTGAAAAAAAATTCCATGACGTCATAGCCGAAACATTAATGACGTCATCAATGCGACTAAAACGTCAAAAGATGCGCATCGTGATATAAAAGTTGACGTGTCCGCGGATTTTTCCGAAAAGCTTTTCCTTTTCTAGATAATGAATTTATTCCTTACTTTATGTATACACTGTATATGTACGTGTGAGTGTTTATGTGTATATATATATATATATGTATATATAATTTGTTGATGCAATCAGACTTATTTTTTGACACATCCAATACCATGGTCTTAATGGAATAAATATGTTATTATTATTAAAGGTGTAAAGTGAGTTACTATGGTGAAGGGGTTACTTGTGCAATTTTTTGATTGTGCAACACCACATCATCTAGCCGTCTTCACGTCTCATGTGTTGATCAAATATCCGCTTTCCTATCACTGGTAAAATCAGGTAAAAGAAGTACAATCTTGACAATTCATCGAATTCTTCACTTCTTGATCATATGATGGTATGAGGTTATAATTGGGTGAATTTTCACTTGAAATTTCCCGTTGAAAGTTCGTGGACCTTGAAGACATTATAAATAATCTTCAGCTTAACATTTTGCCTATGAGTCCGATGGACTTTAAACGAGATTTGGTGGTCTAAGCTATGATTTCAACAACCTTAATTATAACTTTGGAGATGTGAGGAAGTAAAATAAATCAATAAATCACTTGATAATGGAAGGTGGTGCATTTTTCTGTCGAATTCGTCTAGCGTTCATGATCATGTGTGAGATGTCTCAAACTCATGGGATATAATCGTTTCAGTTGTTACGTGAAAAAATTATCGGTTGATGACCTAACGTTATTATATACTGAAAAAGGGGACATTTTCATAATCCTAGACCCATGAGTCACATAAACTCCTGTCGGCTAATTGGTATTGATTTTGAGGAAAAATAAATATTCAACCTGTTTACTTAACTTATTATTTTCTTTCTATTTCAACGTATTTCAGGTTATGATTCGGTGAATATTTACTAGACCTCTGTGAACATTTGATATTTTTCTTGATAATTGTGAGTTGAGTTCAATCTTATTCAGACCACAAGGCTGTGCAAGCATATTTGAAATAAAAAAATTGCCACCAGGTATATTAACTGTGGAGTTTATAGGTTTCGAATTCAGTTAATAGAATGGAAAAATATGTTTTTTCCATATAGATGCAAATATATGGTTCGAAGTCATTTGGTTTCTCTGCTTGTATAATTTTCCACCATGTTAGTGTAGTGAATTGTTGATGTGCCTGCAATGTAATGCAATGTTGATCGTTGGGGCGCTAAAATTACTCGAATCAATTCATTTCTCTGGGCTCCAATATTTACCTGAATGAACATTATCCCGAATAGAATTTGTATTATTCCTTTATTATTCCACCATTCAAATTCTCCACTTCCCTGAAATAGAAGTCACAGAGAATCGAAGCCGATCCATAGATATAAATTGGCTCATTTCAATCCATTATTTTATCACGATCGATGGCCCATGTACACAGACAAACGAACAAAACAAATCTTAGCGATCCAATTGAACGGGACATGTACTACCCAATGACTTTTAACGTGTTTTGTTCTCTTTTTGTAGAAATAATGCTGTAATGGTCCATCCTTTGCACGATATCGGTCCCGAGCGGATTTCATGGAATGTTAGGATAGAGCCAGAGTGTGAAATAGAGACATGTTTATCTATTTGAGTTATTATATCATCTGGTCCATTGGAATGTTGTTTGTTTGGGAAAGTTCAGAGTTCATCGAAGCTTTTTTAACCAACGAAAAAAAAGGAGGAGGATTTCTTGTCGACACGTATATTTTTTTTTTCATGTATGACGACTCTTAACTTTTCACGGAGTAGTACGATTTTGATGATCATTTTTTCAATGGATGATGTATACCTCGAAGTTGTTCCCATTTGAATTTGAGAAAAAATCGTCTCCAAGGATAGAAATAGGGGATTTTTATTCGTTCACCACCTGCATTTTTACCAGTGTACCGATTCTACTACTCATAGCCTTGTACTGGACTATTGGATTCAGATTATTCTTCCTTTATTGGATTGGGTATACTTCGGAGTTGGTAACTTTCGAATTTAGTAGGGAATAATCCACCCTGAAGGTAAAAAAATAAGGGATGATTGATTTCTCATCTGTGAACCGATTCAGTTGAAACTTGGCAAACATCTGTAGTTCTGACACTACAACATAATGGATACCTTGAGTCAATTGAGTTATTAGTGGATTTTGATGAAAAAAATTATAAAAAATTAAAACTTAAAAAAAAATCGAACCCGCTGCCATCATTTTACGCTTTACCTAATTCAATTGCTAGTTTGTTTGGCGTCGACTCGAAATTTGTTACTTACATTGATTAAGGAGCTCAGTTATTATCTAGACTAGAAAGATTGATTTCATTTTTTAACAGACGAAACCAAAAAGGAGGAGGTTCTCTATTCGACCGTATATTTTTTTTTCCATCTTATTTTTTTATGTATGATCAAGCATAACTTTTTACTGAGGCGTCCGATTCCGATAATTCTTTTTTCAGTGGATAGGGTGTACTTCGAATTTGGTCCCATTCGGATTAAAAAGATGAAATCTACCCCTAAGGGTAGCGAAATGAAGGATATTGATCACTCACCCTCTGAATTCTGGTCCGTTAACCGAATCTATCAGACATAACTTTGTACTGGGTTCTTCGATTTGGATGATTCTTTTTTTAATAGATAGGGTATACCTTATATCTGGATTTCGAAAGGAATTAGCCACTCTTACGGGTAGAAAAATAGGGGATAATTGATTTTTCACTAGTGAACATTGGCATACACATACGTAGTTGACAATGTCAGATCGCTACTGACATTATTCTTGTTTCACATCCGTCAAAATCAGTATATTTTATGAGAGGATGGAATGATATACAAAGTGATGAAATAAACTAACCAGAACAACAAAAATAATTTATATTACAACAAATAGTAAAAGTAGATAATCATATTATTTAACTGGTAATAGTTGAAGTAAGGTGGGTAAGTAAGTATTTTGGAAGTAATCAAAAAACAAGTAGGTAGTAATTGGTAGATTTTAGCCACAAAAAATTGAAAAATAAAATAAACCAAAATTAAACCGACGAAATACGGAACTGAAAAGTAAAAAATAAAAACTTTTTAACAAAAAATTAAACCGACGAAAAAATCAACTGAAAAGCAAAAAATAAAATAAACCTTAGTCTAAATGATAATTGAGCTCCTAAACTAATGTGAGTAACTGACTTTGAGTCGGCGCCAAACAAACTAGCAATTGAATTAGGTGAAGCGTAAAATGATGGCAGCGAGATGCACGGCTGCGTTTTGATGACTTCTTTCATAGATAATGATCTTCGATAATTGTTTGTTTGGCGCCGACTCAAAATCAGTTACTTACATTAGTTTAGGAGCTCAATTATCATTAAGACTAAGAAGGTTTATTTTATATTTTGCTTTTCAGTTGATTGTTTCGTCGATTTAATTTTTTGTTAAAAAGTTTTTATTGCTCTTCAGTTTCTTTTTTCGTCGGTTTAATTTTTTGTTAAAAAGTTTTTTTTTTAAAGATGTCACATTGAAAATAAAATTGAGAGATAACTTTTGGTTGTTAAGAAATGGGACAACAACAAAAATATTTGTATGAAATTAGAGAGGAAATATTCGTGCTATTTCAACAATCAAACGTACAGTCAAACTATTTACAATGCCAAAAGCATAAATAACAAGTTTCGCAGTCTTGAAGCGGTATCCTATGAGTAGCAGAGGCGGAGATAACTGATTTTATTTAGACATTCAAACATTTTATTAATACGTTAAAATAAAAAAAAGGCCATAACCCAGGAAGTATGTATAAATAGGCAATCATCATAATTTCATTTTCCTATGGTCGAAAAAAAGGCATATTTTCCAAGAAAACCTAACGGAACTATAGAATATTTTTAAACCTGTTTCGATTCCAGACCAGAGACGCTACTGGCTTTTATTTATTCAGACCTCTTCAAACACGAATATAATCCGTGATTTATTACTTTTCTCGGTCTCTCAACGTATGTACACACCTTCAAGCATTATAATTGGCTTGCGGTGCGTTTTGATTGGCTCAGGCAAAACTGCTGTAGAACTAGACAGCTGTCACTCAAACCCACCTTGACTATCGGCTCTTTTGATATTCCGTTCGGCGACGGAGAATGTTTACGAGTAGTACACATTATTTTTCGTTCTGTTACTTCGCATATACGCTCGTATAAGCGTAGTGAGTTCTTGATTTGCTCCTAATAGAAACAGTTTCTGCAATTGAAAATGGTTAAAATATACAAACATATCGATTGCTATTTCATTAAGAACGAGAATGAGCAACTGTACAGAAATTTCAATCAATTTATCTTCATCTTTGGAGACGGTAAAACGTCGTTGAGACAATGTAAATTTCCCCCAAAACAACTGATCCAAGTTCGAACAAATCTTCTGGATAAAATGTCATGTTTGTATTGTTCGAAGGTGGACTTGAAAAATTCCGATTCAACAAAGATACAAGACATTTTTTCTCTAAATTCATCCACTTCTCCCAGCGATGCTTCCATCTCTTCAACCCGACGACGTCTTTCTCTGCCAAATAATTATTCTCGAAGGTAATGGCCTCCTCGTTGTCTGTCCTTCGAGCGCAACCTTAGGGAACAGAAAAAACTTGCTTGGGACTAGATCTGGTAAGTAAGGAGAATGGTCAAGCAGTTAAGACCGCAATTCGTGGATCCTGGCCATGGCAACCGCTGAGGTGTGAAACGGCGTATTGTCTTGGCATTGTTTTTTCTTTCTGAAGATAATCGATCAAGATATCTCCATGACTAGCACAAAAAACAGACGCCATTACTTTCCCAGCCGAAAAAACAATTTCTGCTATTTTTGGAGCTGATTTCCCCTTCACAGTACGCTGTTTTGACTGTTTTTTTGTAAATCTGGGGTATAATGGTGTATCCAAGTTCCATCTCATAATCGGGGCCAAAACTCTGATTTATTGCGCCTGAACTGCGACAACAGAGCGTTGAAAATGTTCATTCGAACACGCGTGGGCGTATTGCCTTTCTAAAACAAATATTTAATGACAGCTCAATACATCGACTCACCGAAACGATTGTCAAACAACAACTGCGCATCCAAAATGGCTGCAATTTTGTGGATTACCTTTCAAAAGATTGGCAAACACATTCCCTAGCTGTTGACGAGTGCAGCCATCTTCATGTTCAGGTCGGACTACCCTCGTTAGATTCCTCCGAATGCGAGTAAAATTGCAAATTTCAACCACCATGATTTTAACTTCATCGTCGGTGAATTTAACGCAGCAGATTTTCAAGGGGCCCACAGACGTACCAATTTATCGGACCCGATATCAGGGGGCCGACGTCGGGACTCGAAATCGTGACATATGTAGGCTTGTCGGCCGACTAAAATACTCAAGAGAGACGAAAAACAAGTACTTTTCGACCCAAAACTAAACAAAGTGAGCGTATTCTTGTCAGGAACTTCTTTCGGGTACTTTTGATGACTTTGATCCACCCATTTGAACATTATTTCGTATTCATGCTCACAAACTGAGTATAATCCATAAGCTTTTATATTTATTAGTTACTTTTATATTTATTAGTTAGTTTTGACATTTCTATTTCACTGTTTGATGAAAATATTGAAATTAAGATAGATTTCGCAGGCTAGGTATATTCAAGGATTCAATTTGAATAAAAGAAAAATCATTGGACTATTTTCTGGAATCATTATTTATTTGTTGATCACATAATCACAAATATTTCCATAAAACATCACATTGAACATTGACTTCAAGCAGAGCAACAAGATGGCACCACTGAATCCTACCATGAGAAGGAGAAATGTCATATCTCCGACTGAGCTGGGATAAGGTGAAAGAATACAGGTAAAAGAGTATTTAAAAAAGAGTAAGCAACATAGCCGAATATTTTAGTACTGTTTTGACAGGTATTTCTTTTCAAAATTTTCAAATAAAAATAGATCATTCAATCAAACATATCATAAAAAATGTTTTTTTTTTTATTATGATGACTAGTTATTAATGAAATATAATAAATATATATAAATATATATATATATATATATATATATATATATATATATATATATATATATATATATATATATATATATATATAGTGGAAGGAATTTAATGGACATAGCCCTCAGAGAAAAGTGCTAACTCATTTGTGATTTCGGTCAGCAGACCCTGAATTCCAGGGCAACAACCAACGTCACCACGGAGGCAGCTATAGCTACCTGCGTGACATCCGAGTCCAGGAATATAAATATGAAAGAGAGCAATAACGAGGGGACTGTTAAACACAAAATGGAAGGAATTTAATGGACATAGCCCTCAGAGAAAAGTGCTAACCGTAGACACGTGTTTCGGGCTCTTGGCCCTCATCAGTATGGTGGAGAAGTGCGAAGATGAACAACCTTGGTAGAAAACGACAAATCAACGGAGTCAACAAACAGAAGCCAGCCGCTCATTTGTGATTTTGGTCAGCAGACCCTGAATTCCAGGGCAACAACCAACGTCACCACGGAGGCAGCTATAGCTACCTGCGTGACATCCGAGTCCAGGAATATAAATATGAAAGGGAGCAATAACGAGGGGACTGTTAAAAACAAAATGGAAGGAATTTAATGGACATAGCCCTCAGAGAAAAGTGCTAACCGTAGGCACGTGTTTCGAGCTCTTGGCCCTCATCAGTACGGTGGAGAAGTGCGAAGATGAACAACACTTTTCTCTGAGGGCTATGTATATATGGATTCCATGTGGGGTAAGAAGTCAGGTTGAAGGCTATTTTTCAAGTAAACTCTTTAGCCTTCCTCAGGACGACTAAAAATCATAAATTATGATGAATAACAATCTGAAATTGTATACTACTCATGTACTTAGTAACATGAGATTAAATAAAATTGGTACATATGAGGAACATAATTTTTTTTCGACTTTTAACAGTGACAATTGTATATTTTTATATAAATCAACTGATTTTTCTTAATATTAAGTGATATATCATTATTTTCATTCAAATTCAGTAAATATGTAAAAATTTGACTAAGATTATTCAAATTAGTTCTTTTATTCATAGATGCTGAGAATAATGTAATCGATAGAATTAATTTGGAAATGGTTCATATTAATTCTAATAGTCAATCTTTGAATAAAAGAACTGATTAGAGTAATCTTAGTCAAATTCATACATATTTACTGAATTTGAACAAAAATAATGGTACATCACTTAGTATTAAAATATTTACAACTTAATTTATATAAAAACATACAATTGTCACTGTCATAAAACAAAAAACAAATTATGTTCCTCATATGTACTAATTTTATTGAATCTCATGTTAGTAAGTACCTAAGTAGTATACAATTCCAGATTGTCATTCATTATAATTTATAATTTTTAGTCGTCCTGAGAAAGACAATAAACATAGCCGGAAGCTTGACGTACTCCAAGAGAAAACAAAATCCCTTAACCTGAAAGACCCACATGAAATCCACTTCTGTATTATTGCCAGTCACGAATTGGTGTTAAAAACTGTTGGGAATGAACTTTTCTGCAAAGTCGTTTCCTGTTCAGATTTTTACCTACTAGTCTACAGAAACTACCGAGTCCTGAAAATGTATAGAGATTGTACCAAATTCTACAAAACCAATAATTCTCTAAGCAATATTTGTATCCGTCCCAAAAGCCATGAATCAATTGATTTAACTTGACCCACTGAACTCCCACTGCACATACAAGGGAAATGGAAATTCGATTACCTATCCTATCTTCTGGTGAGCCATTAACTGCGTTTTACAATAGTCAATTAGAAGGTTCGTTAATGCATACAGTTAATCGTACTTCCATAAATTGATAAAATTCCGTCTGTCTAATGGAATTAACTATAAAACATTAATTATTATCTTTCTTGAATAATGCAATATCATGTGATTTCAATCAGAGGTACGTGTGAAATTTATGACTCTTTCACCCACATTGGCGTAACTGTGATTCTGTCTGAGGTGCCATTATAAATAATTGGATTCATTTTATAGTATATATTGTTTCATACTGCTTGGTGATTTTCTATAGCTTATAACGCGAATAATTTTATTTCCTCCGTGAATCCTGGATCCAGGACGGATCATGAGTATTTCTACATATGCTTCAAGGGAATCTATTTACTCTCAACTATGCTAAACATAATCTGTTCCCGGCAAACAAACATAAATATTAAAATTATTACACAGGAGAAATATACGTCTGTTTTTTCTTCAATATCTCGGAATAAAGGTCTGATTCATTCAATTCATATAATTTCTCCCGACTACGTTTCGACATGGTATTTGTCAGGTCATCAGGTTGAAACACTAAAATTAAAAATATGGAGTTTGAGACATATTTAACTTCACACAATATTAAAATGTATGCACTGAAATTATTCTTTGTTTTTTTTTTTTTTGGTGCATAATTTAATATTTGTTAATTGAATATGTCTCATACTCCATATTTTTAATTTTAGTGTTTCGACCAGATGATGACAAATACCATGTCGAAACGTAGTTAAGAGAAATTATATGAATTGATTGAATCAGACCTTTATTCCGAGAAATTGAAGAAAATATATATGTGGTCAAGAAACTAAAGAAAATATATATATATATATATATATATAAGTAAAGAAAATTTGTGGCATGGCAGAAAAAATTCTTAATTCAAGAAAAAAAACATCCTCGAGCAGGAATCGAACTGCGACCTTTGCATCTCTAGTCCGTACTCTAACCATTTGAACTATCGAGAACACAGGTTCCGCTGCATTTCGAAGATATCGCTTTTTTCTAGAATTCATTCTAGTTGTTGTGGGAATGCATTATGAAGGTAAGGGCTCTCTTGTACTATCAGTGGCCATCACGATAAATTTTACCTTTTTCTAACGTCGCCGTGGATTGACGGCTTCAATCAAGGGTCAGGCGCTGATCTCCGACCACTGAACAAAGTTTGACAAATATAAATACAAAGGAGAAATATAGCGTCTGTAAATTTAAATAGGTGAAGGAAAATTGTGGCATTCCAGACAAATTTTAAAATTCAAGAAAAAAAAGATGTCAGGTTCGACTCCCGCTCAAGGATGTTATTTTTTCTGAAATTTGAAAATTTGTCTGTCACAATTTTCCTTTATCAATTAATATTAATATTTGGAAACCCGACTTCTCCTGAGCCCTGAAAGCACATATTTCAGATTGAACAGTTGGATTACATGTTTATTGTAACATTCGTTACGTGTATTGAGTTCGTCATATTACTAAAGACTCCATGAATATATTTTCCGAGTAGTTTCACTGCTAGATTATACTGATATCTGAGAATAAATTGAAAATAATACCGGAAAATGTTCAAATAAGTACAATAACACAAAATCGGATAGAAGTGTGGTTGTACACAGTTGATGAGTTTTGGGAGAAATTATTTATAGGACTCATTTTAAGGTATGTTCAATAGAACAATCAGCATTCTTGACATTTCTGCTATTATAACCGTCCACAACCTGAGAACAAAATCAAATGGATTAGGGAAGAAGGGCAAATAAATCACTTTGCCCCGATAAGTTACTGCGTACACCAAATTATTTTTCTTGATTTGTAAAATATCGAATTAGTCAGTAACTTTTCGTATTCTGATTTTTGCCTATCACAAAAAATCATTGAATTAAAAGATACTACTCTTCTTGACGTTTCAGGAAGTATATGGGTTCCCGTTTTCAAAAATCTTTTTTCGCTGTTTCTCACAGTGTTTCTTGAAATCGATCTTTTTTGAGTAATGTCAAAATAGTTCTGTCAAAAGGAAAATGAGACATTAGTTTGTTAATTTGATGTATGGAGTGTTTTTTGGATATAGAGTCAATCCAATATCGATCTGCCAAATGTGTGATCCGTATCAGGAGAATTTGTTGATATACAGTTCTCACCAGATATTAGGATGCAGGCGGATTCTTTCAATTTTCTCTTCTTGTTATTGGATTCTTGAGCTAGATTTGTCGTTCTATTCCATTCTACCATGTCGTTGCCATTGGATTTCAAAATATGTTCTAATAATTTTGAACCTGTGATCTATCGATTCTTAATATAATCTCGTTGTTCGTCCTGACGCACTTTTAATGGTCTTGATGTCTCACCAATATAACTTTTACCACAAGACCAAGGTATATTGTAAACACAATTTTTTTTCCATGTTTTTTATTTTCTCTTCTTGTTATTGGATTCTTTAGTTAGAACTGTCGTTCTATTCCATTCTACCATGTCGTTGCCATTGGATTTCAAAATATGTTCTGATCATTTTGAACCTGTGATCTGTCGATTCTTAATATGATCTTGATGTTTGTTCTGGCGCACTTTTAATGGTCTTGATGTCTCACCAATATAACTTTTACCACAAGACCAAGGTATATTGTAAACACAATTTTTTTTCCATGTTTTTTATTTTCTCTTCTTGTTATTGGATTCTTTAGTTAGAACTGTCGTTCTATTCCATTCTACCATGTCGTTGCCATTGGATTTCAAAATATGTTCTGATCATTTTGAACCTGTGATCTGTCGATTCTTAATATGATCTTGATGTTCGTTCTGGCGCACTTTCAATGGTCTTGATGTCTCACCAATATAACTCTCACCACACGAACAAGGTATATTGTATACATTTTTTTTAAATCTTTCTCCTATGTTTTTTGGTTTTGTTTATGTAAAGATTGATCTCAATGTGTTGGTCGTTCTGAAAGTTGTTCTGATGTCATGCTTATTGCCAATCTGTTTAATTCTTTCAGATAATCCGGGGACATGAGGTATTATGTTATTCTCAGGTGTATTTGTTGTCGTGTCTGTATTGAATTCATTACTAGGTTGTTTTATGTATTGTTGTTTGTAATCTCATTGCGAGTGTTTTCCACAAATCTATCTGGATACGCATTGTTCTTCAGTATTGATTTTAGGAACATAATTTCTTCTTCAGGGTTTTTTGTTGAATCGCATCGGTTGCAGATCGATAACTCGTTATTTGAAGACAGTTAAAACAAATACGAACAGCATTACCACTCACTTGAATAGTCCTGTAGACACTGGCGAATAGGGTGGGAGAGCCGTCCAGTAACCATGGGTCCAGCACCATCCAAACGTTGAGGAATTGTGCAATTACAGAAATCACAGTATGAAACGCATAGGAAAGGAAACACAACACTAATTCAGACACTAGCAGAAAGAAAGATCTTAACTGCGGGTTAAGTGTACGTCGGACAATCGTTGGAGCCCGAATTATTCATTGAATTTGTACGTGATAATATATTTCGTTCGCGATCGTCTTCTTTACATGTATCTAGGTTTTTGTTATTGTCCCTTAGGTGACTTCATATTGACCTCTCTCCCTTTTTCAGTTGTAATGCTGTATTACACCGCGATCATTCATGAATGAATAAATAATAAGGATACGAATCTTTCTGCAACAGCATCATTTTAGCTCTATTGTAGAGGCATTCAATTTGTTTGAGTTTTAGTTGAGATATCTATTAGTGTGTGTTTTCTTTCGGAAGCTCTTGTCCTGATATTATCTGATTTTTTTATCATCAAATATGAAAAGGAAAGTTAGTTATTTTCTTCTGATTCCAATGTGAATTCAATGGTTAGTTCTTGTTTGTTTATATGATCTAAAAATGAATTCAATTAATCTGTGGTCTGGTTCCAGATGGCCAAAACAACAAGTTTCAATGTAAAATTCCTCAAAGTATTCCATGAGAATATTATTCAAAATGGGAGATAATGGGGATCCCATAGCCATACCAAACACCTGTTGATAATAATAACCTTTGAATTGGAAATAGGCTTTTTCTGTACAAAATTTCAGGAGTTCCATTATTGTATTTACATCTATCATTGTTTTATCTTCCAATCGTGTGTCCTTTTCTGAATCTGCTTTCACAATTTATAATGTTTTATTCATTGGAACATTTGTAAAAAGACTTACAACATCGAAACTCACTAAAAGGTCTCCATCATGGATTTGCAATCCCTCTAGTTCCTCTATGAAGTCAGGGGTATATTTTAAGAAACTGTCTGTGTTGCCAGATATCCAGATACCTGGCTAGTTTCTGACAGGGGGATCCAATGGAACTCACAATAGGTCTCAATGGTGTATTTTGTTTGTGATTTTTGGTAGACCATAGAAATAAGAAGGTTTGCTGTTGTGTGAGACAAGTTCTGTGCGTTCTGTTTTCGGAAGTATATTTTCGTGTTTGGCTCAAGTTCTGTACTTTTTGTTCTATGGATTTTGTTGGATTTTCTTTCAATTTTTTTAAACTTTTTTCTGTGTTGTGGAGAATTCTGAATTTTGTATTTCGTATGCAGTGTTTGAGATCATATGAGTCAATTCGTTTTCATATTCGTCTGTGTCATGACTGTGTCATTACCTTTATCAGCTAAAAGTATTTTGATCAGAACATCCAATCGAAGAGATTTAATTGCATTTTTCTCGAATTCATTCAAGTTACTTCCAGGGTGATAAGGTTGAGTAAGTGTCTTTTTCCATTCAGATCTGTAATCACCAGCAACTTCTGGTGGTGAATTTTGAGCTGTTGCTTCTATGGCTGTGACCATTCCTAGAATTGGTACCACCCTAGGAGCAACAGCGAATTTCAGTCCCTTTACTAACAAAATTTTTTCATTTGTGTTCAAATCTCAGTTTTGTTTACAAAAGTTTTTTCGTATATTTGTTAAGTATCGACGTTGTTTTTCTTCTGGGAATTTTTGGAATTTATTGGTGTGAGTTGTATCCCTTTTGTTGTTGATTGAATTATATGAGCTTTGAATGCAATGAAATAAGTAGTCAAAGTCATCCTGAATCATATTCTGTTTCATATTCTGTTCTAAATCAATGATGTAATTTCCAAATTTTACCTTATTCTGTCGGTGGAATTGAATTATTTCCCTTACCATGGCGTGACCAGCTCTATGAACATGTTTTTTGTACTGTTGACTGTCATATGGAAGTTTCAGTCTCAGCTCTTTTGGTATTATCCTGTTATCTCGACATATGCAGAGAAACATTCAACTGCTATGAGAACTTGCAATTCATTGCACATTGCGGCCCATTCCATTCTTGTAAGTAATGTTTGAAGGTTATATTTGTGGAGGAATACTTATTCTTGACATTTTCACATTTTCCTGGAATTATTACCTTCCATAATCTGAAAATGAAATTAAATGATCAGGGAATCTATACAGCAGTTATTACAGTTCTGAGGAGGAATAGTAACCAAATAGACGAATATCACGAACTACGAAACAATCAAATACATTATGAGTTGGAATCACGCGTGGGTATATGAAATGAATTTGAAGTAATGATACCACGAATTGAATGAGCTCCTCTTTCCATTCCAAAACTGATCAAAATACAATCCAATCCCACTATATATCAAGAAGAGCACCTGGGTTCGATGGAATACTAAAAACTGTGTCTTTTAATTCGTTGAACCACTTTTCATATTGTTCAATATACCGCTTCGTGTAGGCTGCTTTTCTGTAATTCAGAATTTATAAATCTGGTAATAAACACCTAATCGAAAACTATCGACCTATATCTAACTTGTACATCATTGCAAAAATATCAATTATTTGTGACTTTTTATTCAGTGATTTAAGAACCTGATAAATATCGAACAGCATGGTTTTGTGAAAGGAATATCTGTCGAAAGTAACCTATTCATATACACACAATATCCATTGGAGAGTATGAACGAGGGACTTCAGGTGGATGACAATTATACCGATTTCAGCAAGGCATTTGAGAAATGATCATGGCGTTCTGATGCATAAACTTGCTGGGATCGGTATACATGGTGTCCTAACTCAGGGGTACTGCAAGGCTCCCATCTGGGTCCCTTGCTTTTCAACATCCATGTGAATGATATTGCGAATTCTTTCGAGTTTGCCAAATTTCCTTCGTATGCAGACAATCTAATACAATTTCATAATATATCAAGTACAACCGATTGTCAGCTCCTTCAAAAAGACTTAGATACTCTCTTCGGCTACTGCAAAAATAGTTTCCTTCACTTCAATTTGAAAAAAAATCAAGTCTATTATTTTACTCGCCATGAAACCATACAAACACACCAGTATAACATTGATAAAGCTTTTCTCAGCAAAGTTACTGTTATTGAAGATCTAGGCATATACTACGACTCGAAATCAATCTTTGATCATTATATAATTCATATCAATTGCTGGGATTCATTGAAAGAAGAAGTAAAGATTTCAGGAATCATCACTCGGTTTATATATCATACATGGCTTATGTATATAGTGTGTTTTATTTTATATCTGTCATCTGGAAACTAACTACAATGCCTACATAGAGCAAATGAATCGTGTTCAAACAAATTCCTTGAAATACTTCAACAAAAAATTATTTTCCCATATAACTGAGAATACACAGCTCAACAAAAAAAAAATTACCCTTGAAGTTTATAAAATTTTCATCAACTCTATCAAATCGAATCAAATTGTGATTATATTCACCTTCAATATTCCATCATAGTATCAGAAGCAAATCATTGTTTCAGATCCATCGAAGTAGCACCAACTACTACCTTAACTCCCCCCTACTCAGGTGTAGTAAATCCTATAACACACTTTCGAGTGTGGTGGAACGACCTATTTTCTGATTCATTGATAACCTTTTCGAATACTTTGAAAATACTATTTAGAAATAATATTGGATGATATGCACATAGTTGAGTCTTGATCATCAATTTGCTAGTGTTCATAAATGCATTATCCAATTTCTAAAAATTATATTTTAGTACTATTATACCAAACTATGTTTGTTCTTATTGTTCTCTGGGTTCGTCCCCTCTTGTATTCCTTGATTGAAAATGAATAAATGAAAACTTTTTAACAAAAAATTAAACCGACGAAAAAATCAACTGAAAAGCAAAAAATAAAATATACCTTCTTAGTCTATATGATAATTGAGCTCCTGAACTAATGTAAGTAACTGATTTTGAGTCGGCGCCAAACAAACAATTATCGAAGATCATTATCTATGAAAGAAGTCATGAAAATGCAGCCGTGCATCTCGCTGCCATCATTTTACGCTTCACCTAATTCAATTGCTAGTTGGTTTGGCGCCGACTCAAAACCAGTTACTTACATTAGTTTAGGAGCTCAATTATCATTTAGACTAAGAAGGTTTATTTTATTTTTTGCTTTTCAGTTGATTTTTTCGTAGGTTTAATTTTTTGTTAAAAAGTTTTTATTTTTTACTTTTCAGTTCCGTATTTCGTCGGTTTAATTTTTTGTTAAAAAGTTTTCATTTCTAAATTTTTTGTGGCTAAATCTACCAATTACTACCTACTTGTTTATTGATTACTTCCAAAATACTTACTTACCCACCTTACTTCAAGTATTACCAGTTAAATAAAATGATTATCTACTTTTACTATTTGTTGTAATATAAATTATTTCCGTTGTTCTGGTTAGTTTATTTCATTACTTTGTATATCATTCCATCCTCTTATAAAATATACTGATTTTGACGGAACAAGAATAATGTCAGTAGCGATCTGTCATTGTCAACTACGTATGTGTGTGCTAATGTTCACTAGTGAAAAATCAATTATCCCCTATTTTTCTACCCGTGAGGGTGGCTAATTCCTTTCGAAATTCAAATATAAGGTATACCTATCTATTAGAAAAAGAATCATCCAAATCGAAGAACCCAGTACAAAGTTATGCCTGATAGAATCGGTTAACGGACCAAAATTCAGAGGGTGAGTGATCAATATCCTTTATTTCGCTACCTTTAGGGGTGGATTTCATCTTTTAAATTCAAATGGGACCAAAGTCGAAGTACACCCTATCCACTGAAAAAAGAATTATCGGAATCGGACGCCTCAGTAAAAAGTTATGCGTGATCATACATAAAAAAATATGATGGAAAAACATAAAATATACGGGTCGAATAGAGAACCTCCTCCTTTTTGGTTTCGTCGGTTAATAAAATGGGTTCAACTATATAATAGCATTTATAACTAAAAAAGCGATCAAATGCGATTTGAGTCGCACCCAGAAGGTTCTGTAAATAATGAGCTTGTGAAATTAATTTCCAGAAATTTGTCAAAATCCAATCAATTATTCAAATAAACATCCTAATATACGAATAATTTTGTAAAGTGAAGATTTTAAACCACTTTTTGAATATACCAACACACACCAATAAACAACAAATACGGATTTTTCCCTCTTTTTCTTATCGTAGCCTGATTTAAAGAGTTTTATCGGTTCATATTCGAAATAAAGTATGGAACTAGGTTTTTTCCTAGAGGTAGGGAAACAGTTATACTCTACTCTACTAATTCATTGTTCTCCACTAATTGGTTTGAGCAACGTATAAATTATGATTAATTCTTGTAGGGTAATAATGAATTTCATGTGGAAATACTATGATTTGGTTGCAGTAAGGAGTAGCTCTGCCAGACAATATCTTGAAAATGAAAATCACTGAAAAACAATCTGTTTTTAACTGAAAGCCAGTACAAAATCTATGTTTTTGCATGTTTCTTTCATTGTATTTCAAAAGAATCCTCATTTCTCTATTCTGTAATTTTTTCATTGTTGCAATAAAATTATTTGCTTCAAATAGTAATAGTATGCTGGCTCAATAGTCGAAATGGGATTATATAATGTTTTGAAAACTACGAGGGATGTTTGAAAATTTCAATTATCACTAAGCCGTCCAAAATAGACAAATTTTGTATTATATTACTGCTCCATGTGCCTTCCTTCCTATTTCTCTTTCAGTTTTACAATATCATAATTTAAAAGTTCAGAGTAAACGAGAATCGTTTTCTGCAAACTTTATTTTTCGCGACTCTAAGTATTCAGTACAATATCCACAAATTGAACGACTTTCGAATCATTTCAGCATCATATTCTATTTCCTAGTGAACTTGGCTCATAATTTTTGGATGAGATACAAGAAATCGATAATGTTTGATTGCGTTGAAGAATATAATGTGATTTTATTGCGAACCTTCACAAACGTAACTGCAATGAAAGGGTAGACAAAGGGAATCTCATTTGTATATTCGAATAGCTAGTCGAATTCGATGTGATTTAACATTCAATGTTTCATTATCATGCTGAATAACCTATTTAGCTACTGTGAAACATTTGAAAAAAGCCAATTTCATGAATTATTGCTAACAAATAGATGAGTTTTGATCTGATACATGGCTTGATCGTGTCACAGATTAGATGATTTCCTTATAATCTGTTCTAGAAAGAGGAAGACTGATATGTATCAAATATGTATCAGATACGAATAATCTGTTGTCAAATAGCATCTAACTAATATGCATGATCAATTTAAATATCAGAGAGCATTCAAGAACAAACAAAAAGTATAAATCAAATATTAATAAAATATTAATATTTCGAATACTGGAGGATATATCATCAGAAAGAATAAATGTCATGTTCTATCTGACAATCAAAATCTGAATAGTTTATCACATATCAATGATATATTCTTTCCACGTTCGGGTACAGTTGAAGAAAAAAGAAAGTACTTAAAAATGCAGTACTGTATCTTTTGATCTACGTTACCTCATTTCAAAAATAGCTAAATGTTTGGGAAGACGTTTTTTAGTGTCATATAGAAAAAAAAAACAATGCGGCATATGCCGTTTTATCCCTACATAAAATATTTTTGGTAAGCTGGGACGGTGTCTTCATATGTCGTCAAAGATTTGACAGATAATAGCATTTATTTCAAGAAAAATACTTCACAAAATTTTTTTTCGAAACTCCTCAAAACGAGGTTTAATGCAAAGCAGAGGTTGCTCAGGGCAAGTTTTGCAGCTATATTTGGTTTTGAATATATTTAGAGAAACAATATCTGCATAGTTTTAAGGTTGGATTACCGTCTGAATACCTCGTTTTGTCAATTTGGAGATATGATGTTATGATCTCCTCGTGAAAATGAATGAAAATTGATATTTTCGATGTATTATGCATTCTAAAGGGTAGTATCCAGTGAGTCAAACACTACTTTTATAGCATCCAAAATTTTTTGATAATAGGAGTAGTCACTGATCACCTGTTTAGGACACTAAAGACTTTGGGGTGGTATTTGCTTGTAATGAAGAAAATATCCCTCCTCTTCCTCCATTTGGAGACATATACTCTTCTATTTTGGCGTAGTGAACCTGTTCAATGAGTCCCCCTAATCCCCTAATCAGGAGTTTTTTTGTGTGTTGGTACAGACTCTAATAGTGAGGATAATGATGATTACATTTTTGGTAGGCTTTCGACTTCTTGGATTTCTCCCGAATAACTTATGTGGGTTAGAATATATCTGTGCTGCATAGGGTTTGTATTTTATGTCTTCACGTTTATTCTTTATGTTCAATCTGAATTGTGTCGCTCACGCAGAACCAAAAGTGACTCATCGATTCAATTCATTCCTGAGATTCAATAACAGCAAATTTAGAAAGGGGCCGATGATCAGTAGGGAATAATGTTGGTGCACAGAACTAAAATACCTCAAAAGCCTCTTCCCGAAAGTAGAAGATATAACACAAGGTTATAATATAATATGTCTCTGAAGGGAAGATATTGTACTTGCCCCCGTCATATGAAAAGAGACAAAATTGTGAATCTCCATTTTGGATATCTTTCGAATTGAGAAAAATCTGCAGTATTTTCGATGAAGTAGTTTAGTTTTCTCTAATCATTCTGCGTATTCAATAATTGCTGTTTCTAACATATCTATAACTTGATTGTATCAAAGTTTTTCGATAATATCGACATACGAGGGGGTACTGTCAAAAACGAGCTGAATTCACGAACCTGCGTCTTGAAAATGAATATTTTGTATCTTAGATACGTCCTCGAGATACTCGTCTTCGCTGAATCCTTCGTCGAAAGACATATTTGCTTGCGAAGATTCATCTACTAGGAAATGAGGTACTTTATACTTTTGATGACTTTTGAAAAAATAAATCTAAACCAAAAACCTAACCTGAATTTTTTTATTATTCATTATGAACCTTCATCAGGATTGGTTTATTAATTTTATTGATGAAGCAATACTTTTTATTTCATTCTTTGCATATTTTTGGGATAATCTGTTTATCAGGATAATTTTTTTCTCTTCCTGTCACGTCTCTCGTCAGGAAAATTTAATTCTCGACTCGGAATATTGAGAGAAAAATATTATCCGGATTTTTAGATAATATGTGAATGTTCCCCCTGAAATCCAATCAGGTGTGCCGCTGCCTTCCCACATTCTCAAAAGTTTCGATTGCTGGAAGCTGCGGATTACAGGTGTAGCCACCTGAGTCGAAATGGCTAGATATACGATCTCCAGTGATTTATGAAGAAATTAACTAAATTTTGGGCAGGATTGAATTACAATCGGTCGAAAATGATTTGTTACCTGTAATGGTATATTTTAAAAATTAATGAAATTCATGTATGCAGTATTTGGGAGCGATGTAATCGATTGAGTTATTGATTAGGTCTTCACTCAGTAATTATAAGGTCTAGTCTCCTTCGTTATCTCCGTATTTATTATGATATGATCAAGATTTCGAAAACAAATGAGACTTCAGACTAGATAATTATGAACCCCAAATATAGACAAATACCTATATAGGTACTGGGTGAATTACAATAATACTGGAAAATTCCATGAGCTAATTCCTTCCTGAGAACGAAAAGTTCCTATCAACATATGCCCTAAAATGATTCCTGACTGAGATAGAGGTCATTGATAAATTTTGTTTTCAAACATTTACTCCAAACCTATTGATGGAAAGAGTAGAAATTGAACACATAAGATATTTTCATCATACTTAGATTTTTTCACGGATTTCAATACCCTGAATGGCGCAGAAACCCACAAGCATGTTTTCTGATATATTTGGCAATGCATATAACATTTCATACCTATATTTCTTCTGAATAAGAAAATTATAGTTTGAAAAAAACACGCATATATGGCAATAGGACTAAAAAGTTGAAAATAATAAAGTCATTGACCAAAAAAGGTGCTTGATATCAGTTATCTCAATATCATTATGAAAAGTGAGTGAAGAGCACGCCACGCTTTTTTTACATAAAAAAAAACTTTTTGGTCAACGACTTTATTATTTTCAACTGTTTAGTCCTTATTGCCATATATGCGTGTTTTATTTTAGGTTTTTCAAACCATAATTTTATTTTTAACTTTTTAGTCCATATTGCTACAGAAGATTGAAAGACTAAGGGAGAAAAACTCTTCGATCGATTCATCCACATGAGATGGAAATAATAAACAACTATATTTTTTTTTTTTATGTTCTGGTTTCCACGAAAAGGGATATCCTGTAATGTTCAGAGAACAACGTGGGAACCAAGGGAAAGAAGGTAGGAGTTGGTGTTCTTCTTAAATTTCTGGAGGTTGTATGCCTCGGGGAACGCCTCCCTAGGCAATGAGTTCCAAAGCCTCGCTGTTCGTTGGATGAACGAGTCTTTGGAAAGTGATGTTCTGCAGGTCTCCAAAGTGACCACGAAGGGGTGTGATAACTGAACTTGACGGGTTAATCTCGAAGAGACTGCCAAAGCAGGAACGATTGTTGATATTTCAGAAGAGCATCGCCCATGAAAATATCTATAAAATAGAGACAAATCGCCAACGTTTGTACGGTGTTCCAGACAAGTGAGTGAGTTTGTAAGCGAGGCATCACCGACGAAACGAATTGCCCTTTTTTGGACAGAATCCAATAGCCTCAGGATATGTTTAGGTACCGCGCTCCAAATATGGGAACAGTATTCCAGGACAGGTCGGATCTGTGCCTTATAGATCATAAGCAGCTGAGTGGGGGTGAAATAGCTCTTGGTACGAAACAAAAAAACAAGTTTTTGAGATGCACTTTTGGCAATGGACCTCACGTGATTTTCCCAGGAAAGGTTATTGCTGATAGTAATACCAAGCATCGATATGGATGACTTCAGTGGTATGGTTACTCCTGACAAAGTTATGTTAGGCACAGTGAGATCGGCTTTTCTAGAGAAAAGACATGCTTGTGTTTTGTTTGCATTGAATTCTACCAAGTTATTAGATCCCCACTCGAGAATTGTTGCTAAGTCCATATTTATATTATTAACATTTCTTCCTCGTTCATTTCTGGTTTCACGGGCTGATATAGGGGCCCTGGAAGAGAAAGCGGTATGGAGGGTACTATCATCGGCAAAGCTGTGTACTGGACATGAAGTTGCTTTCAACAGGTCGTTGATGTGAAGTAGAAATAGTGTTGGTGCGAGAATAGATCCTTGCGGAACACCAGCATTTATGAGTAGAGTGTCAGATGAAACTCCATCGACCACTACATGGAGAGACCTGTTTGAGAGAAAACTAGCAAGCAGAGAATACAGCTGAGGGGGCAAGCCATAAGACGGAAGCTTGGCGAGGAGTCCCTGGTGCCAAACTCGATCGAACGCCTTGGAGATATCTAATGCCACAGCTAAAGTTTCTCCATACTTTTTAATAGATAGCTGCCATATATGTGAAACGTAAGCGAGCAGGTCACCAGTTGATCTCTGATGGCGGAAGCCATATTGCCTATCGTTGACAATTCCTGAGTCTTCCAGATATTTCATGAGCTCGATGTTGATGGCTTTTTCCATGACCTTTGAAATAATAGATAGCAGTGCGATAGGTCTGTAGTTGCTGGGTAGGGCCTTTTTGCCTTTTTTAGGGACTGGCTGTACTCTTGCAATTTTCCAATCTGGTATTAGACAATGTAGTGGTTGAACAACTTGCAAAGAACAGGTGTTAGTTCGGGGGCACATTTCTTGAGAACAATCGGCGGGATTCCGTCAGATCCACAGGCTTTGTTGGTGTTGAGACCCAGCAAAATCTTTCTGATAGTACGTTGGCGAAAGGTGATCTCGGGCATGTGACTGTCAATAGGTGTAATGTTCGGGGGTTGTTTTCCCGATGAATCCAGAGTGGAATTTCCAACAAATAGGTGCGCAAAGATATTGGCTTTTTCCTGGGCAGTCGTTGCTAGTGTTCCATTTCCTTTGGTTAGAGGAGGAAATGAGCTGGAAGTGAAGTTTCTTCCCACAGCTTTGGCGAAAGACCAAAATGAACAGGATCCGTAAGGACATTCAGCAAGTTTTGATCTTATTTTGGCATTGTGGGCATCTTTTGAGCATTCTATTGTCTCTTTGCATATGCCTCTAGCCTCGACATATGCTGCTCTGGTCTCAGGGCCCGGATTTTTCTGCCATCGATGGTATGCTGCCTGTTTGGAAGCCACAGCTCTAGAGCAGTTTCTGTTAAACCAGGTCTTATCGGATGATGTTCTTCTTTCGGTATTCGGTATGTAAGTTTGCATCCCCAACGTGATGATTTCAGAAATTGTCTCAGCACAGCGAATATGCTGAGAAGCAGTACATCCGCCATATCTTTGAATTGTAAATTATGCTGAGAACGTCCTCAGTGCATTGACCATATTTTACTATTAGCCACTGAAGGGTTCCACTATTCACCCTCTGGCTCCATGATCAGATCAGCTCCAAAATACCAAACTATAGTATTGTCATCCAAACTACATATACGTAGTTTCATTTCGATACGACAATTAGAAGAGGTTAAAATTGACTTCCAAGATTTGATTACATTGTTTGTTAATAACAAGGGAAGCTAATAAAAGCCTGTTAATAATGAAAACTGTGACTTCTTACATAACTGAAGATAACATGTAACTCCAATGAATAGAGAAAAATTATAATATTACATATGCTAACTACATCATGTTCGAGATATAAGGTATAGAAAGCAAAAAATACTCATGAACACACCTGAACATAAAACTATGAATATCGTTTGAGTTTAGTCGATTCCACAACGTGGTGGTTAGTTCAACGTTGAATTTTCAACTACCAGTTGCGTAGATATACTTGTCGTGATTTCCTTATTAGATGAATAGATAAATAGATAGAACATTTATTGCATAAAAAGAAATTACAATTTTTATTGCAAGGTTGGAGTGGAACAAAGATTACGGGTGTGAGAATATATCTAAGCGAAGCGGGTACAAGTACGAAAATCAATATAATTTAAATACATAAGTAGCGATAGAGTGTAAGTAAGTATGAGCATTTTTTTTACAAAAGCTTATTGAGAAGAATAATTGAATATTCAAAGTCACAGTAATTTTTTTTAATAAAATCTGTTCATTAATGCCCTCACTGGTGAGTCGTGAAATTCAGCAGAGCTTATGGCTACTATTCCAGTTATTTTGATAGAATTGTTTGCTATGGTCCCCCAAGTCAATGAATTATAGGATGCGGTATAGATTCTCGGGACCAATTTATGATTGGATTAGGTCAAAACAAATATTTTCCCGTTCTGGAAGTCACAATTACAATTAGTGAAAACTATGTATGCCTTCTCCTGCACACAGCAACAAGTTCAATAATATATCCAGAAAACACATTTTGTTCAAAACATAATTGACACCACCTATCAATTGCCGCATTCTCTCGAAGATCCCAGGCAAATCCTGTAATTATCGTGCATGCTGCTAAAATCCTACAATTAACTTCTCAGCAGATTTCATGTATTGAATCTAATAGTGACTTGAGATGTCATTCTCTCAAAGATCTCAGGCATATTCTGGAATATCGTGCATGTTGCTAAAGTCATGAAATAACATTTTCAGTAGATTTCGGGTGTGATTTGGGAAGTTCCCACATATAAATCGAGTGGATTAAAATCGAGAGAATGCGCAGGAAGTGACCGTAATATTTGCTCCGTCGCGTTGTACTGAAGAGAGTTCTTTTTCAAGAAGCCCACGTTGAACTCGCTCCTTAAAATACATCCTCCCATTCAAACGACGAGGAGTCAAATATTGTCACAGTATAAGGTGTTCAACAATATCGGCACGTATATTGAATGAAAACGAATGAACTTTTTGAAACATCCCATAGTCCTGCCATGAAAAAATGTATCCCTAGTAGAAGAATAGTCAGAGGATTAAATATATCTGGTGATGTCATGTCCTTCTCAGACATTCATGAAGTATTGACAAAAACTTGTACGGAGACCATCAGGGACATTTAGAGCTATTATTTCTGCATGAGAAATTGGTTTATTTGTTGGTCAAGCACTACCAGTGATACAGGGAATCCTTGTGAAATGATATTATTATTTCTCTTATTTCCTTATTGTCCCACATTCACGTTCATGGAATTTGAAAAATCTTATTGGAGCACCAATCCAATCCAAAAATATTTATTTTCAAGTTATGTGATACATGTCATGCTAAAAAACGCAATACTACTATTCACAATATATAAAAATACACAGAATGGGGTTACTTGGGTAGCCCTCAGTCCGGAGAGAGCTGAACCGCCCTACACAGGTGAAAATGAAGGAATAGCTGGCCAAAATTATATAAAGACGAAATATTATTTTTGTTGATAGTTTACACGTAGAATAACACTCACCAATTAATTATTTGCATGAAAGGTACTGAATGATCACATATTGCCACGTTTATAGTGACAATTGATAACCCAACAATGAGTTCTCACATTCAAATTGAAAAAAAAAAACAGAATTTCTTCAGAATTTTTTTCAAGTTAGCGCTTGGCGCGTAATACACTTATCACGAGTCAAATAGATCTAACAGATTTTTTTCTGAAAAGCGCAGGTAGGCGCAGCTAAATTTGATACCAATTGAAAGCTTTTGAAATGAGCTTTCATATGATACCAAATATGCCGTTTGATCTTGATTGATATGGTACTTTCATTCCAAAGATAGTAGATGGAATCTATTTTTTGTCATACTAAATTTGAAATCGTGTTATCTTTGACTGGATGGATTGAAAGAAATGTTTTAATGCAAATAAACATGTTTCTTGCCTTCTTGAACGGAATCCATGATAAATGAAACACTTTTAACCCTGCAGCAAATTTTACACAAACAGCAAATAGTTCCCGAAAGACTCTATATGACGATCTGTCAAGAAAACGACTTTATTTGAAAACACTCAGGTAACTAGATAAAGTGCTCAAAGTCAAACTTTGCTCACCAAAAGATGGTCTTACCCGTTCTATCAATAGTGCAACAAGTTATTGTTCAATTGAGATATGTTCAGAAAAAATGATTTTGGCCAGCTTTTTGGTCATTCTCACCTGTGTGCGCCCCCTGGAAAGCCTTTGCAAGCCCTCCCGATGACGCCCCAGCTCAAAGACGGGCTGTTTCCCTCGAACAAGCGAGGGAGGTAGGCCCCTCCCAGCAGATCTTAGTGCTGTTCTCTGGTTTTAAGTTTCAGTCATGTTTTCTCATGTAATTTATTTGACCTCCTACTTTCGTTTATGTCAAAGTTTGACGTGTTTGCTCTATGAGTTTTTTGTTTTGTGTATTTTGTTTGGTAGTTATTTCCAGGAAAAAATAAATTAAAATCTGGTTATGGGGTTTGTAAATGAATGTTTGAGTGACGTTAAAAATTGAGTTGTTGGTATTTGAGTTCGTTTTGTGATGTTTTTTTAAATTTGAAGTTTGTTTTGAGTTGTTCGTTTGTGTGAGCTGTTTTGGATGTGTGTTGTTTTGTAGTGATTTGAAGTATTTAAGTTTTGTATTTAGCTCGCCGTTCTACCTCCAGCGTCGGCCCCCCGGTACCATGCGGGAAACGTAGGTATGTCAGCCCACGTCCCCACACGTCCTGAGGCGCTTCTGCCGTTAGCCTCGCGACGAGCTGTTGTATTATTTGTGCTCGTACAGTTTGTGAGTTTTGTATTTCTTGAAGTGTCAGTAATACTTTCTTCATTATTTCCTGAGTTTGTGTATGCATTTGAGTTAGTACCAAGATCTGCGGAGTGAGGCCACTCCCCTCGCCCATTCCGGGTTGGGGTTCCGCTTCATTCGACTTTGTTTGTAGTCTTCCGTTTCTAAGCCATGTTTCTCTCGTCCCAGGGCCTCTTGGGGTTTAAGTTGGCATTCCTGTGGTTCTCGTTATTTTTTCCTGTTGATTTTGCTAGAGTCCTGGGTGGGGTTGTCCAAGGCTTGGCCCTCTTTTTCCGCAAGCTTTTCGACGTAGGATTTGCATTTCCGGTAGTTGGCCGGATGACTTTCGTTACAGTTGGTACATGTAGCTGGAACATCCGCACTTTTTTGACATTCGGTGGTTAGGTGCCTCTCCGCACATTTGAGGCATCTAGGCGTGAGGTTGCAGTTACGAGCTGCATGTCCCCACATCTGACACCTCCTGCATTGAGTTATGGCATCATCATTTCTTCTAATTTCCCAATCTATCATGATTTTGTTCAGGGATTTTACGTTTCTTTTCAAGACTGAAAGTACAGGATCTCTATCAGTAATGATGAAGTATAGTCGTCTTTTTGTCTTTTTCATCTTGTATATGTTCTGTGTCTCCAAGTTGTGCTCCTCTAGGAGCCACTTTTTGATTTTTTCCGGTGTGGGTTCGCTGTCGAGCCCTTTTAATATGAAATCATGTTGTTTTTTGGCCTTGGTTGTGAAGGTGAAAAAACCAACATTTTGGCTTCTAATAAAATTCTTGACTCTTTCAAAATCATCTCCACATTCTGTTTGAATGTGTGTGTTTTTCTGCGTATATTCAATGAACACTTTCATTGTGCATATTTTATTCAATTCTTCACTAGCTTTGTCCTTTATTAGGGGCTTGCCTCCTAGTATAATCGGCGGGGGAGTGGATTTATCATGTTTTCTCCCTTTTCATTCTGGATTTCTGGAATATCCGTACTTTTGCATTTTCCGGTTATTCTATGTAACTTTTATTATGTTTATATTCCTGCATGGCTTTTATCTCCTTGGGCTGTGGTTTTCCCCGTTCTCTCTGCTTCTTTAGCAGCTCTTCATCTACTACGTATTTAGCTCTTTTAGATTCCGGTCGGGGCGAGTTATCCATGCTTGCAGGCTCACTGGACAAACTCGTCTTCTCCTTCTCCGTCCCACTCTTGCTTTTTCGTCAGCTTTGTCTACGATTTTTTCAAGGTTTCGTTCGAATCTTTTGTCGAGTTTGGGTTCAAAGACTTCCAATTTCTCTACAATAATATCGTATATGTTTTCATAATACAATTCGTCTCCTTCTTTTCCTTCGACTACGTCACTGATTTTATCTAGAGTCTGTTATAGTTTTCCTACTTTGTATATGTATCTCATATTCATAGCATTATGAAGCTCGTCATCATCAAATGGTTCTATACCTTTTGATTTAACTTTCATGTAATCCAGGTACAATAAGTATTGAAAATGTTCACTTAATTTATTGGGGCACCGGTGGCTGGTCAGATTGACACGAGTCTTTATCAATATCTGAAGCCAAGCAACATCGGGCGCATTTAGTGCTCGGATGGGCGACCACCGGACAAGGATGGTGCGCGTTAAAATACCCTAACAGATGCAGCGTGCTAGCATAGTCGTAGCTGTAGGCGTCATATCATTTAGCACGAGATATGCCGTCCTTCGGAGGGGACGTTAAGAGGGCGGTCCCAAGTTCATAGATGTTGAGTTCTTTGGAGAACCCTACCTCTGAAACAACAGAGAATTCGTCAAAATTTCCTGTTGGGGGAGTGTGTTAAGCCCTGGTTGTAGGTATAGGCCGACGTTAAATAAAAGCGAAAAACTAATTCTTATATCTCTTGGTGGCTGATGAGATCTTAATTTGTATTAATTTATGAAATGAAGTTTGGTTTGCTCCCAAGTTTCTCTTTGATAGGTACCGGGTGGTTATTCACCTCACCCCTTATTATCGTTATTATTGCCTATGGAAAAAAAGTTAAATGTAAAAGTTGTGTGGTTGTGACTAAATTTTGAAAAATGCTATACAAAATTCGGTAGAATACAGTAGCGTGCAAATTTCAGGGGATATTTTTTCAATTTTTCAGATGGGGTACTCTGCATATTATTGAATTTCTGAAATGCTCTTTTTTTCCTAATTTCAAATAGATATCATATGTTACCTCCTTCTAATACCGTATTTGAGTTGTTAAACGTCGGATAACTTAGACTAGTTGTTACTGTAAATACCTATCCTATGAAAGTTAACATTTTCAAAGCTATGAAAATGACAACAACATTATGTTTGTTCAGTGACATTTCTTTAATAGAATAATCAAAATGGTTTACCGTGAGAAAAAAAAAGTTCAAATGTTTATACAAAAATAGATAACAAAGATTTATTTAGGAAATATAAATAACATGATGACTCATAGAATATGTTCAATGTGTCCACCATTATTGTCAATGTATAATTGTTCACGTCTTTTTATATTCATATGTGCATTGGAAATTGATTCATTATTGACATTCGGATTCCCTATTTCAATTCGAATCATGTCTTTAATGGATTTGATATTATTATTATTATTAACAATGTTTCTTAGATAACCCCAGAAAAATTAATCCATAGGGGTCACGTCCGGACTTTCAGGTGGCCATTTATTAATTCCATTTTTTCTTATCCATATTGGGAATACATTATTCTTGAACGTGTAGGACACTATACGGGGTTGCCTCATCTTGCATACAAATCAAACTGGCAAGCTTGGTTTCCAAAAAAATCTACAAAAGAATTTTCCCTACTACTGGGATGAGTATTTCTTGATAGGTAACTCCTGATAATATATAATCATAATATACAACAATTTTATTTCAAAAAATTTCGCACCAAACGCTAACAGTTCTTCTTCCTGTTTTCTTTATTTGTTTTAACAATCTCTTTCGGTTGTCGTTTATTTTCCCACGACCTTCGATTTTTCCTATTAAAAACTCATGACTCATCAGTCAAATTTTGAATCATCTGATGGCAAAATTCCAGCATTTTCTTCTGTTAGAACTTGTACGGATAAAATTTCATATGGTTTGTAGTTTTTCTTTTTCAAAGTACGTTATATTTTGGATTCATCGCCTACATTTTTCAAACTACATTCAGATTTTCCAAAAAAATTATACAATGTTTAAAAAAAGTCTATTCGCGAATTAATATGGATAGGCTTACCTTCGAAATGAAACAGTATATCTAGCTGTTCTTCCTGGTTTTCTTGAACTACACGATTTTTTTTACTGAAACTGAAGGTATGATTCACCTTTTGGTGAATATTTTCTGATGGTATTGGACGATTTGGATACAACATCCTATATGCACTTTTTGCTGCACGTTTATTTTTGTTGTTTTGTATATAACACGTATATATTTGAACGTTCTCTCCCTCACTTCAAACCATTTTGATTATTCTATTGAAGAAATGTCACTAAACAAACATAATATAGTTGTCATTTTCATAGCTTACTTTAATTTTTTTAACTATATCTGATAAGTATTCACAGTAATAACTAATCTAAGTTTTTCGACCTTTAATAACTCAAAAATAGTATGAGATAGGGGTAACATCTGGTGTATTTTTGAAATCAGGAAAAAAAGTCATTCATATACTCACATGATATCCCATTGAAAAAATATACCCTGAAATCTGCACGCTACTATATTTTTGATAGCATTTTATCAAAATTCAGTCTTAACCACAAAACTTTTACATTTATCTTTTTTTTTTCTATTGGCTATACTCACGATGATGAGGGGTAATTTATAGTGAATAACGGTACATTTCGTTTTCCAGTATACTAAATTGGACTTGGGTATTATTTTAATTATTTTACCATTAAAAGAAACTCCCAAAGATTTTTTTGCGGTTTGGAATTGCTGAAACAATAACTAACTCATGATTCCATCAGAAAGTTCAAATTATACTTATCATTAAAAAACAGTTTTTGAAGAATTTGACAACTTCACAATATGTACATTGCTGCTGTGGATATCTTTTTAATTATACCTTCATTATGACTAATTATGGTTATACAGATTCGAAAATTAATCACGGACCATAGGTTTTACAGTGGATCAGGACGAAAGATACTCGAGCCAGTGGACCAATACAAAATATAACAGACACACGCGATAGATAATCAAGTATTTAACTAGATGATTGTAGAATGTTTTCTCTTCCTACTGTCGCGCCTTGAGACATAGAGTGCTTCCGGTCTCAATCGCAATCACAATATCATAGGGAAAATTTCTTCAGTGGTCTAGACAAATATTTGATTATCCATGCGTATATCTGTTACTTTTTATGCTGGTCCACTGGCTCGTTCTTTCGTTCTAACCCATTGTGAATCCTATAGTCCGCGATTTTATTTGGGAATACAATATATGAAACTAGTCTGTGCTACCTTCAATATTTTTATTAGTCAATTTTAATCAATGTTGTGTATTCTGCACATTACCGTCATATTTGAAATCATTATAGAAAACGGATTCATTGGATTTTTATTCAACAATTTTGTTCTCAGGATGTATTTCACTGTTCAATTCCCATTGTGAGTATATCACAAATAATATCAGGTTGACATTTTTTCTATTCAAAATATTCCAAAATTCGATATGAAAATATTTTTTTTTGATACAGCATGACCGTTGCCTTTGGTGAATTTTCTTTCAGAGTTTCTCAAAAGTTATTCCAGGCTGATTAGTTGTATTTCTTCATTCCCAAATTCAACCAAACCTTCATTTCGTATGTATTCGAATATGCATGACCCTTTAGACCAATTGATAATTTTTCATAATGTCGCCCAAATATATTCTATTTTATTAAAACCAATTAAAATGAAAAAAACCAAGCGTTAGTTTTTACACTACAAATCATTCACAATTCATAGTTTATAAAAAAAAAAATTCGTCAGATAACTGAATTGGAGCCAATAAAATCAAGTTCTATTTGTATTAACTTATTGACTGTCAAAATGGTGTTTCCGCGCGAAACTGGATATTATATTTTTTATTGGATTATTTTCATGTCAATTAGAATAACACGTTAATCACTTTCCATATTTCCCAATAGAAATGTATTTGTATTATTTGAATCATATGGGAATTATTCCCCCCATGATTTTCTGGAAAAAAGTGACTACTTTAATCCTCTTGAAACTACAATTTGATTCTATGGATGCTAGAGTCAAGTTCGGAAATTCTTTATGATATGAAGATTTTTCAATAGATTGAAGCTACTCTTTGTTCCCGCAACAGAATCATTTCTTTAAGTACGCAACAACAAATTTCGGCCATCAAAAATATGGTTGGAGTA
This sequence comes from Gonioctena quinquepunctata, assembly GCA_018342105.1. Classification (NCBI taxonomy): domain Eukaryota; kingdom Metazoa; phylum Arthropoda; class Insecta; order Coleoptera; family Chrysomelidae; genus Gonioctena; species Gonioctena quinquepunctata. Next base: position 315,164 of record JAFIRS010000405.1, read on the forward strand.
TCATTCGATTTGAAATGGCATCTGGAAACTTTTTCAGAAAATTCAAGCGGCGCTCAAAAAAAAACAAAAGTTATACACAATTTAGTAAAAATAGGGTTTTGTTTTTCGCGAAGTACATCTGAAGTTCGCAATAAGGTAAGACGTCTTTTTCATTCTACTTGAAAAAATGAAAAGTGGTCCATTATTCTCAATAACATTAGCACTATATGTCGCATTGAGAAAAACAAAATCAAAGCAACGTTTATTTTCCTAGAGAATGGATGTATCCGCCTTATTATCGAATGTAATGGTTGCATTTCTCCTACAAATCAATGTATTTCGTGCAGGTCTCAAAATGGGAAAGACTTCCAAAAATATGGTTTGCAGAACAGTTATAATCGGCATGAACGAACAGCCATACGAAACAATGAATTTCAGCGAAATGTAGCACAAAGGTTCAGCGTTCCTCCAAGAAACTATAACAAAAATTACCAAAACGTTTGGGCCGGCCTGGAATGCTGATCAGGAAACAGAATTTGCATCGAGAATTATTCACTATCGAAATGTTACTCAACAATATCGAACACAGTTTTGACATGCAGAAACAAATGGCGGAGAAGGTTTGGTTTTCACTGATCCCTTGAACGAAAGCAAACGCTCAAAGCCGGAATTCTCGGACAACTCATCACCTGGTAGTATCGTTGGAATGGCACTAAAAGGAAGTAATCGATAGAGTTGTTCATCGAGTTTGTGCGACAAAGGCACAGATGATATTTTTCTTGTGTTTGATGGGACATCATCTCATTTCGACTACAATATTGTTGAATAAGAACACAATAAAAAATTGTTTTGCTTGCCTTCGAACACAATTCATGAATTACAGCCACTGGATAAGTCGGTGTATCGATCGTTCGAATCGTACTGGGACCAAGAGCTACCTAGGTTTTGGGATCAGCATCCGGATAGAGTGCTGACTAAAATAGGATTCAATTAATTTTTTTCCAAAGATTGGCCTAAATACATAACACCAAGTAAACATCATCAGCGGGTTCAGAGAAAGAGGGCTGTATTCTTTCAATCCGGAGGCAATTCCAGAACATGTTTTCGCGTCTTCTATCCCGAATGAGAGACCTGCTCCAGCAGAAAAAGATCATGATATGGTTACGCTAGGATCTATAAACTTAAATGATTCGGTGGACGCTAGTGACTGATTTTTAGATGAAGACTCAATTAAACTGAAACAGCTAGCTTGTCAGCAACACTTAACCGAAAGCGAAACTGGAAGAAGCAAAACTAATTCAAACAAAATCGATCCGATGCCTAAGCTGAACAACAGTCAGAAAATGGAAAGCTCAATTTGTCTTTTACAGGAGGATCTCTTCAATCAACAGCCATCGACGTCAAGGTTGGCTACAACAAAGCAAACGGGGAAAAAGCGTTTATTAGTTTTGTAATCTTTGTTCTTTTTATTATAATTTTATTGAGTTTCTATCATTTTCGATTAATAAAAATTATATATATATATATATATATATATATATAAAAATAAACAAAATTTAGCACAACCGACTATAGGCTTTATAACCCTACCATGTGGGTAATAATGCTCGACAGCAAGTTTTCAATATTTGCCTTATATTGGTTATTATGATTTGAAGGAGACGAATATTGATGTAAACATAGCTGAAAACATTACAAAAAATTACCTCATCACGTTCCGGTTTTTTTTGTATAACACATAAAACAATTACAAAGATCAGATGGGCCGCATTACCCAACTCTACACCATTTCAGTTCAAAACAAGAGATCATTGGTAATGAATTATATAAAATATTTTCAATAGTCACCACTTTTCAGTAATACATACCTGGAATTTGCCAGCAACTTCCTTATTTCGGATGGGGCACTCTGTATATTTCGCCATTCTTCAATTAACTATTGAATAACGAACCCAAAATATGTAGCATATGTCTCCTTATTAGACCAATCAATAGATATTTTTTTCGTAACAAAAATACTACCAGGAAACCGACTGCGCCATTATACGAAAAATGGTTCGTAGTTATATCCAGTTATGTTTCCTACTCTCAAGTGTCATTGCTAAAATTGTTATAAACATTTGAAAGCAATAAATTTTGTTTTTTGCTTGTAACATAGGAACTAATGAAGCAATCTAGATGATTGTAGAGAATGGACAGTTGTAGAGAATCAAAATGCAAAGAAAATGAGCCGTAGCACGACTTGATCAGATTATTAGTAACGGAGAAAAACTGTAAAAACCAGAAAAAAATAAGCATTTAAAAAAAATCGTTACCCCGCCACGTTTTGAGATGCAGTGCACGAAATAGTAATGATTGATATGTACTTTGTGTGTGAGAAATTGAGGCGCTGTCGGATCATTAGTTTTGGCATAATTGCAATCTGAATTTTTTAACGCACTTTATTGCAGCAGACCTGGATGCTCCATTGGTTTTCCAATTTCAATTTTCCTGAAAGATTTTGAGAGAAGAAATAAAGTACTTCAAAACGTCAATTCTCGTTTTGCGTTTAAATGCTTAGAAATAGGTGAGAAATACTTGCAAATATGACTGAGAACGGGCGAGTGCATGAAAGCGGCTCAGGAGTGGGGGTGGAGCAGCAGATTCATAACGGGAGCATCGCGCTTGTATTACTATACATACGCTTCCCCGCGACTGCTGCTTTACCCTCACTACTCAGCAGCTTTCACCACCCACCCATTTTCGGTCATGTTTGCAATTATTTCTCACCTATTTTGCAGCATTTTAATGTAAAATGAGGATAGCAGTTTTGTAGTACTATACTTCTACTCTCAAAATATTTCTAGAAAATTGAAATCGGACCACCTATGGAGCATCCAGGTCTGCTGAAATAAAGTGCAAAAAAAAATTCAGATTGCAATTATGCCAAAACCAATTTCTCACGAATAAAGTACATATAAATCACTACCATGTCGTGGAAAGCCTGCAGTACAACTCAGAAAGTGGTGGAGTGATTGATTTGTTGGAAAACGCTGATTTTTTTTGGTTTTCCGGTTTTTTTCCTTTACTAATGATCCGATCGTGTTGCGCTATAATTATTTCCTTTGTATTGTATTTCAGTACAATTTGTCCATTGAGGGTATCTATATTGCATCATTAGTTTTTATGTTACAAGCAAAAAACGAAAAAAAAAAAAAGATTTTTTGCATTTAAATGTTTATTACAAATTAAGTAATGACACTTGCGAGTAGGAAACAAAACTGGATATAACTTCGTATGATGGCAAAGTCGGTTTTCCAGTAGTATTTTTGTCACAGAATCACTAGAGCAGAAATTCTCTATTGATTGGCCTATATCTCGAAAGTACCGATTCCAAGACATAACTATCAATATCATTTTCAAAACACATTTTTATTAATAAAAAAATCCCAGTACTGGGGTACATGATCTTACGATGAACAGGTTAACCCAGATAACGAAACATCGACATTTCGAAATTATTTCACAGAGTTAATATACATTTAGGCAATTGAAAAATAATCATAACGTTATATTTAAAGGAAATAATACTTTTTTGAAAAAATGTAATGGGCTCAACAAAAAATTATGAGAATCTCTCATGACCGATTCCCTATTTACGGTTGCGAAAACGAACAGTACTAAACTGGATTGGTTTCCTAGGTCACTGGATGGTTTTCTAGATTCGTAGCGATATAGAATGGCTGTCATCAAGGCCGCCATGGAAAATGTGAATACTGCCAGATCTGACAAAACTCACAACAATTATAAGCATATTTGTTTGACGTGGCTGGAGTTTTTCTGAACATAATTGCACCAGATAAATAATGACAAGTCAACCGATTATTGAAAACAACCCGTGAAGTAAACAAATATAGTTGGGAGAACACTCAAAAGTTCAAACAAAATTCTGAAATTTTTGGCATTTCTGTTCTTTATTTTAAGTCATCCCTTGTTGTTACTGGGTAATTGAAAACTTTTTCTTGATGAATCCATGCAAAAAACAGGTAGCCGAAGATATGCACCTTCATCAGCTGACCATGTTTCTCCAAACACTTCTGGTATCATGAGGTAAAGCACCATCTCGTTGATAACAGGCTCTTCCCCTACACTTGTTGCATATTATTGCCGATTGGAAGCGATGCCATAACAATTTTTTATCTGTGAAAAATTATCATTATTGTTCTTCAAGGTTGTTTAATCCCAATAATGCTTATTGGGACCATTTTTTCAATTTGACCTCATCATGAGGAAATCCCTGATATTCTGCATTCAAACTCTGAATCACTCAATAGGAAAAAGTATCCACGTACGTTTTTGAAATTTCTTTGGATTGTAGAAATAGACTAGACAATCGAAAATGAATCATCGTTTCACACAATAAAACTCTAGAAACTCTGCGATAAAGAAGGCTAGTATTCCTATTTCGTTTTTGTCATCGTCCACCAAAGTGCAACATGTTCGAACCAAGATTCTGTTACATCTTCCATGGACAATGAAATTGATACAATCTTTATTGGTATACTCTGAATGATCCATTCTTCATGCGATTATTCACAAAAATCGACGAATGACTTCAGCCTGAGAATTGATGGTGATCTTAGTTCATTGAATATCTCGGAAAATGTTCATTCCAGATGAAGGAAAGTGTTCACGGAAGTTTATTGAAATATTTTCGAGAGATTCATTTAATTCGAACAGGATTGGTCTCTATTGAAAAAAATTATAATAGCCCATTTCAACACGGCCTACATTGATATTTGTAAACACCTGTTGTTGATGGTGAATGATCTGGATAAAAACTTCTTCATCGTAGGGACATGAAACAAAATCACTAATTTATCGCATTTTTACAAGCTTTTATTTACTTTCACCTGTACAAGTTTAATTTGACCCACTTCTAATGGTCCGATTGATTTGAAATTTGGCAGGTGTACATAATTCCTGTGACGGTGACAGTGGCGATTTTTGTTAGAGAAAAAAAAAGCAAAATGGCGGCTCCAAGATGGCGAACGAGATTTGTGTTTATGGTCCGATTCGAATCAAAATTGGTATGTGGGGGTTTTCGGGGTCGAAGATCATGAGTTTTTTCGTCAAAATTCATAAAATCAAAATGGCAGCCCCAAGATCTTTGTGATTATGGTCCGATTCTATTCAAAATTGGTATGTGGAGGTTTTTGGAGTTTGGAGATTATGAATTTTTTGTCAGAGTTCATAAATTGGCGAACCAGTTTTGTAATTATGGTCCGATTCTATTCAAAATTGGTACGTGGGGTTTTCGGGGTTCAATATTACGATTTTTTTGGGAAAATTCATACAATCAAAAGGGTGGTCCAAGATGGCGGGCGATCTCTGTGATTATGGTCCGATTCTATTCAGAATTGGTATGTGGAGGTTTTCGGGGTCAGAAATTATGAATTAATTGTCAAAATCAATAAATTCTAAATGGCGGCTCCAACATGGTGGACAAGTTTTGTGATAATGGACCAATTCCATTCAAGATTGGTATGTCGGGGTTTTTGTGGTAGGAGATTATTGATTTTTTGTTAGAATTCATAAATTGAAGATGGCAGCTCCAGGATGGCGGACGAGTTAATCTTTAGATGGTCTCCTCATTGGAGAACTAGGTAGCTCAGAACTTACAGGAAAAAATGCATAGATTGAGGCATACTTACTAAAAAGCACAGAATAAAATGATTAAAAAAAAATCTTTTTAAAGACAAGCTTCTATTCAAATACGCTAAAAAGTGAAAAATAATTGCTTTGGATGTGTGATGTAGGTTATTTCGTGAGTTACGGAAGTATGGTATTGCAAGATGGGGAAGAGCATACGAATGTCACCTGAAAAACTTAGAGATTACCCAAAAATATTTCCTGAAAATTCTATATGACAAAAACAGAACTTACCCCACTGAGTGTCTTTTCAATGAAATTCCCATATTTAGTATATTAAAATTATATTTTTACAAAATGTTATGTCTCCAAAAGAAGGATGAAAAAAACTTAGTTGATAGCTCCCACGAACATTACACAAGATACAAGAAGCTGCAGGAAATCCAAACTTGAAAGTTACAAAATCAATCGGTCAGTGGTATTACCTCTACACAGTCCCCCGAATATATTTCCAAGTATCTCATAACATAAATAATATAAATACTAATCAGTTATGCAAAAAAAAATAAGGATAGGTTGAGAAGTGTATCTATCGATAATTTGAAAAATTGGAATAAAGTCGAAAAGAGAAAACATTCTCAATTGAATATTGATAGAAATATTTTTCTGTAAATTGAAAAATCCACGATTAAAATGAAGTTATTTTTTGTGAATGTCTAACATAAAACAACTACTTCCCCGGCTAAAGCCACGCTGGACATTGAACTACATCTGATAGATATTCTGAAAAGGCCCTAACTCAAAAGAAAAAATCTGAAATTGAAAATTTGCATTTTCATTCAGATAGTTATTTGATTTTCTATTCCAGTCTTAATTAAGAACTCATAAAGATGAATGAGGCAAAGAAGAATGTTAGGGCCTTTTCAGAATATCTGTCAGAAAACACTAATTTCAAAGTGTCTCTCCAAAAGAAATGATTCTAACTTTTTCCATCTTTGCGAAGTGAGATTGCTTCTTGAAAATGTGTTTTCCATTTCTTCCGGTCTTCCTGATGATCGTGGAAGCGTGAAATAGATTTTCGTCGACAAAAATGTATTGAAGACCTAGTGAATGCGATGTCTCTCCTGCGTCAATGTTACGAATGATTTCTGGTGAGTATCTCTTTTGGAAAACATTCTTCTTTGCCTCATTCATCCTTATGAGTTCTTAATTAAGACTGGAATAGAAAATCAAATAACTATCTGAATGAAAATGCAAATTTTCAATTTCAGATTTTTTCTTTTGAGTTAGGGCCTTTTCAGAATATCTATCAGATGTATTTCAATGTCCAGCGTGGCTTTAGCCGGGGAAGTAGTTGTTTTCTGTTAGACATTCACAAAAAATAACTTCATTTTAATCGTGGATTTTTCAATTTACAGAAAAATATTTCTATCAATATTCAATTGAGAATGTTTCCCTTTTCAACATGAATGCCCCACAAGAGGTTATCTTGACGATGGAAGATAGTGACTAAAGTTTATTTTTCAGTCGCAGATGATTCCATATCTGATTTTATGAACATCCTGTTTATATTTTCAACAAATCAATCTATCATACCCCATGACAGGTTTTAATGTCAGAAAACACTAATTTCAAAGTGTCTCTCCAAAAGAAATGATTCTAACTTTTTCCATCTTTGCGAAGTGAGATTGCTTCTTGAAAATGTGTTTTCCATTTCTTCCGGTCTTCCTGATGATCGTGGAAGCGTGAAATAGATTTTCGTCGACAAAAATGTATTGAAGACCTAGTGAATGCGATGTCTCTCCTGCGTCAATGTTACGAATGATTTCTGGTGAGTACTCTCTTTTGGAAAACATTCTTCTTTGCCTCATTCATCTTTATGAGTTCTTAATCAAGACTGGAATAGAAAATCAAATAACTATCTGAATGAAAATGCAAATTTTCAATTTCAGATTTTTTCTTTTGAGTTAGGGCCTTTTCAGAATATCTATCAGATGTAGTTCAATGTCCAGCGTGGCTTTAGCCGGGGAAGTAGTTGTTTTCTGTTAGACATTCACAAAAAATAACTTCATTTTAATCGTGGATTTTTCAATTTACAGAAAAATATTTCTATCAATATTCAATTGAGAATGTTTCCCTTTTCAACATGAATGCCCCACAAGAGGTTATCTTGACGATGGAAGATAGTGACTAAAGTTTATCTTTCAGTCGCAGATGATTCCATATCTGATTTTATGAACATCCTGTTTATATTTTCAACAAATCAATGGAATAAAGTCATTAATACAAATACCAGATGATAAATAATTTTATGAATTTTAGACAATGGGTGTTAGATATTGGTAAGAATTTTTTTTTCCTTTTTTTGCATATGTTATTTACTTATACTTTACTTATTGGTTACTTATACTATACTTATACTTTTACTTATATTTATATATCATGTTTTGTATGTGTAAGTATATATTTTCTGAGCAATAAAACATCTACGAGATGAAAATGTAAATGTAATACTCCCATAACAAGGGAACTTCATGGAAGCCACTGAGTTTATGCAAAATCGAGTAGGTGAAATGTATGTTGTCCTACATTAGTGAATAAACTTATTATACAGACATCCTTTCACCATAAGTTAATGAGGAATAAAAAAATCAGACGATAGAAGAAGTTTACTGTGTATTTTGTTCACTAGTGTTAATTTTTCCTCTAAAAAAAAATGAATAAAAAAATTCAGTATAATATGTCGTTACCCCAAAAACTAGTTTCAAAGGTGGTCTCATTCATATATTTTTTACTACTGCCCATCAAAATCCGGTTGTTTTGTAAAAATTATTGTTTTTTTTTTATAAGCTGGCGAAAATAGTGCAACCCAAAAAATAAGCTCTGTTTGACTGGAATGAGTAAAATAAGAACACATCTGAGCCTTCCACAGAATGTTTCATTGCTTTACTAAGCTAACGCTTGAGGTTATAATTAGGTAAATATTTACATGAACATTTCACTTGGAGACATTCTCCTAGTAAACTCAAGTTGAAATTTCACCTGATTCTATACCATATATTTTGCCTATCCAGTTAGGGGATTTTGGAGGACATTCGATGGTCCCTATCATGGTTTTTAGAAGCCGAATTATGACTTGGAGTTATGAAGACTTCAAAGTCAAATAAGTAAATTTGGATTTTTCGAGAACATTTGTTTTCTTCGCTTTGTATAATGTCCTATACTATTAGTTGGGAGCCGTTTTTTTTGTGCGTAAAATTATAACGGCATTCCTTACCAAATGCTAGAGTAGCAGATTCTGTGTTTGGGTAGATTCCAGGAATTTAGTTTTTTCAAAAAATTAAACCTTTGGTTTTATTTGACCATATATTTGATATTGCTTCCAGAATGCTTATATCTGGTTGGCAACAGTTTTTTTTCTAGGTAGTGAGTACGCTGCGTTCGTTTTTTTTTGCTATTTTTATTAGTCGAGTTTTTCAACATACAAGTTTTTTTACGAATAAATGCTTCAGGGTCTTAATCTTTGTATTACTTTGAGTGGATATCGAAAAAGGTCCCCTACCAGTTTATTTTTGAAATACAGGTTAATGAAACTACGATGAAAAAACTGTTGTGGCAGATCGAATCTTTCTACTCAAAATGATGTTTTTTATGTCCAGTGAGTACCTACAATAATTAAAATATCTGAAATGGTTTCAAACATTTTAAATAAAACCGGTTAACAAAAAAACCCATTATACACTTTGATCAAAGATAATTTTTTCATGATTATTCAAAAGAATAATCTCATCAACGTAAATAATGTAGAAAATATTCGAAGTACTTACATCCAATAAATTCCTGATTATTAAAAAATAAGATCGGTTGCCTTCCTTTTCCCTCACCATAAATCTCTTGTATGCCCGATGGAAGAGATATTCATTGATTTTTTCATCAGTATTAGAGAGAGAGAGAGAGAGAGAGAGAGAGAGAGAGAGAGAGAGAGAGAGAGAGAGAGAGAGATAGAAATATACTTTATTGTCGAAGAAACAAATTCTTATTGACAAAGCTTGTAGAATGAACTAAATACTAACAAATGAATAGCGATTCAAACACAGTTTCACAAATATGACATAAAGTTAAAAAATATTAGTAAGCACCTATATATGTAATAACAGATAATGTATAAGGTAAAAAAAATAGTAATTTATGGTTCAATTCGGAGAACCCGTTGTCTAACAAACGTTCAAAAGAACGGTACATCTTCATAACATTACAGCTCAAAATTAGACGTGAGCAATTGTCATAGTCTATAATGAGAAAACTATCAGTCATGTATAATAAGGTTATGTCAGGGTTTCATTAAAAAATTCTTTCGTATCGTAAAATGTTTTTTTAACAGGCCTTTTTTTAAAGTATTCTGAATATTTTATGATCTTGGATTGTCCTTAGTTCAGTGGGTATGTGATTATATATTTTTTTTCTCTCGTAGAAGAGAGAGCATTTAGTTAGAGTGGACTTTGGAATGGGTAGAGCTATTTTCCTTTCTGTTATTTGACGGGTCGCATGGTAAGTTTGCGTTGTAGATTCTGTCATATATTTTTTATGCATCAAGCATGCCGTTTCCAATATGAACAAGCAGGTCAGTGTGAGAATTTCCTTTCTCAAAAATAATGGTTTGCATGGCTCACGTGGACCCACTTTGGCTAGATATCTTACTGCTGTTTTTTGTAGCACAAACACTGAATGGAGGAGCTGTTGGCTACAATAACCCCAGAAGGCTATACCATATGGGATTCTATCATTGAGTGATAGACCATTTTTGCTGTTGCTGCGCTTAACTCGTTTGTGACCACTCTGAGGGCAAAGCATCCCGATGCCAATTTTTTTGTTAAAGCTAGGACATGTTGGTCAAACTTCAGTTTCTCATCCAGAGTTATTCCTAGGAATTTAGTTGTTTCTTTGTATTCTAAAGTTTGTCTGTTCAAGTTTAGATTCTGGCAATCAGAGTTAAAGCCCATTATTTTAGTTTTCTTGTGGTTGAAGCATAAATAATTTGCATCGCACCACTTTTGAATCATTTCCAGGTCTCTATTTATAATATATTTCATGTTGTTGTAACTTTCTCCGTGCCAGAGTATGGTGGCGTCATTCGCGAAGATGGTGAACTTTCCTTGAATGGGAATATCGGCCAGGTCATTTAGGTATAGGAGGAAGAGAATTGGACCAAGGACATATCCTTGTGGGACTCCCCTCGACATATACCTGATGTCTGACCAATTCCCATTCGACTTCACTATCTGTTTCCTGTCGTCTAGATTGTATTTAATCCAGTCAAGACATTCTCCTCTAAAACCGTAGTGATGCAGCTTGTCCAGAAGTATTCTTTGATTGACGCAATCAAAGGCTTTTGTCAAGTCGCAGAACACTGCCGCAACTGCCTCACTGCTGTTCAGATTGGTGTAAATATGTTCCAGGAATGAGAATATGGCATCATTTGTGCCCTTGTTGCTCTGAAATCCAAACTGGGAATCTGACAATATATTATTGAGGTTTAGAAATGTTACAATCCGTTTTTTTACTAGCTTTTCTATTATTTTAGATAACGTTGAAAGTAGAGAGATCGATCTAAAATTGCTAGGATCTTCAGATGCGCCTCCTTTATATATTGGGATTATTATTGCTGACTTGAGGCATGGTGGGAATTTGCCAAATTCAAAAGACTTGTTGATACATTCAGCTAGTACTTTTAAGGCTGTATCAGGAAGATTTATTAATATTTTTGCGGAGATTTCATCAATACCCGCTGATTTTTCGTTTATTAAAAATAAGTAATGATACTGCTCCTACGCAATTTGGTATTGAATAATCTTCAAAGAAAAAATGCTGTAAAAATCAAACGGCCATAGCTTCTAAATATAAAATCACCATCAAAGCATACATTAAACACGCTTATTCATATCTCTCTGCTGTCCAGACAGCTCACAGCATTTTAATAGCGATATTAAATTAAGAATTATATTTAGATTTGTCAGTTTTGGATGGCATCGTACACTTTCGTCTATTGTTTCGTCATAGCCATCATGGATAATGAGCAGATGTCTATTGTATCAAGATGAATACATATGATAAGTGCATAGTCATACGTATTGTTAGCCAATTTAATATAATGATCGTTTCTCAAATTGATTGAGTCGCGTTTGGGGTGATACTGAATCATAATAATTTTATCAATTTGTCTTGGATTCACTTTCTCTTGAAAATTTCATCATCATCATTAGGATGCCGAGGATCATTTGAAATAATATAGTACTGATAGATCAGGTGAATCATTTAAAAAATTTTTCATATGCATCCATGAGTACAGTTTTGTTTATTAAAACGAATCCTTGTGAAAATCTGTTTGTCCATAAATATTTGAGGTTTCTTGTTGTGCTTTTATCATGTGCTAGGGGATTTTATCGCTCAAAAATTTTTGAAGTTTTCGAGAAAGCATTTTGCTCGGAACTTTTACTGATTGCGATTTGCGGTCTCATTATCTGATTGAACCACGGAAGCGAAGCTTGAGTGGTTCAATCTTTGATAATAAGGCTGCAAATTGCACGAGTTAAATTTTCCAGAGGCAAAATGCTTAAAAGAACATTTAAAAAAATTTGCGATAAAATCCTCTAGCACGTCTGATATTTGATGATAATATTTCCCTAATCGAATTCAAAACTCAATAAAACTACCAGAATTAATGTTATATTCGAATTTTCAACAATTCTTCTCGATCCAAAATCGAAGGAATCGTTTTACATATTCATTCATACTGATTATTCACTGCCCTTGCACTCACTCAAAAACTTAAAATATATATAATTTTTCCACAATGAAAAAAAAATCCACTGCTCGGAATCGAATCTAAGCCTTTCACGTGACAGTCTGAAAAAAAAGGTGTGATTAAAAGTGGTTCTCATTGATTATCCAAATATTGAAAAGATAAAAATGTGATTTAGGATCATTGAAAAAATGGCAAACGTCGGCACGCGGTGTTCCCAAGCGGTCACCCATCCAATTACGAACCGCGCCCGACGTTGCTTGACTACGCGTGAAAGTCTGGTTACCTAACCACTACTCCACAAGATTTCTTGTTTGTGTGAGAATATCACTTATCTCATTCAACAGGCTGAGAAAGGTATATATTTGAATTCCAATATCAGATCACTCTATGTAGTGAGCTCAAAATCTCTCATTTATTCAATTTTGCATTTCCTGTTTCCTTAGAGGAATTTAATTATATATAATATATGAATTGAATGCGTTGACATAAAATGACTGGACATATGGTGTGGTTTTATCGCAAAACAATCTCGTATCTACTGATGGTTTCATCAGAATAAAATAGCGAGAGGACGTTTTATCACCATAAAACTGATTTTATTGGTTCTCTGTTTGGAATTTCTGCTATTTGATTGGCTCAAAATAATGAGGGGAATAATCCAGTTTTTTTTTGAAATTTTGAATCTATTTGATAATTATATTGAAATATTTTGATTTGTGTCTATAATAGCAGTGTCGAAATTTTTTGGTTTTATAGGAGTATACATGCTTCTGATAACACCAATTCTTCCGTATCATTCAGAAATTCTGGAAGAGTATCTATTACGGTTTTATGCATGACTTCATTTTTTTTTGTAATTTTTCTCTATTTTTTCTGTAGGATTGCATTCTGAAATCATTTTGACCACCTCTCTCTCATTCATTGTCATATGAAAATTGAATCCAATAATAAATTAGGACGAGTAAGGTATATTTAATCATCAAAATTCATTATATCATGTTCTAAGCTTATTTGTGCTGTCCGAGGTAACTTATACTTTCTCTCACTGAAGCATGATCAAATGTGGATAATGGAACATATTAACTCAATTATTAGATTTTTCATCATTCTAATTACTGAATTTTGAACGTAGTATTGCGGAATATCGTGAATGTTCATTGATATGTGCAAAATGGAATTAATAAATATGATTTTGTCAGACAATGTGCGAACTTCTGCGAAAAATACATATTACATTGTTTCCATATGAAAAAGACGGGCCCAATTTACCAATGTTGGACAAATATGAAGGTGAAGCAGAAGTCGTAAATTGGAAGGTCGAAATATTCTGCACAATAGGTCGAAAATATGAATCTGTAAATTTGCCCCGATAGTATTTTTTTCTACATATTCATCACCTAAAGGTAACTATGATGACAAAAAAAAATAGGGTAAAAAAAGACAAAGGACTCGTCGCGGTGGCATAATTTAAGCAAGAGATTTGCTCGATTTAGGATCACAAACTTCATTCACCACAACTAATCTTGTCAAAAAATCTAATGTTCGCCCACACCGAATTGATCTATATGTTCCAGGAAAAGCCAATTCTAATGTACAAATTACTAGCACGGTTGATGTGATCATAGAGTCTGTTATAAACTAAATCACTTTAATTAGAAGAAAGTAAGTCGTATTAGAAGAAATAAAAAATCATTTGTCCTTCACCACACATGAAAGTTGACGTTAGAAAATTTAATATTCCCGATAATTTAATCTCGCTAATGATGAAATTCGTATACCTTTACAAATTGACTTGCTGTTGGATTATTCAAAATCGAGAGTCTATGTGGAGGTGAAAAATCGAATTGGGTATGAAATTGGTAAAATTGGTCCAGAAATCATTTAGAGTGTACGTTGATTTTATCATCAAGAGACTGGTGTATGTCATTTCAGACATTTGCATATCATGATGGATGATTGATCAGGATTCATATTTGCATTTTGTAAATGATAAAGTGTGACTTTCATTCCAAAATGTTTGCAAAAGGTAATCAATTTGAACATGTATTGAATTTGTTGTTTATATGGCTTTATAGATTATCAAAATACATTTCAAACGATATGTCATAAGACACCAGTAACGTAACTTATTTCGCAACTTCATTAAAAATAGGCACTTTAAGATAAAAATGTCTTTCTCAAAATTGGAGTGTTTTCGAAAAAACAAAAGTACATAATTCAGTCCCCACGCTGTATATCACACTGTATTTCCATACAACTATTTTATTCGTTATTGGCAGGAAATGTGTTGAAGACATATATTTTGTAATTAATAAATTCTGGAGAAAATTCGCCCCCATTATATATAGTCTTCCAGCAGTACCAGCAACTCGCAAATTTATCAAATCCGAGTAATTCAACTGTTGTCACCACAGTTTTTCCTGAAAGTTCTAGAAAGTGTTTAACTCTCAATAATTGGTAAGTACGTTCCGTACATATTACAAATAAAAAAACTGGTGGCAGATTTGAATCTCACTGGCATAAAAATTCATTCCCTTTGGATAAAAGCACATGTATGATTGGAGGAAAATGAACACGTGGATCAACTGGCTAGAGCTGTTGTTGAAAGAGGCGAAATCATTCGTCATTTTGCATATGCAAATGATTGTTTTGCTCGCTTGAAAATGTAACAGCAATTAAGTTGGTCATCCAGCTGTAATACGAATCCCACTAGATATACCTATAGTATTACAACCGTCTATACCTACACAGAATTGGTATTAGAATTTCAATATACCCTGCAGATTCATCACAACCCTCATAGGTCTAAAGGTTGAACATTCATGCTACCCACATCTTTTTCGGAAAAATATTATTCCCTCTGACAATAGTGATAATTGTGATTAAGCAGGAGACCTAGATCATATATTTATCGCATGATCCAAGTATTTTGATCAGTCAAACGAACTGTATGACAAACTTTGTACTTTAAATATGCCGAATCCTTTCAATGTCATGTCAATTTAGGCCTCAAACAGCGCGAAATTGTATGAATGTTTGTTCGAATTCCTGAATAAGACGAATATCAAGTTGTAGGTTTTGGACTTGCTACAAATGTGTGGTCCTATTCTTGTGTTGCAAATATTAATCAATCCGTGATTTATTTGTTGTATGTCTCAGAAAAAAGTCATCCTGACGGATCTCTGAATGTGAAACGTGTATACATTTCTATTTTTGTTATACAGTTTTCTATCCAAGTTTCCTCATTCATTTATTTAAAAACAATAACTAGTATACCCAATGTCAGTTGATTGAGCTGAAATACCATGGAGAAACATAATAGGATTTTTTCTTTTACTTCAAATGTAACTTTGCCTATTGATGTTTAGATATGTTTTTTAGAAAAAGGCGAAGAGAACATATTGGAACTTGATTTTCAATAATTTGTTGGTTTGATTTTGCATCAAATTCTTCTATTTTTTTCGGGATTTGGACCGGCAGATTTTATCACTAAACCATCTTTGGTCTATGATATAAAAAGTATCAAGAAAGTGTACCATTCAAGTTGGTCCACTATATACTTCATATGAGATAATATTTATTTTTCTTTCTGTTCTCCTTCACAATTTGATATTATCATTGTGTACGATTTCGAATGAACCCTATATTTTGCGTTGGACATGACTTATTCAATTGACATTGGCAATTCTATAGCTCTGGATATTAAAAAAAATCTATAAAATAAAATGCATCTCCTAGTCAATGCAAGTTTTCCTTCTTTCAAACTTGTGGTTATAACGCGACATGTACTATGTACAATTAGTAGAAAAAAATTAAGAAGTATGAATACTAATTTGCCTCATTGGAAATATTTTCTAATCGGATTATAGTATTAAACATGATTATTCATGTTGTTTGTGATTTATTTTCTGATCTCGACACATCGGAGCCATGATCAAAACCCGTTCTATTAATGTGCTGAATTATAATGAATTTTTTCATTTGTTTTGTCAACATACAATGAGCATGATGCAATGGCAATGAATAAATAATAGGATCTGTCTACTGGGATGAGATTTGTTAGCTTTCTAACTTGAACTAGGACATGTTACTCCATATCATAATTCTTGATTATGTTCTCGTACTTATCGGTTCCATATACTCGTAATGAAATAAATTGACGATTCATTTCATTTTATTGTACGCAAATCTAATGAGGAATATTATTGCAATCGAGGAACGAAGATGGAAGAATTATATCGTTATGAAACTGGGGTTTGTCCCTTATCGAAATAACTGATATATTATTGTCCGTTCATTACACTTCACGTACTCAAACTGAATAGATCAATTACAGTTCGAATACTGCGTTTGACTCCGGACTATCTGTCTATCGCTCGCGTACGATACCCTTATTTTTTTTCGCTATACCGGGAAGGTTGGTGAACTTCAGATAATGGTCTAGATCTTTAGTGTGCGTCACCGCTACCGCTACCGCCACCGAATTGTTTAAATGGAACATTCCAATATTTTTGTCGGCAGTGTGTGATTACGTTATTGGTGTAGCGTACCTGAAACAATATTTAATGATCCACGTTAATTATTGATCCGAGTCTATTTAATTTCATTTTAGAAGACCAATTTGAGAATGGGATAAATATGCCAGAATGTGTGTCTGCTTGCTTGTAGCTTTCAGGAACAATCATTTTTCCACAATTTGAAGTGGGGTAGTCTCGAAAATGAAGGGGGACGTGTTTCGACCTATATTTTCAGCAGAATATTTTCAGAACTACCGATGATAAAATTATGGAAAATATATTCATGGATGAAGTCCATCATAACTCGAATGGAATGTTCTCTCAAATAGGGGTAGTTCATGGGTCGAACCAATTCATGTAGGTTTATAGTCATCCAAAAAGCAATTATAATTCAAAGAATTATTCAACAGGTCTGAATTAGGGAACAAAGTTGTTTCCCGAAACATCACCTTGACAAAACATATTTTTATTGACAAGTTGAAAATTTTTCCATTTCCATATTAAAAGTTCAGAGGACGCCGTAAAATATCGGGGCAAATAAGCTAATTTCCCTTTCAGAATATATAGAAACTAATCATTATTACTTCCAGGCGAGAGAAAACCCAAAAAAACTCGCGTGCAACTCAGTGCCGGGCTTCAATCACGATTTTAATCCTGAGATTATTTTATATTTAAAACTTCGCTTTTGTATTTTTAAATTAATTTTTATATCGATGTATTGTTCTCAATAAATGAAGCTTAGTTCGTAAGTCGATATATAATATTGTGGAAAGTAAAATTATCCGTCCTGACGATTGAAGTTTCCATCGAGGTTCAGAAAAGACAAAAAATTATGTTTTTTTGAGGTTGCAGTCAATAGAAAATTGCCGAAGGAAGAAGATTCTTTGTTAAAATGTAAAAGTCACATTGTAAAAAATGCTACCAGTATATCATTTAAAGAACTTACTAACTAGTGTATCGTTAAAGTGTGCAAACATAATTCGTGTATTTCAATCAGAAAGTTCAATATATGATTGAACATTATAACTCGATTTGATTATAATAAAAAATTTAAGGACACTTTTTTATTCGAATTTTTAAGATTATTACTATAGTAAAGGTCCATGAGCATGTGATCTTTTTTTAGAAAAGTAATGTTAAATTCCTATTATTAATATAAAAATTAAAATTGTCTATTACTCATATAAATTTATTATCTATTATTCTTTACTGAATATTAATCTGCTATGAAAAATATCAAATTTAAATTAAAATATATTATATATATATATATATATATATATATATATATTATAAAAAAATGGAATTTAACCATTAATACTAACATATAGATATCCTTACTGTCTCAATAAACTGTAAATTTATCAACGAAATTAAATTTCTCTCATCATAATCTTTGTAGTCAAAAATGATTTTAAATTGCAAATTAAAGGTAAAGTTCACTTTTAAGGCTTAGATCAAAATCTATTATTAGCTTAGAAGGCTAAAAGTTTGTCTTAACTTAAATCCTTAAACTGAATCAAAAATCCTAGTACGAATAAAAAGTCCTATTAGTGAGAAGAAAAAACAATAATATAATTTTGAAATTCACCATGTTTGGAATTTTAAAAATGGTTTCATTGGTGGAAAATATTAAGGTTGAAAAGTTAGACGTATATAAAAAAATAGCGGCTGCAAAATAGAAACAATCAAAATTGATCTTAATAAAAAAAAATGACACAATCCACCTCAACTGTAAATACGGGTAAACTCACCTCAGGCGTGATTAACGGTACATAGTTCTAAGTCCTTGTTGATGTGCATTGTGACAATGCATTGTTGAAATAATTGGGTATGAATCGATAAACTAGAAATACAATATTTAAAAGAGGCTGGTCGATTGACGACTAACATTCAAGTGTGAATAAAACTTATCAGTACTGACAATGATAGAAGATGGAATAGAAAAACATTACAAATAAAAAAAAATATAATAAATTAGTTTTCAACTACAAATAACTTTATGTATATAAATGGATTCATATCCACATAAACAGATCTCACAAATTCAATTCCAGTTTCACGAACGTTCAAGTAATTGTTGAGTAAATGATGTTGTTGTATATTGTACTGAGATATTCGATATCTGTATGCCTGTTTACTGAATTTCTGTGGCGATTAATATGAATCATTTCTAAAATCAACTTTCTGCGCTCGATGTATTTATGAATTGATATTTGGGTGTTATCAAAATCGAAGTTGTGACCCTGATCATGGTGATATTCGGATAATGCTGTTTTTCCGGATTGTCATAGATCTCTACAATCATTTTTATGTTGTTTTACTCTCTTTCCTAATAACTGCCGTGTTTATCCAATGTATACCTTTTCGCAATTAACGCATTCAATTTTGTAAACTACATTCGACTGTAACCCTTTAGGTACTTTGTCCTTGACTTTCGGGAAAATTGTTTTCAATTCATTTTCATTATAAAGTACTATTGATGGTTGTTCCTCTTGTAATACTTCACGAAAGTAGCCAAAACAACAAACAGGAGGACCTACTTATTACAGTGCAGATACAATGGATTAATTCCAGAACACATACAACATAATATAACCTGTTTATTCATTGGAAACTACTGAACATCCTTTTACAAATGAGGTAATGTCCATTATATTATCAATCGATTTCACAAATCAATTCTCAACATTGAGATCAAAGAAACCATTCATAATTTGAAATGTATTTCTCAAACAATAAATTTGTTGAAGGCACACGAATGTTTTCCACATGATATACTCCTGGAATTTGAGAGGTTTGAGATAATGAAATATAACAGAATATTTTTAGCTACTGAAGAGCGACACTTGAAAAAAAATTGTCAAATTGAAAGAACGACAATGTTCCATCACTCCATATTGTAATACCCAGTGCGGTTAAAAATTGCCTTGCACTTGAGAAATTTGCACTCCCACATAATCCGGAAAATCTTCCTATTTCCAAAATAGTTTCCGAGATCGAATACTGCATTCAATCTCGACCCAATGAGTTGTAAAGAAATGCGCTCAGATTACAAAGCACGAATATAATCACTAATTATTTGTATAAGTCAAAGAATGTCTCTCAAAAGAATTGTAATATTTCAAGGGAAGTTTCCGAAACTAATTTTTTTAGGAGGGAACACGATGATTTGTTAATACTGAATTCTGATAAAGGCAACGTAACAGTGTTGATGAGAAGGCAAGATTATAAACACTCGCATGGTCAACATCTTGGAGGACAAAAGGGGTGAAATTAATTTATACAGAAAACTCAAAAATGACCCAACTAACAAATATCAGAATAATGAACTGGTGAAACATCTTCTGGATAAAAGTTACATATCAGAGAAGATTGCCAAATCATTGAATTGTTATCATTCATATCCCCCTAGAATTCATGGCCTATCAAAAATTCATAAAGATGAAGTCCCTTTGAGACCAGTGGTGCCGTGCATGTATGTTGATTTCCTGATACTTGCTGTACCAGTCGACAGAGTCAATGATGCTCTTTTTTCATTCAACACCTACGATAGATACCTACAATTCACCGATGAAGAGGAAGAACATCAAAGTATTACTTTTCTTGATATTGGAGTTTGCAGAGGAAATGACAACATTATATGTACCAAATGTTATGGAAAACCAATATGTAGCAACACATTCATTAGCTACCACTCATTCCATCCTTCGAATATGAAAATAAACCTGATTATCGCTTTCAGAAACAGAGTTATTAGGTTATCACATCCGTCCCACTGTTTGAAATGTCTGAGGGAATTGAAAAAAATCCTAAAAGAAAACTCATATCCAGTGAAATTAATTAACAAATTATTCAATTCTGAACAACAACATAACTCAAATAATCAAACACCAATCAATATCAACCCAAATGTCAACAATATTACTACCAACAATACCAATGATGATATGCAAACCCCAACCAACACTGTCCATATATAAAACTCTACCATACATCGAAGAATTAACACCAAAACTCATTAATATTTTCTCATCACGTAATCTTTGGTTTGCAAAAAAAACACATTGGAAGAATTTCCACCTTATTTATAAAAACCAAATCTCCTCTAACAACATTAAATTGCTCCAACATTATATATAGTATTCCCGGTCAGAATTGTTACAAAGTTTATATAGGACAACCTGAAAGGAATTTATCAGTGCGAAACATTATGCTACTAACAACTTTGTTGAGGTTGGTTTCAATGATGTCAAACATATTCATCTTACATGGTGATACAAAAGAAAAAAACGTAGATCAAGGAATAAAACTAAGTTCAAAGTTACTACAACCACATTAGCGTTGTTTAAAATTATATTAATATAAATGTGTACTCTATGCGGTATGACAAGTGAAACTGACAGCAGGTGTGTCACTTGCAAATAGTTGCAGTGGTGCCAACTGTTAGGTTAGTACCAACTGATGTTACCAGGTGGCCGTAATGTTGAAGAGAACTATTATTTTATATTACATTCTTGTCAATTTTGATTGATATCTAAAGTCAATAAATAAGAGTAGATCACACTCAAATGGTTAATATCTGTTTTTTTATTTATACATTTGTTTTCTTGGAAAATGAAAGCCATTTCTGATAATGTTCTCTCAGATGTATGTAACTCTGTCGCTAGCAATTTCACTGAATCGTAATTCATCTGGTCAAATTTATTCACATGTTCTACCAGAGCACATATTTCAGGATGCAATCTGCGGTTACTTTTATAAGAAATTATTCTGTTCGATAATAATCTTTGCGTTTGGCCAATATATTATTTATCACAACCATGATAAAGGAATACTATAAACTACATTTGACATTGAAAGTAATGGATTTTTATCTTTAACTTTAGAATTAATTGATCTGATTGTTAGAACTGTTTTATAAGATATTTAAAAAATTTCAGGATTGTGAAATAATCTGAATCTTGAAAATTTTTAAATATCATATAAAATAGTGCAAAGATCATTATCGAACAAAATAATTTCTCATAAAAGTGACTACAGATTGCATCCTGAAAGATGTGCTCTGGCAGAACATGTGAATAAATTTGACCACCAGATGAATAACGATTCAGTGAAAGTGTTAGCGACAGAGTCACATACATCTGAGAGAAATTGCTTCATTTCTCGAAAAAACAATTGTATAAATAAAAAAACCAGATAATAACCATTTGAGTGCGACCTACTCTTATTTATTGTCTTTAGATATCAATCAAAATTGACAACAATGTAATATAAAATAATAACTCTTTTTACATTACCTCCACCTGGTAACATCAGTTGGTACTAGTCTAAGAGTTGGCACCACTGTAACTATTTCCAAGTGACACCAGTCAGGTGTCGTTGGCTTAAATATAATTGCGGGATAACAGGAAGGGGGATAACGGGAATAACGGGATAACGGAAAAACGGGATGACAGGATGAGGGGATAAGGGGAAGACGGGATAAAGGGATAATGAAAAAATGGGATAACAGGAAAACGGGATAACGGTATGACAGGATAAGGGGATAACGGGAATAACGGGATAAGAAAACGGAAAACGGGATAGGGAAAACGGGGGAAGGAAAACGGGATAACGGGACAACAGGAAGCGGAAGGAGTCGAAAGCATAGTCTAGATGGAACAACATAAAGGAAAACATAGAAAAAAAGAAATTCTACGCGGACGAGGTTTTCGGGAAAAACGTTTTAGGGAACATAGAAATTTGGACAGGACAACGTCTGTCGGGTCAGCTAGTATATATATATATATATATATATATATATATATATATATACAGTGTGACCCATTCAAAATGGAACCACCCTTGTAGAATACGCATTTTTCAGTCAATCTCGAAAATTTTTCTCTTTAATATTGAGCATCAAAAACTGTATCTTGACACAAATTTCTCATAACTTTAGTTCAATTTCCAAGGCACTCTATGGTTTTTTTTCTTTGTCAAAAACGGCAAAAGTTTATTAGACAATTTTTGTTTTCAAATTTGACTAAACCACTGGATTCGTAGTCGTTATAAATAAAAACCATAAAAATTTCATGAAAAAATATTGGTTAACAACGAAGTTACAACAACTTTAATTTTGGAAACAAAGTATTTGATTATAATTTTTATTTAGATTATAGACATATTCAAAATCTGGCAACACTGCCGATACAAAGTAGAACACCAGTGAATTTGTACCGCGAAAATGCGGAGTCAGCAGCTCATTCCGTTCTACAGTTATAACTCCTGAAAGTATGGTAATGTGAGCGATTTGTGGTGTACTAAATCACAGCCTACTATTGATTTAGTACAATACCTATGCCTAATGTATTAGTTCAGCATTCCTCAAATTATTGATGCCTTCTCTAAGAGTTCGTTTCAGTTGAGTTTTGCAGAATTTGAAAGGAAAATTTTGTGTCCTGCTTCCTGTTTTATTATTGAATAAATAATTTTGATACTTTAAAACTTGATTCGGTTCATTTCATTTTTATCGGCTATAGAAGACTGCATAACTTGAAAATGAATTTTTAATTTTCTATTTTCGAATACACTCATAACCTGAACTTGAATGAATGATATTAAGAAAGTATGATTTACAAATCCAGTGGCGTAGTCAGATTTTTATTACAAAATCGCTTCCACCACAAATCGCTCACATTATCATACTTTCAGGAGTTATAATTGTAGAACTGAAAGAGCTATTGACTTCAAATTTTCGCTGTACAAATTCACTGGTGTTCTACTTCGTATAGGCAGTGTTGCCAGATTTTAAATATCTCTATAATCTAAATAAAAAATATAATCAAATACTTTGTTTCCAAAATTAAAGTTGTTATAACTTCGTTGTTAACCAATATTTTTTTATGAAATTTTGATGGTTTTCATTCATAATGGCTACAAATCCAGTGGTGAAGTCAAATCTCAAAACAAAGATTGCCCAATAAACTTTTGTCGTTTTTGACGAAGAAAAAAAACCTTGGAAATGAAACTAAAGTTATGAAAATTTGTGTCAAGATACAGTTTTTGATGCTTAATATTCAGAAAATTTGTTTTTGAGAATTCCTGAAAAATGCGTATTCTGCAGGGGTTGTTCCATTTTAAACGGGTCACACTATATATATATATATATATATATATATATATATATATATATATATAAATATATATATATATATATATAAATATATATATATATATATATATATAGCTTTGAGAACTTAAAAACCTCTATGGTTCTCTATCATCACGTAAATGATTTCATAATCCAATCGCCGGCAAATAGCTTATGAAGTATTAATCACCTAGCCAATGCTCATTTATAAAGATTTAGTCCAGAAGCTACGTATCATGATGGAGATCGAACATCTTGTGAAACTGATTTCGAATTTCGAAAAAACATCACCTTCGTATGTTGTTATAGGAGTTCTTGAACCAACCAGGTGATATTGAACGAAGTTAAATGTCATATTCATTTAAACCAATACCTTTGATTCATTCCACCCATTGATTATTCTCATTGAATTTTGTTCTCATTCTAGAATATATTAGTTGAACAAAGAATAAATGTCATTTTGACTATAACAATGTTTGTGTAATTGTGAGAATAACATTTTTAAGGGTGTATATTATGCTTGGTTTGGAATATGTTCAAAGTTTGGATAAGTACAGCAGTTTTTATAGAGTTAGATATTTCTTGATGTGAACTCGAAAAAGTACGTATGAATGTGCTTCAATGTATAGAGTATGTGTATATTTGAATAACACATTTCATGTCCATAAATTACTCGAGGTTATAAGGTCACGATGAGTGGGATTCATACTCAGTATATGATTTTCTTCCATCAAGTGTTCCATTTGGGTGAATGGAATATTATAACAAACTGATACTAAGATATCTTGTCAAGATAAATGAAAATAAAACGAGTTTTCTTATACCGATCATTTTTCCTTCACTCACAATTAAACATATGTAGGTAGGTAGGAACCCTAACATCGACTGCAAACCGAACTATTCTTCAGACAAGTTGCGGGACGGTGAGGAGGACTACTGCGGTTTTCGTTGGCGATTATTGCCGAAACA
This sequence comes from Gonioctena quinquepunctata, assembly GCA_018342105.1. Lineage (NCBI taxonomy): Eukaryota > Metazoa > Arthropoda > Insecta > Coleoptera > Chrysomelidae > Gonioctena > Gonioctena quinquepunctata. The sequence continues at coordinate 340,197 of JAFIRS010000405.1, forward strand.
TAATCGAATATACTTTTCCATATACTCCGTTACATCAAAAAAATCCAAAAAATTGGTTGGCTCAGGAGTTGCTGTTCAACAGAATGCTGTGGTTTGCGTATTTTTCTTCGAATGACATAAAATAAACCCATAATTTGAGTGAAACAAATCAAATTATTCAACCCAAAAGCATTGTTCAAATTAAACCAGTTCTTCATATTTCAAATAAATCGAATAACTTAATTCAAAGATATTTTGTTTTGTGTATAAATAAAACACTTTTCGAATTGTCTAGATGTTGACAGATTGTTTATTTTCCTTGAAGTTTGTAAAATCCAAGATTTCTAATGCAAACGGGCCAAGCGCGCAGTAATATAAACATCTAGAAAAGTGCGGTATATTTGAAACAATCGTCGTATCTCCTATTCTACCAGTTCTGCTATTTTTGTTTAATTATCGAGGCGGTAACAATAGTGTTTATTATATATTTTGGGTATGGTGGGTTCTTGAATCTTGGTGATTGTATTTTTGGAGTTTTCTTGGGTTTCAAATTCGATTGTATGAAAACGAGAAGACAAATTAATTTTTTTAGACGTTTTGCCCTCGTTCGGGTCATCTTCAGTGAAATTTTATTAAAAAAATTAAAAACATTTGAATTTGAAAATAAAATATTGGTTTGGATAACTATCATATGTATAAAGTTAGGTTGAGCCTGAAAATAAATTCAATTACCTTTTGGGTTACGTACCTTGGTTTTACCATGATTGTGTTTTGTTACCAACGATAGTTGGATTTCGGGGCGGTGTTGAATCTTGTTGCATAATTGTTCCAACGGGAAACTTTTAATATTGTTTGGTTTATTGTTTTGTGAACTGTCATCACAGGCGCCTGAACGACGTAGTGTAGAACTATTTTTAAGTTATTTTGTTTGTTGTTGGTAGGCCTGTAGCACACTCCGCTGGGATGGTGTTGTGTACGTGTGTGGGGGTGATATGGGTAAACTGAATAATGATTCCTTTCAGCTGGGATTTATTTATTTCTTTTTAAACTAGAGTGTGGTAGATTTGACTCAAATTGTTTATGCCTGTGTGGTTGTTCATGGCATGTTTGTTTTGTTTTATATGTATCATTTCTTTGAAGGAGAAAAACAAAGATAAAAGAACATTCAGAGATGTGATACATATAAAACAAAACGAACATGCCAGAAAAACCCAAAAACAATTGAGCAAATCTACCACACTCTAATTTAAAAACAAATAAATAAATCCCAGCTGAAATAAATCATTATTCAGTTCACCCATATCACCCCCAACACGTACACAACACCATTCCAGCGGAGCGTGCTACAGGCCTACCAACAACAAACAAAATAACTATAAATAGTTCTGCACTACGTCGTTCAGGCGCCTGTAATGACAGTTCACAAAACAATAAACCACACAATATTGAAAGTTTTCCGTTAAAACAATTTCGCAACAAGATTCAACACCGTCCCAAAATCCAACTATTGTTGGTAACAAAACACAATCATGGTAAAACCAAGGTACGTAACCCAAAAGGTAATTAAATTCATTTTCAGACACAACCTAACTTTATACATATGATAGTTATCCAAACCAATATTTTATTTTCGGATTCAAATGTTTTAAATGTTTTTGATAAAATTTTACTGGAGATCCCCCCGAACGAGGGCGAAACGTCTGAAAAAATTTAATTTTTCTTCTCGTTTTCATACAATCGAATCTGAAACCCAAAAAAACTCAAAAAAAATAAAATATATATATATATATATATATATATATATATATATATATGAGTAACATTTTTAATGTTTGTGAATATATATATATATATATATATATAATAGACATTTAGAAATAACGACTGAAAATTGGTATGAACAGTGGGGAATAAAGGGGATCTTCAGTCAGCACAAGTGTTGAACTATGAAAAACTCTTTAATACGATGGACCGAGCTTTCGTTTCAATTTTGAAACTTCTTCAGTGTCCTAAAATGTCATTTACATATTTTAGGACCCCCATCTACAAAAGCAGTTCTTTGAAACATGGCAAGAGGCGCCAGGCATGAGGCAATCAAAGCTCCACATAAAGGGGCCATCAAAAAAAATGACTAAAGAGATCCTGTCACTCAACAGACGAGACATCAAAACTGTGACTGGGCTCCTAACGGGACATAATCACCTGAACAGGCACATAGAGCTCATCGGGATCTCAGATGATCCCCTATCTAGATGGTGCCTGGAAGATGACGAGACATCGTTGCACATCCTCACTGAGTGCCCAGCGTTGGTGCACCAGAGGGAGATCAATCTCGGAAGCATAATTCTGAACCCAGAGGACGTCAAGGAGATTCAGCTGAGGAAGTTGCTGAATTTTGTCACAGAAATCGGCATGCCCAGCTGATTTTCTCAGAACAAGTGGGCGTACAATGGGCCCAAATAGAGAGGCCTACGTGCACTGGGTTCTTCTGAACCAGCCCACCACGTGCGAAGATGAAGAAGAAGAAAAGAAATCGGCAGAAAGATGCAACGCCTCGTGGCAACGCAGCGTCTGTAATCGGCTGACTTCCCAATACTGATATCTTACGAGAAATCTACCATTTATAATGTCTATTCCTTGTTCACCAATTATTGTAAAAAATATATAGGTATTTATGTCGAATTAATATTTTTTTTATAAAAAAATAAACTTTCCCAAATTTCTGCTACTCACATCTTAAGAAAAATATTACATAAAGAAAAGAGATGTTTGAAACTCGAACTTCTAGAGAGTTTCTAAATCAATTAATACAAAGTACCGAAATATAGTTACTGAGCAGATTAATTCAAATAATCTTCGTTCGTTGAATGTCGTTCACAGAAGAATATACAGGTACTGGAATAAAATTATCGTTCTACTCAATCCTCATTAAAGTACATAACCTACCTACCACTAGCATCTCTTCTTTTGTCTTGGTGACTATTACCAAAATAATATTTCATATTTCTTCTTTGGAGAAGGAAAACGTGATGATGAACAAATTATAACATCTAACGTGATATTATTATTCCAAATTGTTTTACCCGCAGCTCCCCTCATTGAAGTACATTACCACTACCGACACTACATAATCAATATGGAAGACCGTCAGTATAATTTGGTATTTTCCCTACCTGAAGACGCTTATGAATAGTAAAACACCTGTTATTGTTTAGTAAACCCAATGTGGTGAAAATCATTCTTTCATTCACTTCAAAATGGATTTCCATCAAGTGTCGGCCTGGTCAACTGAAGAAAAATGGCCACTATATCTATTGTGAAACGACGAACACTGTTTTTCCAAGTGTGAAAATTAGATTTAACTTATTTTGTTTAGATTGCATTTTTTGTCTTGGTGAGTATTCCCAAAAAAAATATATTATATTTTTTCTTTGGAAAGGAAAACGTGAAGCGGGTACGGTCATGTCTTCCAGATAATCACAACATCTAACGTGATATTATTATTTCAAATTGTTTCACCCACAGCTCCCCTGCTAAAAACCGTCTACATATCTCAGATTCTTATGGACCCATTTTTTGAGAACCTTGCCCATATTCAGTGGAATCAACTATGCAATCAAAATGGGTGTATTTGATTCATGTGCACTATGATAGAGCTTTGAAAACACGAAATGCCAGTCACATAACCGTAAATTAAATACGGATAATTATAAATATTTATTAGGCGCTGTTGAGAGACAAACGTCGATACGATAAGTTATTTGAGTGATACTTTCTCCTCGAAATATACGAGGATGGTGAGATATATTTTGATTTCCGTTATGGAACCTTTTTTCAATTGCATATAGGCGAGTCATTTGCAGTTATACAGTCAAACTCGGCTGTAACGAACATAGGCCATAACAAACACTCATTTATTACGAACCAAAAACACCTATATACACTATGCATTTTCATCAACAAATTGAGTTCGTGAAACACATAAACCCGTTTATAACGAACTACTGAGGATATATTGTTTAATCAAGAGCGACGATAATTTGCGAAATATAACGACCGCGGTCGACCAGTGGGATTCCCCTGTTTCTCTGTTAGGGATTTGTTAGATACATGGCGTAGTGTTGGTACGTGTACAACTACATTGTACCAACATGCCTAATCCAAAACTATGCTGGAAGGCTATTGCGTTATAGGTTTAGCTTGAAGTAATTAGAAAATCAGACAGTGGGTGCGCAAATGCACAAATTTGTCGGGATCATGGTCTCAAAAAATCCACAGTGTCGTCAATTAACGCGAATATAAAATCTACCAGGATGCATGTACTACATATTTTCTTTATAGCGAACACCCTTTATAAATTCATTCATAAATAGTAAGAAAGGGCACTCGCGTATTCCGGGTATAATGAAATTTGGTGATGTAGTATTTGATAACCCCGTTGACATTGTCAACGGATTTGCAGAGTATTTTAGAAGTGTATACTTGGTTTCTGATGAGGACATGTTCCGTGAAAACTTTGATGATACTGACTTAGATATGTTAGACATAGGTGTTTTCTCCTGAACTGATATAGCTACTGCTTCAAAAAAACTGAAAAAAAAACTTAGTGCGGGAGTCGATAATGTTCCTAGTAGTGAAAGGTAATTTACTCCCATGTTCAGAAAGTTATTTCCCCCACCCAGCACGGCTTTGTACAACAAAGATCGTGTACAACAAACCTTGCATGTTCAAACCAATATCTCTGTACTCATTTAGACAAGCAGAATCAAGTCGATGTTATTTACTTGGACTTCCAAAAGGCATTCGATCAAATAGACCACTATCTTCTTCTTAGCAAATTATTAAAATTGGGACTCTCCAGGCAACTGCTCACTCTACTTGAGTCATACCTAGTTGACAGAAAATAGTTTGTTGAATACGAATCTTTCAAATCTGCTTCATACGTAGTTACGTCTGTGCCACAGGGTTCTAATCTAGGGCCACGCTTATTTTTAATTTTCATCAATGATTTGGCAACTTCTTTGAAAATTCCCAGCCTCCTATTTGCAGATGACCTCAAATTATACTATAAAATCGATAACATTACAGATTGTCACTGTGTACAGTCTGAGTAGTTAGATTTATTCAAACATTGGTGTAATAATAATCGTCTACAACTAAATGTCTCCAAATGCAATATTATATCGTTTACAAGAAAATCTAAAACCATAATGTATGGGTATACTATCAACAATAACACGATCAACCGGGTACATGAGATGAAGGACCTTGGTATAACATACGACAGTAAATACACATTTACAGCACATATTGGAAAAATGGTTGCGGATGCAAATAGGATGCTTGGTTTCATTCACAGAAATAGCAAAAGCTTCGAAAACGTTGCCACGATAAAATGGCTATATTTTGCCTTTGCCAGATCTAAGTTGTAGTATGGCTCTTCGATATGGAATCTACGATTACAAAAAAATGTCAATCGAAAGTGTACAGAGGAAATTCTTGAAATATTTATATTCGAAAGTTGATGGACAATATCCTGTGAGAGGCATCGATCATGATATTTTATTGTCACGTTTCGAAATGACAACTTTGGAAATACGGAGAATTATTCTTGGTATGAAATTTTTGTATAAATTAATTGATAACAATATCGATTGTGCTGCTCTTGTGAACGAAATTAATTTTCTAGTACCCAGAATCGGAGGTCGGCACAATGGCAAGTTTTATTGTGAAGCATCACGAACAAACGTTATGCTACGACCACCGTTGAATTTCATGTGCGGTAGCTTCAACAAAATTGGTGAAATTCGTGACATTTATTTTGACCCATTGAAGGCTCTTACATCTTGTATTATTGCATTTACTTCCATATATATATATATATATATATATATATATATATATTATTATGTTATGTTATGCCAGTTAAAGGTTTAAAAGGACCCCAAAAAAAAGAATAATTACTAAATAGTTATTAGTTCCAAGATATTTTTTTTTGAATAACTTTTAAGTTTATTTATTTATAACCTTTGTATGATATGGATAGATAAAAATGTCAAAATAATATAAAATAATCAATTTCATATACTGTCATATTGATCATAAACCATAATTGGAAAAAAGACAATAAAAAGTCTAAATTTACAAAATTTTCAGGAATAAACAGTAATCAACACATTTATAAATTTGAAACATACAGTATATGAAATTGGAGATAAGTAAAAGTAACCAATGGTAGGACAGCAAACGTCTTCATGATAATAGCCAATCAGAGAATAGATGGTCATAGGTAAAAATTGGAAATTGTGAAGGAATAGCAATTGGTTGATATCATAAGCAATTATTATTAGAATTTGTAAATAGTAATAAGTATGGAAAAATAGTTGGATATATAAATTGAAACAGTGTTATAAACAGTGAAATGTGACAATTTAGTGCGCGAATTCAAAAATTCTAATGGGAAAACAGGAAGGGAAAGTTGTATCGAGGCAACAACAAACAAAGCCAACGAGGAGATTGAAAATAAAATTAGAAGGGAATGGACGCAACATTTTGAGAGAACAAAAATTGAAAGAATTCCAACATTTTGAAGAGCAAAACCAGTATTACCTTAATTATATAACATTTCCACGTCTCCAAAGCTGATTTCCGCATCTGTATGGTTCCTGATTTATGGTATTGGAGTTCCTGATAGCGCTTGTAGTGACAAGGTATCCAGTTTCAGGGCATATCTTGAAACACCGACATCTCCAGCAGGTATAAAAACTTTAATAGTGCATTTCCGGTCCTGAACTATTTCACCAATAACATATTTCACATCTGAATAACTTTATTTCACCTTATTTTGAACAATAACACAAAACTTTACTCTCACGGAAAAAGTGAGGTTCTGTTTATCTATCCATGATTTCAATTTTATGATTATCCGTGAATATTTGTATATGCTCACTAGTATAAGTTATTTCTCGTAGGCCAGGTATTTTAAGTCTTCCTGAATAAAGGAGATAATTGCTTTTTGATATTTTGTTGTTTGTTCTTTCACAATGATCAACAAACATACCTACGACCATTGCATAATTTGAGTTTGACATATCAAGTAAGGGCTAAATTGCTTTGAACCGGCTATCTGAGATGAGGGCGTACCAACTGTGCTAGCTGTGGTGAGAAAAGGAATAACAATTGTCAGCTACGTGACGAGAGAACAGTGACGTTCGTTGGCAATTATTATTACCACATACAAATTATTATACAGGGCAAAAATATCTATCTATATCATATCAATTTGGTTCACAAAGAATAGCAAAAATTATTAGCTATCTTAGTATATAAAAACAATTTATATTTGAAAATATATCAATACATAACAATTGGCACCCAAAAGTGGGGCAAAAATATATATTTAAAAAAATTCATCATTATATTACAATATATATATATATATATAATATATATATATATATATATATATATATATATATATATATATATATATATGTATATCTAATTGATTGTTGTAATAACATTTCCTGTAACTGGGTACCCCTGTTGGATATAAACTGCTTTTTTGTTATAACGAACCAGTTCTAAAGTCATTAAGACTTAAATTATGAATGATAAAATATTATGGATAATAAGTCTAAGGAACACGCTGATTTCAAATTTCCGTAACATCATGAAATTTCAGATCCAGTGTTTTCAATTAGCTCTCATTTTCAAATCTTGTCGTGAATTGAAGCAAGATCAAGACAGAGCAAGCATTTTTCTGTAAAGAAATAGAAACCTTCAATGTGTTTATTTCGACTGAATGGAAACATAAAAATGCTGTGAAAGAACTAGTTGTACAGTATCCAGGTATTCTTACTAGAAAACACAATTCCAATATTTCCTTCGTAATGGAATCAAAATTGCACATATTTCTTTGGGTATCTTCGGGCTGAGTGGTGTTTCAGTCTTCTCAAAGAGTCAATTTTTGGACCTTTGTCGTGCAACGCTATCAGCAGTAAGTTCATGGATTAGTGTCGCCTGAGAAAACTTGCATCTGAAGCCCGTACAACTACAGCAAAGTAATAACACATCTCGCAGGCTATATATCAACGAGCACGAGATATAGCGAGAGGTTCGCCGTCCTTCGGAGGGGACCTTGAGGAGGCGGTACTGTAGTTTGTAGATGTTGAGCTCATCAAAAGATCTCTGTGTGGAAATCAAAAAGGTGTGTTTGGTGATGTAGATCTCATGTGAATATATAAATATAAAATATTCCACTATTTATACATATTCAAGGAATTTTGCTCCAACTCTCATGAAAAGTGATCGTCTATTGAACATTTTTCCCATCATGTCTGTAATATATGAATGAAAAAGGCACCTTGATTGCTTGTCAGTATTCAGTAATATTCGTTGAGTATTTTTTTGAATTAAGGTTTTTTTTCCTTCAAATTGAGAAATTATCTGTTTTGGGATGAATATCCAAATAAGAAAAAATTAAAACAAATCATTACTCAATTTCAAAGGGAAAAAAATTAAAAAAACATTCAGGTGGTGAGGTTCGATCCTACGCTCCCTTTGGAGTTCCAGAGCTTAAATCTCTTAAATCTGGCGCCTAAGACCATTCGGCTAATTCAGTATAATAAGTGTTAAATTATTACCATACTTCAACGTAGGTGAGTAAGGTTTTGATGTACCTTTTGTACCTGCTACCTGTAAAGGGACCCCGCTTTTGGCTAGCAAGTACACATACGTTCTCAACTACATATGACACTAATCATTCTCAAAATTTCAGCTTTGCTAAAATGCCGTAGGTTTGCCGCATAGAGAAATTAAAAAGGAGAGAGAGTCAATACAGTGGTGACGTCAGGCGCCTTAAACACTAGCGACACACTACGCGGGTGGGTAAACTAAAAGTAAGCGGTAAATTTAAAACCAGTTAGGGTGGTGTTTTTATTTTCAACAATAAAGTGTGTCAAAAATTCTCACAATATATTGATGAAAGCTTGAAAAAATCGACAATAATTCTTGATATTTTCAAGTTTTTAATAATATATTGTGAAACTTTTGCTACTTAATAATAATAATAGGTCTTTATTTTCAAGAAGTACAGTGTACTTTTCTTTATTATTAATCAATTCCACCATAAAAATGATTTCCTTCATTTCTTTTGAAGAGTACTTGAACATGTTGAAAAGGGAAACATTCTCAATTGAATATTGATAGACAGATTTTTCTGTGAATTGAAAAATCCACGATTAAAATGAAGTTATTTTTTGTGAATGTCTAACAGAAAACAACTACTTCCCCGGCTAAAGCCACGCTGGACATTGAACTACATCCCTTTTCAACATGAATACCCCACAAGATGTTATCTTGACGATGGAAGATAGTGACTAAAGTTTATCTTTCAGTCGCAGATGATTCCACATCTGATTTTATGAACATCCTGTTTATATTTTCAACAAATCAGTACATGGTTGAAAGACAAACAGTGCCCCAATACGAACAGTATTTTCAGAACATGGGAATTATGGTTGGGACTATTCAAATAGGATAATAAAATGGTACTTTATCAAAATGTGTTTATTTAAATTATTCCTATGGTTAACATACATTTATATACATACAACATAATAACATATACAACATTTAGAACAATGGCGTAAAAAATCTATGTAATTTCATTACAGGTTTTCGATACTTAATAATAATAATAATGATAGCGTCTTTATTCGTTTGAAGATATACTTATGTAGGTAACAAACATTCGTCTACAGCCGCTCTGCCATGTAACCAACAAAAAAAAACATTATCATGATCTGAAATGGTTCGCAAGCATAAAAAATTTAGATCTAAAATGTATACAGAGAAGAACAAATCAACTATGTATGATTACAATTATTGCTTCCTCTTTTTAACCGCAAGCAGAGTAGCTTGTTTAACTAATTTTTGTTTTGGTGCATTGTCATTTAAATATTTTCCTATAATAAATAGAACACAAATATTAATCAATTTCAAAAATATGTTATCAATGTGCATTTTGCAAGTAAACCAGTCTGTGTTCATGTGATTGACAATTGTACATTTCAATTTCCGCATAATGTTTTCAACATGGCCATAAACTGGCAGAGCGGAATATCTGATGTCATAAACTTGTGCTAAAAAAAGAGTTAAATTTTCATTTGCATAATTTAACCTTTGTTTAGATCATGCTCTTTTAACATGGTAAATGTGTGGCATGGTTCCCAGTTAGCCACTGTCAAATTTGCTATACACTCTTCGCACTCCAGTAATTTGGATGTAATTAATTTTCGAATGAGATAACCTGCAACATATGTTATGGCCTGGGTATCAAATTCACTTTCTTGTAAATTAGGCGTACACACAATAATGTTCTAGAACTCTTCAATAGACGGAACTGTTTTTCTAACATTATCGGTGGACTCAAGAAAAGACACCATGTTTTCTAAAATGCTGCTCTCATCAGCCTCACAGTTAGAATTAATATTTCTAGATTCTATTAAATTATTCAATATGGAAGTTTTCAGTCCAGATATAAATTGAAAGCAGTTTGGATTGGTATTTGCTGCATAGTATTGCCTTATGGAAGCAAAAAGATTTTCTAATAGATCTGTTGTTAGTGATCTGGTTCTTAAAAATTTCATACCAATTTTCTGGCAGATACTAAAAACTTCCATTACTCCATTTATAGTGAACATCCAGGATACTTTAAACGGTAAAGTGTTTTTAATTTCATCACTGTGCATGTTATGAAATTCCCAACTTTTAATTTTCGGCAGCATTTCCTTCCAAAATTTAATATGTTGGGACTTTAAAGACAAACATCTTCTGAGAGTTTTGGAATTAAATTTTCGTGAATGGCTATTTAAACTGTCAAACAGACTGTCAATGTCTTCAACAAATTCAGCAGTGTAAATAGCTTCCGCAGGAAGCTGTTCTGGAGCACTACCAATCATGCTCTCTATTGCTGCAGCAACTGTGTGACTCATCAGTTTAGCTGCTCTAGACACTTTCATTTTATTTTTATTGTTACGGCTCACATCAAAATCCTGTTCTTTTATTTTATACATTGTTTGAAACCTCTTCTTCCTGTTAAATAAAAAGCAGACTTAATATATTGGGACCTGGCTATTTTATGTTTATCAAAATATATATTATATTTAAAAAAAGCATTTCTGGTACATTTAAGCAAATGTGGTGGGTCAAACAATGTATAAATTTTTTGATTATTTGAAATAAAATGTGGTGCAGAAGCAGTACTTTCTGAGCATTGTCTTATGTTTTTTAACTTTTTAATATTTCCCTTAGATTTTGGACACATTTTAGATTCTTCCACAGAACAACTTTCAGCTATGCAGAGTGAATGTCTAAATGTGCAGGAACTAGGGCACTTTCGATGTCGTGAAATTTTTAAAGCAGATCTAAAGGTACTACCTAAATCACACACAGTTGCAAAAATATTTAAACCTATGTCTTGAATGGTTGAAATGACTTCATTCAAAATTAATATTAAATCATTGGTTTTAACTTGACTGGTTGTAAAATAGTAAGCCACGGGTTGTTTCCACGCTCTGTTTATGCCATGAAGCATAAAGACAAGAGCATGATCGGCTACTACCTTTTTTCGTCCTAATTCATTCCCTAAATCCACATATCCCACAATTTGATCATTAACTGTGTCCAGTACCAACTGTGTCCAGTACCAACTGTTTGGACAAGGAAATTTCGTCAAATAAGAGGGCACAGTTTTTGTCGATTTCCTTCATTGATTTTACTCTACTTGACAGTTTTTGAAATATATTATTATTTACACCAGGTTCAAACTTAACATCCCTTAAAATATTATTCATAGTGGATTTACTTGGTAATGTTAAGCATCTACCCAAGAACTTATAAGCCTTAGGCCCCTTCTTATATAGTGCTAACGAATAAACTTTATCCTGCTTCGTCCAGCTTGGTTTCTTTTTTTTTGAATTTTCCAAACTATGTTTAATGAACTCGATACCTAGTGAATCTATATTATCTGCTTTAAAATTTGAAAATAATGTTTTTCGAGCAAGATTTACAGCATAATTCAATTTTCTTTCAGAATGTTACTCCTTTTGAAATCTGCTTACGTTGTTTAACGGTTGTCTGATGAAGTTTTCTCTTTTCAGGGGTCAAGTTCTTTGCCCTCGTCTGATTAATTGAATGTAAGATGCCTATTCTGCGTCCCTTCATCTCAGGGGAAACACACCTTTCCTCACAAATATTGGGTAATGTTTGCGTTTCAGAAGTTCCTACAAATGCATCACTACAAATAATATTTGAAATAATATTAATTTTTTGTTTCGACTTACAGGTAAATGGTAATGCATATTTCCATAGTCTATTTTTCATGGTATTTGTGAATGCATCATCATTAAAATGATCTTCACATAAATGCATCTCTTTAGTAGCATAAGACACCTTCAATTGTTCACACCACTTTTTTCGTTGTTCGCAATCCGAAGGGAACTTGAAAAATGTTTTATTTTTAAAATGTTTATCTCTAATTGGCCACTAGAATATATTTGGACACACTGAACACTTATATTTGTGGTTGCCTGGTAAACACATCCTTAGTGACCTAGAAATAATTTTAGTTAAAACTTTATTCCATACGTAATTAAGTACACCATTACCTCTTTTTCAATTTGAGAAAAAAAGCATTCTTCTCTCCCTTCTCTCGTAAGTCTGTTCCAAGTATTATTCTATGACAACCTAGAATATAATTCAATTATTGATACTTAGTATTAAACATCACTAAAAAACTTACCACAATATGATTACTAAAATAAAAATATCAGATTAATTGAAGCCAAAAGTGTTCGCAATGAATATGTATTATTCTTCTAGTTCTTTTTTTGGCTCGGTTTAATAACCATCCACTCAATTAAAAAATTAAAACTAAATCAGAACTTCGTTGAATGAAATCAAACAACAATATGGACATCGGACATCACCTAAATGATTTTCTTCTTCTTCTTCTAGTTCTTTTTTTGGCTCGGTTTAATAACCATCCACTCAGATTCGACCCGACTATTTTACAAATCGGAATCCTTCTTCCGTGGAACAAGGTAGTCGGACTCTCGGTCCTTCTTATTCCACAACTTTGGTCCAATACATAAATTGTCTTTGACTGTCACTTGTCCCATTCTTCTTCTTCATTAAATCGATTACATGTTGAGGTTAAGTTAATAAAAGACAAACACAACAAAGGATATGAGACTTTTCTCGCTCCCGGGCATCGGAGGAGCATTACACACCCGAAATGATGCCTCGGATAATAGTAAGAGAACCCAGGGTATTTTAAAGAAAAGGATTAGTTTTGTGTTTCTTCCAAGCAATACATGTCTCTCATTCAACTTTAGTCGAGATATTCACAGTTGAATCTTATTAAGAGATAGAAATTTGTTTATTATGATTATTGATTTTTCATTCAAGTTTCTAAGAGCAGAGATAATTGATATCGGTCCTACATTATGACTACTTCCTACCAGTTCGTTATACACATCTATATGCGGGTTGAAGTTTAGTGGACATTCAAATAGTATATGTTTCACACTGCCCAGTTCACCACAGGTACATAATGGGTCATCCCTCACACCTATTCGACATAAGTGGAAGGGTGACGAATTATGTCCTGTGCGTATTCTAATAATTGTTGTTATGTGTCTACGATCTATGTATGAGAATTTTGCAAACCATGGTGTCTTGGGATAGTTATCTTGGATTTTTCCATAAAACGTTTTTCTATTTGTAATATCTACTTTCCATTCTTGTGTAAATTTGTTGAAAATTTGTTTTTTAATTACTGGTAATATGTCATCTTTGTTTAATTGCATTTTATAAGGTATTTTCAAATTTCTGCCTATATTAGCTAGGGTATCCGCAGTTTCATTTCCTGTAATTCCCTTATGCCCTGGAATCCAGGCCAAGATAATATTGAAATCATTATCTTCAGCTTCCAAGATCATCTGTTTTGTTAACCCCACTATGTGGTTTGAGTCAAATATTTTATTAGAGGATAATTTTTGTATAGCACTTTTTGAATCTGAACACACTACCACATTTGAAATATTTTTCTCCAGACATAATGTTATCGCTTTGTGTATAGCTACAATTTCAGCTGTACATATTTGTGTGTAATTATGTAGTCTACTAGCAAATTGTATGTATTCTTCTGGGCAAGTGACACCAAACCCAGCACTGTGACTTGATGTGTCCAATGATCCATCAGTATATATGAAAGTATGATTGGGGTATTTGCTTTTAATTATATTTAAGAAGTCCTGATTACCTGTTATACACTCTCTATTCGCTTCTAAATTGATCACTTTAATTTTTCTTATTTGATTTATTATTTCAATTTCAAAACCCGGATTTATGTCATATGTGTAGATATTTTCAATGTATTCTAAACAGTTATTCAGGGCTTCTATAATATATGGTATTTTTTGTTCCTCCAAAATCTATTAAGGTTAACTTCGTCATTGAGTTTATTTATTATTATATTTATTGGATTATTTTTGTCAGGAATTATTTTCATTACAAATTTAGTTGACAGCCATTTTCTCCGGTATTCCAGTGACACTTCCCCACATTCAGCGAGTAGTACTGGGGTTGGGGTTGATTTCATGCAGCCCGTAATTATTCTTAGTGCTTGGAATTGTATCTTATCTAATTTTCCATAATTTACTTTGTTTGTTGGTGAAAAAAGTTGGCATCCATAGTCTAGATGAGGTCTTATCATGCCTCTATAAATATTCAGGAGTGTGGTTGGGTCCGCCCCCCACCATGTACCACAAAGTGATCTCATAATATTCATCCCTTTTTGTGTTTTTTTTTGAACCAATTCAATATGCTGTGACCAATTCAAGGTTTTGTTAAGTATCAGCCCTAAGTAGGTGATACTTTCTTTCCATTCTATGATAGATGAGTTTATGTAAATGTTAGGGTATGTTGCATAATCTCTGTGTTTTCTGAACATAACAGCTGCTGATTTATTTATCGAGATTTGGAAATTGTGTTCATTGAACCATGGATATATATGCTCTAACACACTATTCATTCTTATGATCATATTCCTAATGTTTTCCCCTGTTAATAACAGTACCATGTCATCAGCATATTGAATTAGTTTTATATCTCCTGGTATTATTTTATGTAGTGACAAAGTGTACAGGTTGAAGAGTAAGGGACTAAGTGGTGATCCTTGTGCTAATCCCAGGCTGGTAATTTGTGGATTAGATATATCTCCCTTATTATTTTTTATATATATCTTCCTATTATTGAGGAATGCCATGATTATATTTGCAATAGGTGTTGAGATTTTCAGTTCAATTAAATACTTATAAAGTTTGAAAATGTTTACATTGTCATAGGCAGCTTTTATATCCAAAAAAACAGCTAAGGTGAATTGGTTACTACTGAAATTGTTCAAAATATTGTAAGTTACTAGAGTAAGTGCATCTAGGCAACTTTTGTTTCTCCTGAATCCTATCTGATAATCTGGTAGTATTTTTGTTTGTTGCTTCCAATCATTTAAATATTTCCAGTATTTACCAAGGGGTTACTTGCTCAAGTTGCATTCTGATTTCCTGCAAGAATCCTGTTCATGATCAATTCTTGTTGTTTTTATTGATTCCAAGAGATCTAGAGAATTATCAGTAGCTTTTTTTTATTCAACTGAGGTATTTCTGATCTATGTTAATCATTTGGTCATTACTCTTCAGGTCAAATTCCGGATCAATATTGCAGACACTGAGCTTATCCAATATTTTATTTGCAATTTCTTCCTGTGGAAATTGTAAATTTTGTCTGGGTTGCTGGTAATTACTGAATTTTTTTATCACCCCCCAAACTTTTTTCGTTGGGGTATTTCTGTCAAGAGTAGAACAAAAATTTCTAAAATTATTTTTTTTCTTCAATTTAAAGGTTTTTTTTGAATGAGCTACGATTTTTTTGATTTTTATATAGTTTTCCAAACTGGGTGTTTCTTTGAAGTCTGCCAAAGCCTGTTTTCGTTCATTAATTATTTCAGTACATTGTGGATCCCACCAAGGACAACATTTATATTGTCCTGTATTATTATTGTTTTGATAATATGGAATTGTTTTTTCTGCAATGTTATTACGATTCATTTCAAATTCATCATAGTTTATTATTTCATTAGTTGTAAATATTTCATTCAAGTATGTGCTGTAGGAATTCCAGTTAGCTTTATTATAGTTTCTTTTTCTCCTGTTATCTGATTTATATGAACTATTATAGGGTTGTGTTAAGTAATGGCATACTGTAGGGAAGTGATCACTGAAGCCGCAATCTGGCAGTACCTCCCAATTGCATTTAGTACTAAGTTTGTTGGATACTAATGTGAGATCAATGGCAGATTTATTTTCGTTTGGTCGTGTTAGCCTGGTTGGCGTTCCATCATTTATTACAGTCAGTTGTAGTTCACCTAACGAGTTTACTATTTTTTTCCCCATTAGAGCTGTTTATCCCACAACCCCATAGTGTGTGATGGCTATTCAAATCTCCCATTAAAATAAAAGGTGTTTTTATTTTTTTTATTAATTTTTCCCATATATTGCTTGTCAAAGACGATCTGGGTGGATTATATATATTAACTATATTGATTTTTTCATGTAAAAGTTCTAGAATTTGAATTTGGAAGTGTTGTGGCATGAAATCAGTTTGGATATTGGTTGGTTTATGTGGTAGGTTTGATTTTATGTAGGTAGCAATACCTCCATATCCATCTTCTCTATAATTTTAAGATTATCCCAGTTACTATTACCGCTCTTATTTATAAGATTATTCTGGTTTTTGTTCTCTACATATTTTAAGTTTCCCAGTTACTATTACCGCTTCAGATTCCATTGTAGAATTTTCACCCCGTGTGTCATTTTGATTGTTAATATTACCCGTTATCAATTGAGTTATAAAGTTTAATACTTGTTCCTTGTGCGTAGCATTTAGCTTAGCACAAACTTCATTTAAGTCTACCCCAATTTGAGTAAACATCTCATCTCTAGAACTCCTAGGGGTTCCATTTATTGTATATATACTATCTGGTGATATACTTCTAGAAAATTGTCCATTAGGTGATATCAGTAGTTTTTTATGTTCTTCCATCAAGTTATTTTGTTGATGGGGAAGTTTTCGTTTTTTGTCATTATTTTTAAGAATGCTATTAAAGGTCTACGATTTTGGTTGATAATTTCAGCTCTCCTTTGGTTAACTGGGATAAATCCCAAATCAACTGTTGGGAGTGCAGGGAAATCATCCCCCCTAGCTACAAATTCATTTTGGCCTCTGTTAGTTTTAGGTAAGAGTTCATTTGCTTCGAAATAGGTAAGATTGTCTAAGGACATAACTTCTTTAATTTTTTTTGTCTTATGTATTCTGGGCATGTTTTACTAGTACTGAAGTGACTGTCATCTCCACAGTACATGCATAATTTATTTTGGCATTTGCCATCTACCCCGTGCTCATCATTTTTTACTTCCCCACAAATGGTACATCTGCCTGTTCCACGTTTACACAACTTTTTTGTGTGGCCGTATAACAAGCAATTATAACATTGTACTACTGGACTAATGTATGGAATGACCCTGTAACTCAACCCGCATATAAATATTTCCTTAGGTAAACTTTGCCCGAAAAAGTGTAAAGTGCTGTGTAAGATGGTATATATTTTGGTTCAGATTCTTCTGTTTTTTTATTTCTTACTGTAAATCTTCTCACATTGAGCACCCTACAATTGATCGGAGTTTTAATTTCCGAGTATTCCTTCAAAATTTCATCACTAAACTCTTTATCTAATGGTTTAACTATTCCTTTACAAGTAACTTTGTTGATAGGTATAAAGACATCGTATCCCTTTTTTTTCAGCTCTTCGTTTTTTGCTAGCTCATTTGCAGCTTGGAATGTTTTGAATTCTACACTAATCCGGTTTTTGCCTTTTTTGTTTATTTTTTTTACATCTGTCAATTTCATATCTAATACTGTTTTAGCTATTCCTAATATATGATAATTTCCTATATTTTTATTATTGCATTGTATATAAATTTCAAATGGTCCTGAATCTGTATATTGATATAAATTTTCCTGTCTTATGAATTTATCAGGGGGGTCTTTACCCCCCTTGTCCTCCCCCATTATTCTGGTGATTCACCTACTATCAAACTATTGTAGTTCCCAAAGTAAAAACAATAAGGAAGGAAAAGGTGATATAACAAAGGAAAGTTAGTAAATACCTCAACAAATAGCTGGTTCCGCTTTTTGTCACTAGATTACACTACCTCGCACACGTCCAACCTCGTTCACGTACTCAGTCGGAATCCTAAATGATTTTTCAAATGACAAGTGTCAAGTGACACTCTTCTTCTTTCTGTTCAGTTAATTCCTCAAGATGACAGCTGACATTGTTACCAATGGCGTCGTTTCTCTCTCTCTCTCTCTGCGCGGGTGGGTGGCGCAGAAACACTAATCTCGCTATTTCCTATCTAACTGACACTCTCTCCTTTTTAATTTCTCTATGGTTTGCCGGCTCTGGGATCTTGGACTACAATATCCTGTTTATCATTTCAAACTGCCGTTTTGACATTTGAAATATTACAACTGTTATTTGATCTATTTCCTTGGATTTTATTCAAATGTACCCGTACCTTATTTCTTCATATTTTTTATTCTCTCATATTTCTCATCATTTGATATCAATATATCTGATTATAAACTTCCTAGCATGGTTCCAATATACCGCTTATGGGCTACATATAGTTCAAGCGAGAAATATCGAGTTGGGCGTAATTAGTAGTAATTATAAAAGCGATACCGTGGGGTTTGCTATTGGCCTGCATTTTATTTGACACATTGCAAGTGTTTTGATTGTGGAATAATCTGTAAATTTCTTGCATTCTATTAATCTTGAATATCCCTGATTTGTATCTTTCGACCGTATAACTAGCTCATGAACAGTTGAAGTGGATTGATGAACGACGGAGATGTGTTTGTTTTTAATTTCAGTCAAATCAAAACTAAGTACACTCAGAGTGTCAGTGTTCCTATTAGACTCAGCACACGATCAGGAAATAGCGAGTGGCGTGAAATTAGTTTATCCTCAACATTTATTGTTGATAAATGAAGCTATCCTGCCAGAATTTACCTAACAAATTCAGAGTAAAATCAATACTGTGCCGAATATTTGACCTCTCCTGTATTTATCGTGATGGAATAGTAAACGAAGGTGGTTTTGGAAAAAAAATCTTATGTTGCTTATAGTTTGGAATTGTCGAATAATGAAGTTAAAATGTTGTATCTAGATGACTATCATAATGTTCCACATGAAAGCACATAGCCTAACCAATCGACAGGGCACAATATATCAAAATCACGAAGATCAGTTATATCTCTGAAAGGGGAATACACTAAATTAGCCAGTGAAAAAAACACTTTCTGAGGTAAATATTTATAGCGTTCCATTTCTTGTTCCGAATAGGACAATCAAGTAGGCTAATCATTGGTTCTGTCACAGTATTATATTCAGAGCTGCCGATTTGTATATTTATCCTCACTTTGTATTAGCACCAACTGTATAATTTCAATATTTCATACCACCATAAACTTGAGTAGCCCTATAAAAATCTGGATTTTTGTTTGAGTGTACCAGAACATTCCATTTATTTGCAAAAATCATTGTGTTGAAATAATAAGATGAATTGGTTCTCCAATATTTCAATAACTCGTTGCTTGAAAAATTTCTTCCAAGCTTTCCTATCCCGTTTTTCAGGTATATAAAATACATCGGACAATATAGTACTATTATTACTATTATCAGCTTCAGGATACGAGCAGACTGCAGTCCACAACAGTATCCATTGAGTACATAAGAGTTCACATCGATATTGGATCAAAAATGAGAATGCCACATACCTAACAATACTAATACAGATGAATACACATCGATTATCAATTTAGAAGGATAGGTCCCTAATATGTTTCCGTGAACGCAAATATGTACAGTAAAACGGATCAATATCAGAATGAAGTGCGTTAGAACATAGACACATCCTAGAGATTGGAGAATTCTGATACATGTTAGTTCTAGGACAGCATATATAGAACAATTGTCCACTTCTAGTAGGCCTCGCGGGACCCAGAAAGGGAACCGAGGACAAAATATCTGGAGAGTCAATCATACCATTGACTATTTTGAATAATACATAGAGATCGTTATGCTTTCTTTAATTTTCAAGAGTAAGTTGGTGATTATCTATTATTTTAAAATTCAGGTATTGAATGAATTTGTTTAGACTTCTTTCAAGTTTTGTTATATGAAGGCAATAACTTGGCGACCAAATGGCTGACCCGAAATTCAGCCTACTGTAATTAAGGGCATGATATATTGATTTGATAGCATTCGCAGATCAAAAGTCTCGGCAGATACGAAAAATGTAGCCCATTAATTTATTACATTTTATAGCTATGTAATCAATGTGTAAACTAAAGAACATTTTAGAATGAAAAATTACACCAAGATCTTTTATATTATCTTTCTTAGTACTAACTTCATTATCAATGCAATATTCTATTCTGAAATAACGAATATTTTTGGTAAATGAAATTGCTGAACATGTTTCTCGTTGATAAACAAACAGTTACTTTCACAATGAAGCATCAGGTTATTCAAATCCTGCTGGATCTCATCACCATATTCAATGTTTTTAATCACAGTAAATAACTTCAAGTCATCAGCATAGAGGAAGAATTTACAGTGATTAAAACACTGGTTTATGTCGTTGATGTAAATTGAGAATAGTAATGGTCCCAGATGGGACCCTTGCGGGATACCAGATGTTGCATAATATGGTGATGATTTCCACCCAAGACCTGAAACCATTTGCGACCTATTGCTAATATAGGATGATATCCACCTCATTAAAGTAATATTATAGGTAATTTTATCAAAAGCTTTAGTCAAATCCGTGTACACAGGATCCACCTTCATGCGAGAGTCCGTGCAGTAGGGAATGAACTCGGTGTAACATAATAAATGTCTTTCAATTGAGCGAACTGAAAAAAATCCGTACTGTTTTCGCAAGATTAGAGACTCAACACTGTCGAATAGAACATCATAAACTATGGGTTCGAACATTTTACTGAAAAAACAAAGCATACTTATACCGCGATAATTATCAATAGCATTTTTTTGCCTGAATTTTTCGAAATAGGGATCAAGTAAGATTCCTTCTTTATAGTAGGCAGTTCACTAGTCTGAAGAGACAAATTGTACAGAATGAATAACTGCCTTGATAAAGATTAGGCACAGCGCTTTATAAAATACGATGGTATGCCATCGGAACCAGTTTCCTCAATAAAACTCAAATTTGCGCAAATATACTCAAATATAACACAAGTATGACAACAGAAATTTCACCACCACAAATCATACACACAAGTCTACTCAAATAAAACTCAAATATAACAACAGAAATCATACACCAAACAAATCTACTCAAAAACTCCACAAAACACACCCTCAAATCAACAACACAAATCAAATGGCCTAAAATAACCACAAATATCACCCACAAAACACCCCAAATAACGACTCAAATTTTTTGAATTTTATTATAATTATTTTAAGCTGGTTATTTTCTTCGGTGTTACACAGAGTGTCAAAGCACTGTGCCACCGTTTTTTCCAGCATAATACATTAGCATCATTATAAAATATGAATGAATTAAACCAACTTGAATTATAGAAAATTCAACTAAGCGTTAGCAGGAGGGGAGCTGAGAAACGAATTATCAAAATGACAATTATCCTAGTATATACCTTGTCACCGCCACAAGCGGGGGCACGGCCTTCGCTCTATCTGGGGACAAGCCCGTGTCCGTTCATAGTTTTATTCTATCATGTACAGTAGCATTAAGTGTGTATATATTTAGGCTGAGTCAAATTTATTTATTTTTATTATTGTACAATAAATACTATTGGATTAAATTGGGACCAGGACCATTACTTTCATCCAATGATGAGAGTTTATTCTCAATCTCAGTAATAGTAATTTGTTTAATATCTATATTTTGATTGTTAATATTTCGAGGGCTATATCTTGCAAAAGTATGTATTCGAAGTTCATATACTGAACGGAAATGGACAGAAAATAATTCACTCATCTGTCCTGGAATATTATTGTTTCTTTTATTCCCAGTGCCAAAATTTCTTTATGTTATCGTGGACACCTATCTTGATAGAATCAACGTAGTTTTTATGATCTTTTCCAATAGAATATTTACTTCTTTTCCTGAGTTCCATGAACATGTTATAATCCTGAGGATTATGTTATATTTTCCATTTTTTGTGAAATTTATTTTTTTCCTTGATAAGGTTGATAGTATTCATCGAATGATATTCGGGATATTTGTGATATTTTCTAAGAACTTCAGGACTACATAATTCAATAATTTTGAATGATAAACTATATATCTCCTCAGTTACATCTGACATACTTTTATTAAAGACGCGTGTCTGCCAATCAATTCCACATACGACAGCTCTGCCTGTCTGCTGTGACAACAACCATTGTCAAGGCAAACAAAAAGGAATATTGAAGCAAGCCTGCATCTATTTGGATCCTCAGGTGTGTTCAGAAGATATCTTTTTCCTGACACAGTCTACTCTGGAGTGGATCAGCTAACATCTGGCATCCGAGGTGTGAAGTTCAGGATGGGGTATATTCCTGATATACAATGAGCCTCGAAAAAAGGTAATATAGGTGAAATGGCAGTCACAGCTAGATCAGGCAGGGAATGTGGTCGAGGAGGAGTGCTATCTCCTCTCTTATGGGCTATTTCAATGGATTATTATCTGAGAAGGGGTACAACTTCGAAAGGCATGCTTTGCTTATGATATTCTGATGATCTTTAGATCATCGTTAGAGGCAAATATCCAAGAACAGTTTCGTAAATCAACAATGGTAGCATACACAAAAAAAACTGAAATACCATTGTCAACAGCTCTAAACGAGGTTGAACCATGAAACAAGGTTTCATGAAACCAACAGCTTCAGAAAAAAAAAAACAGAATTTAATCTGTGCAGAAGAATTGGCGAAAAACAAAATTGAGGCTGCAACCTAAAATGACCATGAGGCTGTACACCAGGGTAGTCGGACCCATGCTAGTATATGGTTCGGTAGTATAGTGGCTAAAGACTCAATAGGCCAAGATAATACGATGACCCAGCGTTATCCAAACACATGCTTGTCTGGAAATCACTGGACTCATGAAGTTTTGTCAAGCCTGTCACCCCTATTTGTATGAATTCAAGAAGAAACCAGGTTAATGATAAGCAGACACTCTGAAGGGTCAGTGTTCATAAGCAAAATGCACGGAAATGACTGAAACCAGCTATATGGGAACACGACCCAATTATGGGAATGCTATCGGATGAGATGCGTCCCAAGTATAGTTTTGAAAAAAAAAACAATTATAACAGACAGAGAGGTCTGAAAAAAATTTGCCCGCCATACCGATAGCTCAAAAACCGAAGAAGGTAAGAAGGTGCAGAAGCGAGGAAATATATGCTCAATCCAAAGATAATAATCTCTCAGATTTTGGGTAAATATGCGATGTTCCAGGCATAAATGTATGCACTACATCACCGCTCGAAAGAGCTATTGAGGCGAGAGTTTGAAAAAATCCAGATAGGAGCAATCAGCTCCAGGCAAGTCAATTCTGAACTCGTTTGAGTCTGCATAGGATCTTTGTGAGCGCTGGTCAGCTGAAACAGTCTATCCATGAGTTCCAGGATATGCGAGGACAATGAAGAGACTGACTCCTCAACACGGGAAGGAAAACTATGTGCTCTGAATAGCCCAGAACCATTTATGGCACAGCAAGAGCTCTGCTAGATTGTAGGGGGGTCGATATGGCTCTCCAGCCTCTACGTACATCGACCTATGACGTTTTTTGTACAATACCCTTTATCTATTCAAGACCCGGGTTTCCGAAACTCCTTGCGGATCGTATCAGTTTCCTGGGAGCTGAGTTCCTGATGTCTGCGGGAGTTAGTGAAACCCCATCGAGGAACTTAAGCCTTTTTCAGAACAGCGCCTGGCAGTCGCAAAGCAAGTGTTCTGCAGTTTCAGCGAAGTTCTCGCAGTAACGGCACAGTTCACCATCTGATCTATCTATTTTTTGTCCATATCCAGTAAGCAATCCCGTTACCAGTTTCAAGTCTTTTTTGTCTAACTCAAGAAGCTGTTCAGCTATCTTTGGCGGTGGGCTCAGAAGCCTTTTCGCTTGTCTCTGCCTGGAACCTTGTTACAGTAGGTTTTAATTTGGTCAGCTTCCCAGCGCCGAAACTCTTCGTTGATGTGGGCTTTGGAAAACCACAAAAGCGTTCCGAGCCAGAAAATTATGTATTTGCGCCTTCCTCGACAAAGCTGTTTGCATCTTCATTGCCTTTGATTTCCTTGTGACCTGGCACCCACATCAGAGTAACCTGATTGTTTGTAGCCAGTTGTCTTAGGGAGAGTTTGCAGTCCCCAGTCAGCCTAGATTCAGTGTGTGACTTCAAAGCTATTGGTGCTGCTTGGCTGTCTGATAAAATATAGATCTCTGCCCCCCTGAAGCATCTTTCAAATCATTCTTGGGCGCAAATTTCCATAGAATGGGTTTTTGTTCGAAAAATTGTTGGGGCATTGCCTAGGGATTGTAAGAGCCTAAAATTAGGACCCGTTACTCTTACTCCAGCCGTTTCGTCCATTTCAGATCCATCAGTATACCATACTGATGCATTCCATTCTAATTGAGGCCCGCTCATTGTAAATATATGGTGGTTGTTTATAACCACTTCATAATTCACTTTAAAGTCGTGCATAGCTTACATAATATCTGATGGCTTGTACCTGGATTCGAAGAGAATATTTTCCAGAATCTTCAGATTTTCAATCAGATTTCCAGCCTTCAAGTTTGATGCCTGGTGCAGTCTGAATGCACTTTTTGCCGCTACTTTCATTACACACAAATGCAGTGCGGAAGATTGAACATTACCTCTAGCTCTGCTAAGATCTAATTTCCGCACATGAATGTATTTACTGAGGCAGAATAATAGGTCATCTAACAGGACTCTGTAGACTCAGAAAAAACACATAAAGAACAACCGGCTGGTAGAAAAAAACTCCATATATGTTCCACCACTAGATAATGTAACTCGGTGTACATGGTATGCCGGTGTGCAGATCTGTGCACACTTCACAACAAGGTTCACAACGCTAGAAAATTCACAACGAGACCTAAAGTCTAACTGTGGAATCTATTAATGAAGACGTAACTACACAAGGATTACTAACGAAATATGCAAGCGCACATAATAAATCTTGAAAGGTCGCGGTGGGAAGAATCTCAGTCCATAAGCTCCGAATAATAATGTTATCTAGTTTTATATTATACTTCAGCAGTCAGTGAAACGTTTTATATTTTATTGAATGAGAAAAGAAACAAAACCAAAACAGAAATATTTCCGGATTATTAGAGCAGATCAGAACCGTCATGAAATAAAGAAATAATAGTCATTCCTACATCATCTAAAAGCCAGATGAACTATAATCCTCATTGAATAATTATAACTTCATGACAATGGCATCTGAAAGTTTTGCGTGCATGCTATCATCCGTTTTATTCTGGAAATATTCTGAGAAAATACACAGTACAATTCCGTTGACAATATGAATTTTTGTCTTAATGTTTTTCTCTGAAGTATGTTTATGGAACAAATACAAAATGAAGCTATATATCAAAACTATCATGCACGCGCCACTGAAAATAGACCTATTAGATATTCTTTGGAGATTATATAATTTATCGGTCAATGGCAAACGCGGGGTTCTAGTAGTCACCCGAGCAGTACGTAATCGTTTTAGTTATTTAGTGAGTAGAATATACAGTATTGAATGAATGTGGAGGAACAATGTTTCTTGGCATGTTTTTTGGGTAACCTTCCACAGTCTGAAAAAAAATGTAATCAGGAAAATCTATACAAGTGAAGAAAGGGCAAACTAATTAGTTCACCCTGATAAGTTACTGCGTTCACCAAATTATATTTCCTATAGAAAAATGATTCGATTTGTCAGTAACTTCTCGTTCCCTGAATATGCCTATAAAAATAGTAAAAATTCAAAAGATACTTCTCTATATAGTTTTTAATTGACGTTTCGGGGACTATATCTGCCCCCGTTCTCTTAATCTTCTAAATCTCCTGTAATTGTTTTAATAATTTGGAATTTTTCTTGCAGAGTCTTTTTCGCTTTTTCAACTGACGGATGTCAATTGAGATCTGTCAAAAAAGTTCGAGATTGACCTATTGCTCATTTGATATATGGGGTGTTGTTCAGATCAGTTTATTAGCATTCTACCATATCCCACTTCCTCTCTGAGTAGAGGTAACCATGTATGATCCATTTCAACAGAATTTGTTGAAAAGCAGTTGTTATTGGAAAGAAGAATACAGGCCGTTTCTTTCAATTTTCTCCTCTCTTGATGTGGTTCTCTCATCAAGATTTTTGTCCTATTCCATTCAATCGTATGATCGCCATTGGATGTGAGGATATGTTCTGCAATTTTTTATCCGGTTATTTGTCGATTTCTGAGGTAACTCTGATGTTCACTTTGGCGCACTTCCAATGGTCTTGACGTTTCACCTATATAACTATCACCACACGAACAAGGTATGTGTAAACACAGTTTTTGGTACTTTCTTCTGCGTTTTTTGGTTTTGTTTGTGTTAGTATATATCTCAGTGTGTTTGTTGTTCTAAATGATGTTCTCACATCATACCTATGTCCAATTCGTTTGATCTTTTCAGATAATCCGGGGACATAAGGTATTATGTTGGTTGTGAAATGTGTAGGTGGTGGGAGTGCTCCTGTTGGTTGTGTTAATTGGTTGTTTGATGGATTTTTGTTTTCAATGTCAGTGATTGTTGTTTCCACAAACTGATCCGGATATGCATTTTCCTTGAGAACAGATTTTATGAGGTTTATTTCTTCCTGTAGATTCTGGTTGCAATTGCGAACTGTTTGGGCTCGATTATAGAGACACTTAACTATGCCTTTTTCACACTGGGATGATGGTTTGAGTTGTAGTGTAGATATCGATTGGTATGCGTCTTCTTTCTTTGTACAGATGTTTCCATTCGGGATGATGATTTTTGGATAATGGCATCTTAAAAGGGGAGTTGTATAGATTTTCCTGATTATATTTCCATTTTCAGATTGTGGAAGGTTACCCAAAAAACATGTCAAGAAATAGAATATACAGGTTTTAAAATGATAATTCTCATGCTTATATATTAATGCTTGCCATTCCGAAAAGATACATCATGACAATTAAAAAAAAAATGATGTCCACTCCGAATCGGATACTCTATCACCTTCTCACTCCCAGATTTCTCAAACAACATGTTTAATAAAGTTATAACAATAACTCGTTGGATACTCACATTCTTGTTTCTATAGACATGTATTTCAACTCGTTCCATTTATTGTCCAGCCCAGATGAATATCTCTTCGCGAACCCTTCCAACGGCCATTCCATCATTCTGCGGGTGTCGATGATTGTCGCCCGTGGGAGTACCATTAGCCGAACCAGCGAGGAGTCGCACGACCTGATGAAATGTATTGAAACGGTACGACTCGGGATATTATTCTTCTCCTACGCACGTTGATTCTCTTCAAACAGCGTGCTGTGCGTTGAAGTACTATATGGCTATGAGGAATTCCAGCTATGTGAGTATGTAGTTCAGATATACAGTGCGTTCCATAGGTAGCGGATTAATTCATTATCTCAGTGATAATAACAAAAATGATTCTATATTAATATGAATAGAGTTTAGATGGCTGAATAAAAAAAAAATCTGAAATCGCCAACGAACATGGGTATGGGAAACATATTCAAGTTGTTTGGGAAACATAAAATATAATGCTATATAACATCAAAGCATATACAGTGCGGTCCATAGGTATGGAATAAATTCATTTTTAGCGTATTATGTATTTGTTTAAGAAACCTGAAACGGGTCGATTTCTATTGTCAATTCGACAATTTACAGTATGAAAATATTACCCCTTTCTGGCACCCCTACTGAATTATGAATGAATTAAAATTGTAAATGAGAAGGGGGCTCCTTGTTCGAAAGGGATTTTCATGCTCTGTTCAGCAATATCAATTTTTTCAAATTTGATGCAATCATAACTGAGAAAATTTATTTTGAAAATGTCATAATGTTTAGGAAGTATTTTTCAAATTAATTTTACAATTAAATCAAATGTTCACTTGTTTTTTTACCGTATCCAATCATAATCATGGTGTCTATTCTTTGAGTTTCGGATAAATGAGCCATAGTTAAATCAAATACACACACAAACATATTTTTCAATACACTGACGTGTGTCAGTAACTTATAAATATCAAAATAACAGTAGTCTACTAGATTGACACTACATTATTTATGTGGGTTTTATGAATACTTTTTTGGTGACTTGAACGACTTTTTCTTGACGTTTAACAAAACAGATAAGAAAATACCTGATTATTTCTCATGGGGTTATTTAAAATCAAAAGTATATTTCAATAGACCAGACAATATGCAGATTTAAAAGTTAGGATAACGGAATGAATTAACAACATAACAGTATGTCTAATTCACAAGAAATACAGAAATGAAATAAACAACTCTTCAGTATATAATACACGTTTAAGACACCATATTGCTCTAACCGTCCCTACGTCAGCTCTTACTCAAAATTCCCTTTTTTACAAGAGCAAAAAATTATTTAATCACCTACCCAGCAATTTAAAAGAAATATAAGGTGTATTTAGATTCCGAAAAGAAGTGAAAGAGTTCTTGGTTGTGAGGGCCTATTATACTACAGAGGAATTTTACGAAGATCAATTTAACTTAGACTGTAATTAATGTGATCAAGTAAGATGCAACCTTTTAGATTTTCCATTTTATTTTTAAATCATTAGTTAATGTCGACCCTAATCTTTTATTTGTATGATTTATTTACTATCTTGTGTATTGTCAAAAAACTGTTGTTAACGTTTGTGTGTATATTGGAACTATTAACTGTTTGCCTTTTTACCTTTGTACCTTTTACCTTTTAAATTTAGGATTCCAGACTTTGTCAATGAGATGTATCTATCTTCGGACAATAAAGTATATTTGATTGATTGATTGATAACCCCTGAGGTCCTACAAAATATTGTATGAGAATTCCAAGATCGACTTGCTTATTATCAAGAAGTGAAGGGTGGTCATGAACATTTAATTTGATTGTAAAATAAATTGAAAAATACTTGCAAACATTATGTGACATTATTTCCTCCATTCTAGTATCAAAATTTTACATTTTAGAAAGAAATTTTCTCAGTTATGTTTGCGCCAAATTTGAAAAACTCAATATTTCTGAACAGAAAATGAAAATCCCCCCCGAACAAGGTTCCTCACGACCCTCCATCTCATTTAATTTTTTTGAGGGGGTGCTCATAATTCAGAGGGGTGCAAAAAGGGGGTAATATTATCATACTGTAAATTGTCAAATTGACGATAGAAATCGACTCGTTTCAGGTATTTTTAAATAAATACATAATAACGCTAAAAATGAATGGACCGCACTGCCTAATAATGGACCGCACTGTATAGTAATGTGAAAGAGATGTGAAACTCTGTTCATATAAGGATCATTTCGAAAATAGTCCAACGAATGGTAATCAAATGCATTTACAGAAAACCATGTACTCATCCCATAGATGTCTTGCACATATACAGAGTCAGAAGTACTTTGACAAACTTCAGGATGTGATTTCTCACAATATTCTAATATGAATTGTTCAAATAAATATATGTCCGGAAACGCTTCGTTTCCAAGATACAGGGTGTTAAAGTTTTATTTTTATTTTCGTTTTTTTTCAAATAACTTTCGAAATACCAACCTCAATTAACGAAAATTGGTATTGAGAGGTTTTTTGAGGTGTCAAATTCAAAACTGATGTTATTATTGCTCTTACTCGTAGGAGGCGCCACCTACACGTCGTTCTCTTTTTTGAAGATTCATAACTTTTTTGAGCGTACTTCTAGCACATTTTTTAGTAAAATATCAGTTCCTCTATTATATCTACGTAAAAAAGCTACCCTTGGTACAAGAAGCTGTAAGACAATTTCAAGTCGATTATTTGATAATCGATGCGGGTTGAAGTTATTACCATTAGTTTGCATTATTCACAAGAGTGCTTAGGAAATACATTTGACGTTTAAGTAAGTAGTTTTGGTAATTCAATTATCCCTTAACCTGAAACGCATTGAGCAATGGTGCTTACAATGGAGGAAGATGAATATAGATGAAATTACTACTTGTAATTGTGCTACAGTTTTTTCTGTCACAACGTTTATTTTTACTCGTGTTCAATAAATGGGAACTCCGAAAGATTTAATTTGCTGGTGAAAATTCAAATAGAATTCCGTATATTCTATCTGTTTCTGTGAAATACATCAAAAACAAGTTTGAAAGGTGGAATATGTAGGTATTTTTTGACAGGTACTCATTAGAATGTGGTGGCTTGTGGAAATTACTGATTTTTTTAATCCATGGCGGAAACTGTGCAAGCAGAATTCGCTTCAACGTGGATCTAAGAGTCGATAAAATCTATGAAGGTTTGTTTTCTACTTACTGGCAGGAAAGTAGGGTGGAAAAGTACAAACTTGACCTATTTATACCAAGTTTATATTAGCTTGCTTTCGTATCTGTCCGGTACATATCTTGCAATCGGTTCTAAAGTAACTTCCCGATAAGCTAGAGACTTGAAACTATGGAAATAGCTCGAATCTGGATGACAATACAATACTAACTCTTTTCTTTTTTTTTTACGGACCACAAAAAGTGAGATTCAATTTCTCCTTACCGGAGACGAGCGGACGTTGTTTTAGATCAATAACGATTGTCGACCCTACAGCATCGCGCAAGCAAAAAAGTGAGGTTAGAAATAAAAAAATCTGAGAAAGTGACAATTATTTTCTCTTAAAATGGCAAAAGGACAAAACCACGGCTAATTGAGCAAGACAATACATTTTTTTATTCAATATTTGAAGTCGCATCAATCTACAAGATTATTAGCGACTATGTGGTTTTTACAGTCTATATGTCATTGATAATATTTATTTCGGATAGGAATGCACATAATTGTTTTGATTCGCTGCTGTCACTAAAATTATCAATCATTGATCGTCCTAATTGATGGGTTAGTCTCTCTCTCTTAAATTTTATGCACTCGATTACGATATGTTTCACGGTTATATTCGTTCTGCATACGTCACAAGTCGGAACTTCACTATTTTTTAAGAGGTATTCGTGTGTGTCGTGTATGCCCCAGTCGTAGTCTACTGAGTATGATCTCCTGTCTTCTATTTTTAGACCTCCATTCACTTGATAGCACTGACGGTTTGATTTCTTGTAATTTTGAGTTCGAATTATTCCACTGTTGTTGCCATGTGCTGTTCACTATCTGCCGGAGGAACATCTTAGCGTCATTGCCTACTACAACTTGTGTTTCTTGTATGTCCTGGTTGTCAGCGGTTGCTCGTGCCAAGTTATCAACGGCCTCATTGCCGGCTATTCCTACATGTGACGGTATCCATATGACGCGGATTGATGCATTTCTCAATTGTAATATGTATAGTTCCCTTTTTATGAGTTGTTAAATTGGGTGGTTGGGATATTGTTGATTCAATCCGAGGATTGCACTCAGCGCGTCCGAAAGAATTAGGCAATTTTCTATTTTCGCTTCATTAGCATATTTTTAAGCCATTAGTATAGCATAGAGTTCTCCGGTGTATATTGAACACATCTTTGGTAATTTGAAGGCTTCTTGGTGGTTGTTAGTTATTAAGGCTGCTCTACTCCTCCTGGTGTTTTGGATGCATCTGTATAGATATGGTGGTAATTTTCATATTTCTCCAGTAATGCTCGGAAGTTCTGGATGATGGACTCGGAGTTCGTTATCTTCTTGTCTAAATGAGTTAAACTTATGTCAGTGTTAGGGATATTGATATTCCAAGGAGGAGGGGTATGTAAATTGGGTTCATAACTTCGAGGGATGGAAGTATTTCGGGATATAAGATATCTATTTATTCTCTCGTGGAATGGGGGGTCGGTTCTTTTCTTCTCTCTGTATATGTCTCTGAAACGATTGGCAAATACATGATGGTATACAGGGTTGCTGGTATTGGTATTAGCTACATGAACCAAGGATAGATACTGTCTTCTGAGTGTCAGTGAGGGTTCTCCTGATTCACATAACATACTTTCTATTGGGGTGGTTGGATATGCTTCCAGTGCTATTCGTATAGCTGTGTTATGAATGACCTCCAGTACCTTCACTGTTCGTTTTTTGGCAGAGTCGTACACAATGCATCCATAGTCTATCCTTGATCTGATTAAAGATTTATAGACTCTCATCAGTACAGTAAAATCTGCTCCCTGATTTTTAGCAGCTATTACTCTCATTAGGTTCAGACTTTTTTGGCAGGTCTGTTTTAGATAATCTATATGACACTTCCAGTTCAATTTTTGATCAAATATCATTCCAGCTATTGCCTCGAGGATTTCTGATTCTGAGTCTATAAGATTGTCCAACGATGATCGACTTTTCCTGAATCCGATTTGTTCTGAGGCGAATTGGTTTTGTTGTTCGAGGGTCCATACTAGTCTATTATTTTCTCTAAGAGTTTGCACATTGAACATGTCAACATGATAGGATGGTAAGAGTCTGGGTTAGACTTCGTTTTATTTGGTTTCAGAATGGGAATGATTATGACTTCAGCCCATTTTCTTAGGAAGACATCTCTTAGCCAGATTATATTAAACATTTCGAGTAATAAATTTTTGGCCTTTGCAGGAAGGTGAACATGCTAATGGTGAAAACCAGTTCAATGTATTGAATACATACATTACTAAACGTAATAAAGACCCTATAGAGCCCGGCATTGGGTTCGAAGATGAGAAATCTGCCCTTGTCGAAGTTAACGCAAAAAATACGAAAAAAAACAAAAACTGCAAAGTGGAAATTATAGTGATAAGAAACCATTCAAAATGTGGAAAATGGAAAGGGGAATGAGGAAACACCATCAGAAATCCTTCATTCGGGGAAAAATTCCATTCTCCACACTTGCCAAAATACTAATTTAATAATGCATGAATAGTTCACCTAAGTCACTAACAATTTTGTAGCACTGCAAATTATATGAAATGTGTGAGTTTTCTCAACAAGCTACTTCCTACACCCTCCACTCCTCACTATTATATATTGCATGCGCCCCACGTTTTTTTTTTCAAATCTTAGTTTCATACTTATTAAAAATTCAGAATCACAAATTTTAAGGACAATCTTTATAGGGTAAGGGATATGTATGGAGATATGAGAAATTAGTTTATTCTTTTCAGTCCGTTTTATAAACGTGGTATATTAATGTTTTTTTAATTATTTTAACCTATTTACTCCCTGGTTATATAAAGTGAATAAAAATTCTCGTTGAACGTTCGTGAACCTTGAATTTATTTTACTGGTAAAGTGTTCTGGAATTTATTTTTATTTGTGAGTTTTTCCTATGAATTTGATGTATTTCGAAGGAGTTTGACAACCTAAATTATTACTTAGCAGATGTGGGGACATCAATAAGAAATAATTTGTCAAAAATGAGTTAATTTAGATTTCCTGGGGATATTTTGGCTCTGCTTGGTAAAATTTTCTCAAAATGTTAGTTGGTTATCACTCTTGGGAGAGCAATAGTGTGCGATTAATTGTGCGCACCACATTTTCAATAAATTCATATTTTCTATTGGCACTGTATTCTCTCTCCATATGAGGTTTGATCGTTTGTGTTAATCAAAACTCATTCAACATATATGTTCGGTCAGAACGTTCGTTCTAAATGGACGTGACATAGGATTTTTATATTTGAAATCATGTTTCGGGATTCCTCATCTTTCACCAATTTCAATAAAATTTCAAATTCTCAGGAAAATCAATAATGACAGAGTTTCGCATATGAAGAACTCATTCTGTACACACCGTAGATTATGAATTATATTTCGATTTTATCAGACACCTGCCTGTAATTATGGAATGCATTATCCATTCAAATGTCTTTTTTATCAATATCAATTTCGCATTTTGCTAATAAATTCAATTTGTTTCTATGATAGGCGTAACCTGAAGACATCGGACCTTTGACCTGTTGCCTGATTAGCATTCAGACATAGTTTCGTATTTCAAGCACGCATTCTGTTATTCTCTATGACATGTTTTGCCGGAAGAGATAAATCATAATGAATAACAAAAACGTCTATTGCTGTCAGGCAGACGTAACACAATTTCGATATCGTTTTCTTTTGGTATCCATTGGTGTATGCGAAAAACAATAATGATATACAGGGTGTTATGTAAGTTCGTGGCCAAACTTGGAGTGATGATTCTTTGAGTAATTCTAAGACGAAAAGTTCATATAAACATAGGTCCGGTAATGCTTCGTTTTCAAGATACATTTTTAAAAGAAATAGCTTTTTCCTAAATATCTTAATAATCCTCTAGCCGATTTTGTTAAAATTTGGCAGTGTTATTTGGGGTAGCAAAAGTCTAAGTCAGCCCTAACTAGATTGAAAATATCATGTCCAGGGGCGTCCCGAAAGGCACCTTAACCAATTTTTTCGAGAAAACAAATTTGCGCCACTGAGTTTTTTGCAATTTTTGTATTGTTTTCGCATTGATATACTAGGACGATAATTTTTTTTGTTTTAGCATTTTTTCGTAATTTGCTTTGTTTTTGAGAAAAAAACCACTTTATTGTTATGTGGTAACGCCGGAAATTAAAAAAACTATGGAACAAGAAGAACTCTTTATTAAAAACACTCTTAAACAAATGGTACGCTATTTTTTTTCAGTAAAAAAACATTCAACAATAAGTAACACAAAACTTACAATAGTTGCTCAAAATGTCCTCCTTCAACTTCAATGCAAGCATTACCTCGTCTTAACATTGATTGCCGAACACGTTGAAATATTTCCGGCGTATGTCTTATCTGATCACATGAATCCCGTATCCGAGTTACATTCACCTTTTCCACGAACACTATGGGAATAGCCAAGTCACCATTTTCGCAACTCAGCATTTCTATGGGAAGCTTGCAGAGTCGACATTTTTCCAAGAACTTCATATCATCATTTTACTTGTTAGACATGATCTTCTCTCATTATTGTAGTTAGTCTAGATTTGATTCTTGAATTGTTCACATCTAAATATTTTTGTAAATGTATTTGAATAAAAGTTTTTTTTAAAGTTAATTCCGGCTCGAGTTATATAATTGGCGCAGTCAGTAGGATTGTTACGAGAATCCAACGCGGATAACTTTTCTATTTTAATAGTTAAGTAACAATCGTGAAAAGTTCCTACGGTTCGATTGAAGAAAACGTATGTTCCCTGGAGACGAAGCCGGAATACCAACAATTCATCAGAAACCAGGCCAGTACCAGATGCCGAAAAGGATCGTACTGTAAGTCATTTTTGATTTTCATGTCAGACTCCTCTAGTTTCTCTCCATCCTTTAGTGAACGTGAAGTAAACTCAGAGCTAGATATAAATTCATTGACGAATATTTTAAGCAATTTTTCACTGAACGAAAGTACAATTTCAAATCCAATTGGAATAAATAATATCGAAAAAATCATGCCAGCAGTTCCGAATTTCACAAAGGTCCATGCTGAGACCATTCCAGAGTTTGACGGCAATGTTAATGAACTTAATTTTTTCCTCGAAAGCGTGAACAGCATTCAGCATTCAGCATAATTCAGGAGATTATCAAAATGTAATAATATTCAGAACAATCATTAGCAAACTGAAAGGTCCAGCACGAGAAGTTGTGAATATAAGTTGTGTTAATAATATCGATGAAATTAAAAATGAACTTATTCGTAACTTCAGTGATCCGAGAAATGAAAACTGTCTGTCTTTGGATTTAAACAATTCGAGACAATTACCGAACGAAACTCCATACCAATTCCATGACAAAGTGAGGAAATTGCTAAATACAATTTCAAATTATCTTGCTATTCACGAACCTGATATAAATATTAGGAAATTCAAACAGGGCATGTATAACCAACAGGCCCTTGAAGTATTTTTAGCGGGGCTAAGAAACCCCATAGGTGTAATGGTTAGAACTAAAGAACCTAAAACTATGCTAGAAGCAATCAATTTCATAAGGAAAGAAGACAATATAAAATATTTACAAGATTCTTTTTCTTCGAATCAATCCAATTCACATTCCAATGTACAAGTGAGGAAACAATCTCACCCAATACATCAAAATCAAAGCTTTCCTAGGCCATTTCAAACCAATCAACAAAGAACATTTCAAAATTTCAACCAGAATTTCAGGTATCAAAACCCTCGATTTTCCAATACCCCTCAGCAAAATTTCTCATCACAATATAAACCTTCTATCCCGACGGGACCAATCAATGTCCAGCCGAGACCAAATTTCATTCAAAGATTCCTAAGTAACCAACAAGTTTTTGGCCCACCAAAAATGTTTGGAAACCAATCAAACTCAAATCCGAATCAATACAAACCTACCCCGATGAGTACTACCACTAGACAGTTCAGTGCAAATCAACCCATAAACCAAAATCGTAAATGGGTTTCCGAAGAACTATACAATACCGAATATCTTGATGTTTCCAACCCTGACGAAGAATGTCCCTCAGAATCCCCATATGATTATTCAGAGCAGCCCTCTGATGAAAATTTGGAATTCGTTGAATATTTATCTAATGAAAATCGCGAGCATTTTCAAGTGGCCTCCCCCACAGGACACACAAATAACATGATCGAATTCCACAACTTGTTTGACAAAGGACAACTACCGTACATCAATATCAAAAATCCACCCCTAAAATTGCTCATCGATACGGGAGCTACTGAATCATTTTTAGATCCCGAAATAATTGAAAAATATTTTGCAAAATATAAAATTCGTGATCCTTTTGTCGTTTCAACCTCATTCCTTCTTCAAAGCATGAATTTTCAGTAACCATACCTAGTTTTGAGGAATTTAACGAAGATAAAATTATGAAATTCTACGCATATAAATTTCACAATGTTTTTGATGGACTTATAGGAATCGATCTCATCCAATCACTAAACGTACAATTAGACTTCTCAAATTCAAGATTTATCACGCCTAATTCAGAATTGATTTTCAAATATTTGCAAAATTTGAATGAAACATTTTCATCACAAAAACCCCCTTCATCAGATAATCAAACCAACAAAGACCAAGAATTCGACACAGAATCAATAGATCTAAAAATTGACGAAAATCAGATCTCAATGACGCTGATTTACGAATTGACGATAATAACCCTGAAAATAGAGACGAAGATGAAAACGAGACTGTACATACCAGTTACGAAAATCCGACTCTCGTAATTCCAATATCAGAAACTCGTATCAATTATTTTCAAAATCAGTTGTTTCTGAAAATAGTTTTCATTCCCCAGAGTTACCAAAATAAAACGGCTAGTTGAAAACAAAATAAGAACTTCAATTCAAATATCCGAAGACAACTTCGAACACGATAATATACAGACATTCAAAGAATTTACCACCACAAACAAAACATTTGCAATAAATTTGGATAAACAAGCTTCCATTCCAAAATTGTGTAAAATACTGAGTGACACATTCAAAACTCTGCCTTCAAACTCATTATTTGTAATAATGTAGTTGAAGATTTCAAATCCACAGAACAAGTCGAAATGGTAAAATTGTGCCACGAAGGTAAAATTAATCATCGTGGTATCAACGAAACTAGACAAGAACCACTGACCTACGAACCGAAAAACAAATTTAACACAAGAATAGGGCGCGAAGTAAAATAAGCCCCGATTTAGAACTCATCTTGTACATAAAATGAAGAAATAACAGTGAAATTAATAAACCCTCAAATGAAACTCTACGAACCTATCATAAAAATAATCTCAGAAGACCCCTTCTTAATCAGGATAAAATCACTTTACAGACTTCTTCTCGCCCTGGCGGCAGTCAACGAAGCTCAAGAAATTAAAGTCACCAGCCTCTCCTCAAATCCTGGCATCTTACCCTACAAATTGGGAAATGCAAAATTACGAAATTTCTTTCATACGTTTATTCATTTCTATGATCTAGAACCCATAGAAAAAGAATTTCGTAAAATTAGTGAACAATGGAACAATGTCAAATCTTTAATTCAGAGTAGAAATAGCTTTTATATGGAAGAATTGAAAAATTTCAATAATGATATTTCTTTCCAGTTGACTCTTGCAGAACAAAAACTTAGTTTTTTGAACCCAAACAGAAGATCAAAAAGGGGTATATTCAATGGAATTGGTACAGTTTTCAAAACAATTTCTGGTAATTTAGATGCCGAAGACGGCAAAAGATATGATGACGTAATCAATACTTTAAAATCAAATCAAAACAATATTGCAACCACCCTCAACAGGCAGATTTCATTGACAACAAAAATCATTGATGATTACAATACCTCTCTCTCGCTAATTAAGCAAAATGAAGAAATGATAACATCCAAAATAATCGAACTCGATGCTGAACTTGAAAAACTTAAATTTGACTTTAACGGTTACATTACAGCAAAAACCTCTTTGGATCAAATAAATGCAATTTTGAACATTCTATTAGGGATACTATCAAACTTAGAAAATGCTATAACCTTCGCGAGAATCAATACTGTTCATAATAGCATATTAAAAATCGAAGATCTTCAATTCATCATTCAAATACTTCTTAAACATCATTCACCTGAAAAACTATTATTTGGAAACGATAACTCTAGCATCCATGAATACTATGAAATTTTGGAAGTAGAATCATATCATTCTAACAGTCGAATAGTCTTTATCGTTCATTTCCCAGTAATGTTCCCAGAAACCTATTCATACTACCACCTATACTCTGTACCAACCGAGAACAAAACCATCCTTATTCCCTCCAAACCTTATCTGGCAATGGAAAGCAATTTTTATCAGTACGAAGACACCCCATGCCAAAATACACACCCAGTGTATTATTGTACCAATGGAAGGCCAATCGAACAATCGAGGCAAATCGATTGTACATACCAGCTACTCCATCTGAAGAACGAAGAGCCGAACACCTGCGAGCCCGTCCCAGTAACAATCGAACATGAAATCGTCGAACAGATCAATGCTGCCCATTACATCGTGATATTTCCTGAACCCACCAAAGTGAAATTCAACTGCCAAAAGAGCGACCTTGCCACCCTCAGAGGTCCTCATTTCATCGAAGTACCCATTGGTTGCAGCTTCCAGACCCCAATCAACATAAAACGAACTGGCCATCCACAACATACCTAAGGCCTCCACAACATACCTCTAGATCAAGTGCATCGACTCCAGAGGGACCAACAAGAAATCCACCGAATCACCCTGAAAACTTCCACAGGGACTCCAGCTTACCTTTGGACGGCCCCAATATACATCCTATTAGTCGCATTATCAATTATCCTACTGGGTCACTTCCTGAAGACCAAATATTGGAGAGGGAGCCAAACAAGCCAACCCACCATGAAAAAGTCGTCCACGAGGAATTCCCAAAACTTACATCCATTTCCAAGGGCCACCGATGAAGACGAATGAACCGATCCACCCCATATATGGATCTTTCTGAGAAGGGAGGAGTTACATTCACCTTTTCCACGAACACTATGGGAATAGCCAAGTCACCATTTTCGCAACTCATCATTTCTATGGGAAGCTTGCAGAGTCGACATTTTTCCAAGAACTTCATATCATCATTTTACTTGTTAGACATGATCTTCTCTCATTATTGTAGTTAGTCTAGATTTGATTCTTGAATTGTTCACATCTAAATATTTTTGTAAATGTATTTGAATAAAAGTTTTTTTTAAAGTTAATTCCGGCTCGAGTTATATAATTTCCGTTAGATTGATTATTCTTCAGTGTTGACTGGAGTTTTAAAAACGAGGAATTTTGAATGTCCCCAAAGGAAGAAAGCTGAGGGATTAAAATCCGGTGACCTGGGTGGCCATGTTTGTAGACCTGCGCGACCGATCCAGTTTTCTCCATAAGTTGCATCCAGAAATTGACGTGCTACTATGCTAAAGTGAGGTGAGGCCCCATTGTGTATGAATCACATTGCTCCTCTTACTGAATGTGGGACATTTTCTAATAGTACAGGTAATACAAATTCCAAAAAATGACGATACTCTTGACCATTTGATCTCGGAAGTAAAAAATGAGGT
Source organism: Gonioctena quinquepunctata (assembly GCA_018342105.1). Classification (NCBI taxonomy): domain Eukaryota; kingdom Metazoa; phylum Arthropoda; class Insecta; order Coleoptera; family Chrysomelidae; genus Gonioctena; species Gonioctena quinquepunctata. The sequence goes on from JAFIRS010000405.1 coordinate 380,609, forward strand.
CCAATGAGATAATCACCCACAATACCAACCCAAACATTCACAGAAAACTGTTGTTGATAATGATGTCCTATAACCGCATGGGGATTTTCTTCAGCCCAGATATGATTGTTATGAAAGTTCATAATTGAATTTCGGGAAAAACACGCTTTATCGGTGAACAATATACGGGAGAGAAATGTCGGAGATGCTGCCTGTTGTTAAAAAGCGAAGTAGAATAAACAACTCGCTTGGGAAAATCCGCAGGTAATAACGCTTGCACACGCTGTATGTGGTTAGGATACAGTTGATAGTCCCTTCAAATATTCCAAACAGTTAAGTGAGAAATGTTCAATTGTTGCGCAATTTTGCGTGTACTTGTATCGGGGCTACGCTCAACTTCACGTAAAACTGCTTCCTCCAGCCCCTCTGTTCTTACCGTTGGAGGTCTTCCAATAAGAGCAGTCGACCTTCAAAAGGTGCCTGATTCACACAGCCTTTCGTGTATTCTTACAAATGTTTGTCTATTTGGTACAATGCGATGAGGATATCTTTCTTGGGCCATTCCATAGACAAAATGCATATCGGCCATTTCCATTTTCTAACATCAGTAACGAATTTTATAGCCTGAAACTCTTAAAAACACTTCAAATAATTACTATCCAATAATTACGTATGCACTCTTTCGAATTATGTCAATTTTAAATTTGTTTGAACAATTGTTTTTTCTTCCATGGCATTTTACTTTCAAAACACTGCAGTAATAATTAACGTTCTTTGTTTCATCGAAAACAGTTGATCTAAAAATTTAAGAGATGATTTTCGTGTAATTTTAATTGTTTAATCATAAATGAAAATCACGTTATTGCATATCCATGTACAACAATAAAAATATTTTTTGATAATCATTTTTTTTATTGCTTCCATTACTTCTGATAACAATTTCTAAGACTAGAATAGACTATTGATATGAAAACAAAAACAAGTACACCCCAGTTTTTGAGGGTTTGGTAGTTCAATTTTTTTATAATGTTGTCCCAGGGACATGCAATAAAGTGATTTTTATGTTTTTTCTCAAAAACAAAGCAAGATACGGAAAAAATGCGAAAAATAAAAAATTTGTAGTTTCAGTTGCTCAATGCGAAAAAAATCACAAAAATTGCAAAAAATCAGTGGCGCACATTTTTTGGTCAAAAATATTGGTTAAGGTGCTTTCCGGGACGCCACTGGACATGATGAGTTCAATCTAGTAGGAGCTCAATTAGACCCCTACTACCCCAAACAATACTGCCAAATTTCAACAAAATCGGATAAAGGATAATTATGATATTTAGGAAAAAACTTTTTTTTTTATGTTGTCTCCCTGTATCTTGAAAACAAAGCATTACCGGACTTTTGGTTATAATAACTTTTCGTCTTAGAATCACTCAAAGAATCAGCCCTTCGAGTTTGGTCATGTACTCACATAACACCCTGCATGCTGACGGAATGATAATTGTATCAGTCCTGTTATTAGGAGCCACGAGCAATAAATTAGGAGGACGATAGATATAGATAGATGACCTTACTTAAGGATAAAGCCATAGGATGACCAAAAATAGTTTGAAACTATTTTTAGTCGAGTCACTGACGGTTTTTACTTCTTAATCCACCAAAACAGCCCAATTTTGATATTTCTTCAAAAAATTTGTCACAATCAATAATTAAATATCAGAAATATTCAAGGAGTTGAGTATTCATGTTCTTTAAATAAAAATAAAACACTGTTTTCATGTAATTTCAAGTCAAACTATTTTCGAAAATTGAGTGTGCAGAAAAATTATTGGATTAAGAAGATTGAACATTTTCGTTAATTATTGAATCATTCAGATGCAAAAATATAACATACGAACATATGAGCATATTTGTACTTTCAACTGAAGAAATCACATAAGAATATACAAATACGTTCAGTAGAAGCCGATTTGTTTGTAGTGCAGGTAGACTATACCTGATCCTGATATTTGACCATTTCTCCTGTCTGCTAAATACACTGGCGGTAGTCTTATTATTCCAAAAGTGAGCACGTATTTTAAAGTTGTTCGTGCTTCAAAATACTTCTCAAACATTGACTATTGAATTATAAAAGAAATATTGATTACGATTCATTCAAATCAATAAGTGAAAGCAAAATAAAGAATGTAATTATATGTAAACTATTCTCAGTTTGTGGTAGAAGTAAGTGGATTATATAATATAGTTTTGAATTTGTTAATGTATTTCGAAGAATTAAATTTGTTAATTATGGGATATTCAAATTATGTAAAATAATTCTTCTCTTTATTATGATTACGTTACTTGCATTCCATCAAACTCGCTTGCATTGTAATGAGTTATAAGACGTTTTTCATTCAACAAATAATTTCCAAATCTCAACTAAATTTTTCCTAATTGAAATATATCGATTCAACAATTCTGAAAGTGAAATATTTTTAATTTCCGCAAAGTTTTTCGCCAGACACGTTCTTCGTTGAGAATATGTGACAAAAAAATATATGTTAAATTATTCTCTGAATATTATTAGTTTTTGATATTATTCGAAATCTATTTCCTGTCTTACGAATGTTTTCCATTCAATATGATCTCCAAATCTCAGATCATAAATATTAAAAGCATTTCTCCATATGTTACAGGAACAGCAACAAGACACTGTACGATCTACATGAAATTGTTGTTGAATTTGCAAAGACCAAGAGAGTTTAGTTGCACCAAGTACTCCGAGTTGAAGGGTGCTGCTACTGCTACAACACTGAAAGAAGTTTATGCATTGTTGAGTTTTTCCATTCGTAGCATAGTGATGAAAAAAATATATTTTGTAATGCCAATTGGTATCACGAATTCCGCAGCACCAGACAATATTTCGAAAATAATTTGTTGCCCTCGCAAAACTGGATGCGATCCAGCAAGTGGCTGCAGAAAAGTTATTCTTGATTGCTTTTCTACATAGTCAAATTAATCAATGTCCGTTTATTACACTTTGAGACACAATATAATAATTTACTTTGACACTAAAATACTCAATTACAGTCTACTACTAAAATGTACCACCTGCCGCACTGCACTGAATAATAATTTTCCTTGAACTATCTATGACTAAATGAATCACCGATCGTACGTCTGACCTTATATACCCCCATACCTGGCTTCCGGGATCTTCGAGCAATTCGTAGAAACGTCTAGATCATTCGATGGAAAAACCGTCGTCACACTCCGGGAATTTCATCTCGGTAAGCGACCATTACATTACCTGGTGGTGCAATATAACGCCGCAGGAACGTACTGTACTTATTTTCGTAACACTGCTTCCTTCTGATTTTGATCGTTACGATCAAAAGCCATTGGTTCATCATGTTAGGGCTTCTGCATCCTTCATATTGGTGCCAGGGCTGTGCTGGATTCTGTAAATCATTCAATTAATCCTCTTCTTCACCTCATATGATCCCTTCCAACTTGGTGTAAGTTTGGGTATATATTTGTTTTCCGCCGTAGGTTGTACATCCAAACCTGGTCCTGGTCTCCTGAATTAGCTTTCAAATCGTGACGAAATTTCATTCTGTCACTGGCCAGTATAAACCTCTTCCGAGCTGTTTCGTAGGCTGTTCCTCAGTTCATCTTCATAGTCCATGCTTGGTGATTCAAACACCAAGTATAATAATACTAGTGGAAGCTGTTTGTTCCAGTCCTTTTGATGTTTTCTCACCACATGGATAGATGCTCTTCCATAGTCCAGTTGAAGCTTTTAGCCATGCCATCTCACTGGGGCTGAATCAACGTGCTTCTGGTCGTGTTGATATCGATCAGCCGACGAACTTTCCTGAATAACTTTGACTCGAAATTCCTTTCTAGGTTGAAATGTAGCTTCTAGTCTTGAAAACATGTTGTCTACCAATAACCAGGTATTGTGGATGCTTATTGGTCTGGACTGGCATTTACTTCTACTCATTTGCTAGAATAGTCCATCGCAACAAGGATGTATTTGTTGCCATCATCCGTCACAGGAAAAGGTACAGCTACAGCAATGGCAATCCGTTCGAATGGTGCGCCTATTTCTTCAGTTCGCCCCTGGACGTTGTCTTGGGACCTTCAGTGGAGTCGCACTCCAGATATCCTATGCACCGCCTTTCCCAATCGTCTCGACTTCGAACACAGTAAAATCCCTGCCTGATCTTGTCCAAAGTTTTATTGGCTCTCAGATGTCCTTCTCCTTATTGAATATCCTTCAATATTTCTTTCATCCTCTTCCTGGGCAAAACCAATTGGTAAACGGATGACTCTCCATCAGCTGACTCCCATATCAGTTTGCATAGTCCATTATGCCCACATTGCTTCGAAGATAGGATCTCTGTCGGAAGTATCTCCCCAGGAGGGTGTGCCAATTCCGGCATCTCACCAATGTAGAAATTCCCCAATGTTTAGATCAGTTTTCCGTTCATGTCTAATGCTTGCAGTAGTCCAGTCATTCCCAGGTAATAGTCTCGTTTATCTGATGCCGGCAATTCCTTTACGGCGCCTTGTTTTCTGACTTTGCTCGAATGCTCTAGGATGCGATCTTCTAGAGAAGACATCTGCGTTACTCTTTGGTCGTTCTAGGTGATGTTCGATATTAGCAATAATGCACTCCAACATAAAATACTCAATAACAGTTTACTACTGAAGTTCCGGGTACCGCGATATACAAAATAATAATTCACCTTGAACTCGCTCTGACTGATTTACTGAATTAATCACTGATGTACTCCAGTCCTTCTATACCCTCATTATTGGCTTCCGAAATCTTCAAGCAGTTCATAGAAACGTCGAGATCATTCGTTTGGGAAAACCATCGTCACATTCCTGGAATTCCGTTTCGGTGAGCGACCGTTATATGGTCTGGCGTGTACGAGATAACAACGTTGGAGCGTTCTGTATTTTTTCCGTTTCAATAGATATGGGAAAATGGAGACTCTCAAGTCGGATTTCCCGTTTTGATGTAATTAAAATGTTCTGTGACCTGACATTTTAGTTTTAGGGTTTTCTATATTTCTGATTTAAAAAATTAGCCTAATATATGTTCCTCAGCTATTGAAAACACATTGAGATAGACAGTGCTTACTTGTGTTTGAATCTCAATATTACTAACTAATGATTATTCATACAGTTTAACTCTTTCGATTCGAGAAAAATCCAATGACGTTTTGAACTGGAACATAAAGATGATTGGTATGCGGAAACACATGAGAATCCACTGATAAGTGAAGCTGTAGATTACGCTATAGACGACCCATCCCGATTCAAACGAACCAGACACTCTCTAGAATGATGGGTCTTCCCATTCGCTTGAATGCCACGATACGCAATTAAAGCTCTCATTAAAAATTTTAAATCGTAGTCTTTGAGACCACCCTCAAAGAGGAATCCATTCGGATTTCTCTTTTACATTTTTTCTATCCGTGAATGGCCATAAAACACTGATTTTTGAGTTGAAAGATGAAGAACCGAAAGAAGATCCCGAAGTTGATTGACATGAACAAAAGAAGTTCTGCTGAAAAGGACATACATGGTTAATCCAAAATATTGATAAATTAAAATCAATTATATTATACTTAGCGATTTTATATTTGTATGTACATTTCAGAGGAAAACTTTTCGTATGAAAGTTGTGCAGCTCATTAAGCTCTACCAAAAAATCATAGTGAGCCAATATTGGTATAAAAATTAGACAATTATTTAGAGATTTTTTTTTCAATCTATGAACAGCTGCCATTTCAAAACTACCTACTAGATGGATTTGGCCCATCTTTAAATTAAACGTATTTTTTACCCAAATTTTGTTCCATTCGGTTGAATAATAGGCCCTCTTTCCTTTCTAGAATTTACTTTGAATTTGTCATTCCTGCAACCAAAATAATTTCCACTACATATATGGGATAAAACGAAATTTCTCAACAAAGTGGAGGCCACAATTGTCTTTGAATGGAACACGAAAGTCGGGACAAAAATATTTTCTATCAATGCTCAGATAAGTTCCAAGATAGGCCGAATCGGTCCAGTATTTTCAAAGTGGCAGCTGTTGAAAGATTAAACAAATCTCAATCTTTCATTTTCATAACAATATTGACGAACTATAGGTCTTTCGATAGAACTTCATGAACTCTACAACGTTCGCTATTTTTTATTTTACCTCTAAAATGTACACACAAATAAAAAATAGCTGTCAATTACCATTCATGAGAATTCATAATTTTTGTTCACCCTGTATGCTCCTTTCGTTTGAGGTCCATTCGTTCCTATCAATCAGATACTATCTAAGTTCTCCTTTCGCCGACAATTAGAACATCATTGTATTTTGACATTTATCGATTTCAAGGTTAAATACTTAATATTATGTTTCTAAGTGATATTAAGATTGAAACCCAAGTAAGTACTGTCTATATCCTTGTGTGCTGGTAATACTTCTTTTTTTATTTGAATCAGATTACATATAAATATTAGGAAAGAAAATAGGTTTATACAAAAATAGAATTTCTGTTTTTGTTTCCAATGAAAAATTTGAATATTAGCTTGGTGGCAATCTCAAAATCAATTATTTACTTTTGATTTCTAGTTATATTCTTATTTTCTGATATTCTGGATCCTGAAATAAACTGAGAATATTTCAAATTTGTCAGTAACGTACCGTTTGAAAATTATTTGTCTGATATATTTCACGATAAAAATAAAATTGGAAAATTCTAAATACAAAATATACTTCCTTTGATGACGTTTCGAGAATAACCTCCCTTTATCAAATCCTGTTTTTTAACCGACGAAACCAAAAAGGAGAAGGTTCTCTATTCGATGCGTATATATATTGTAACGAACCTAGGCCGGACCTGTCGCCTCGCGCGTTGCCGTCGACAGCGATGAGATCATCCCCGGAGATATTCGAGAACCATCCAGTCGCTCTGCCACGGAAAATAACGGTCAATATTGGAAACAATTGGAACATGCCAGAATTCGAAACATCGAGAATGCTGTATCGGAGATAAATAGGCGACCCTCAAGTGGAGTCGGAACAGTCTGAACGAGCCTATACGATCGAGCTATAGAGTGGCGTAATATAAATTAAGTTGTAGATTTAAGTGTGAAATAAATTATATAAACCAAGTTAAGTTTATTTACGTTACAATTGGTGTCGGAAGTGAGATTTTGAAAATAAACAAGTGATCGTGGAGTGGATAGTCAGAAAAATAAATTGATAGACCTTTTTGTACGCCCAAAATAGACAGTGGCCCGGTTTTCGCGAAGTGGACAATTGTGCGTGGGAATATAAACTGATACACTGTTCGCGTGAAACAGAAAATAGACACTGGCCCGGTTTTCGCGAAGTGGACAATTGTGCGTGGGAATATAAACTGATACACTCTTCGCGTGAAACAGACAATAGACTGGTGGCCGGTGGAAAAGAATTCGTGAAGTGAATTTTTAACAAACTGATAAACTTTTCTTGTGAAACAGACTGATACCTCGTCAAAGACAAAATGTGTTCAAGAAAAGTGCGCCTTGCGGATTTGAAGGTAGCGGAATTGAAACAGGAATTGGAGGAAAGGGAACTGGAAACAACGGGTAAAAAGCAAGTACTCCAGGAAAGACTTGCAGAAGGACTTATACAAGAAGGTGAGGACCCCGAAACATTTTTATTCGAAGTTCCCGGAGGTGATTTGAGTCTGATAATAGAAAAACTTGAAGAAAATTCAAGAAGTCTGGAAGAAAATGCTAGAAATCTGGAAGAGAAGCTTCAAGAAAATTCTAGAAATCTGGAAGAGAAGCTTCTAGAAAATTCAAGAAGCCTGGAAGAAAATGCTAGAAATCTGGAAGAGAAGCTTGAAGAAAATTCTAGAAATCTGAAGAGAAGCTTCTAGAAAATTCAAGAAGCCTGGAAGAGAAGTTCCAGGAAAACACAGAAGGCCTAAAAAAGAATTGTGTGGTGTGGCTAATTTTCTAGAAGAAAGAATGGGAACCGTTGAGACAGAGATAGATAAAATTAGGGAGCAAATGAACACGGAGGTAGATAAAATCAAAGATGGGGTCGAGGCAGAAATGGACAAAATAAAGAAAACGATCAGTAAGCTGGAACAACGAATTAATAGTGCGCCCTCCACAGAGATGGTTAACGAAAAAGAAATGCTGGACTTGAATTTGAACTTGGATAAAGTTCAAGAGGGTATGAAAGATGTCAAGATCATTTCAGAAATGGGGAAGCTTTCCATGAAGCCGCCTCAGTTCGACGGAAAAACTCCATGGGCAAATTACCGCCGGCAGTTTGAAGCAGCGGCCAAAGCAAACGGATGGAATGCAGGGGAAAGAGCTGTAGCACTGACACTTGCATTACGTGGAGAAGCGACAAATATTCTACAAACTCTCATCGCCCAAGAACAGGAGGACTATGATCAGCTGATTAAACATCTAGAATTACGATATGGCCACGCCCATTTGGAACACGTATACCACTCCCAGCTGAAAAATCGCTGCCAAAAATCGGGCGAATCCTTACAAGAATTCGAAACTGACATTGCACGCTTGGTTCGTCTCGCATATCCAGCCACACCAGAAAATGTAATGGAGCGACTAGCGGTTCAAGCATTCTTGGATGGACTCCGTGACCAAGAAACCAGACAAGCGTTGATATTAGCTCTCCAACACATCTCGTAGACGCACTGGCACGCGCTTTGGAATTCGAAGCAGCAAAACAATGCTGCAAAAGCCAAAGTAAAGTTCAAACGATTGAGGAAGACTCACAGGAGCCTGCTAACTTGGAAGCTGCCATAAGAAAAGTGATGAAGGAAGTGTTGCCTGAGAAAAGACAGATAAGATGCCGGAATTGTGGCAAAATTGGACAACATGTGCGTAGCAAATGTCCAACATTCATCGACTCCGATGCAGGAAAACTAAAAAAGGTCGACGAGAAGGGGCAATCGTCGGCATGTGTCCGGCAAGCCCCGGTTAACAACGCATATGTCGCTATCCTTCAACGACAGAACAAAGGTGTCTTCGTAGACGGTCTCATCAATAACGAGCCTTGCACCATGCTGCTAGATACAGGTGCGACTAGGACAATTCTCGGGCCTTCCTTTGGCAGAACACCGGAACGGATTGAACCGACAACTTGGAAGCTACGCACAGCAACAGGGGAGCCAGCTACTGTATATGGCGAGCTACGGATTGAAATAATTTTGGGCAGCACTAAAGTGAAACATCAGGCACTTGTAGCGGACATCGAAGACGATGCAATCATCGGAATGGACATCATGAATTCCAGAGGGTTTGAATTGGATTTCAAAGACGGCGTCCTACGTGTCAACGGAGAAGAGCTGGTGCTTCATGGGAGAAGCGAGGAGTTGATCCGTGTATTGTTGGCTGAAGATGTAAGCGTACCTGAGAGGGCTGAAACCATTCTGGAGGCTCGCCTGGACGGGAGTACGAGCAGTGGAAACGTGATGATGTTCGAGCCCAAACTTCATGATGAGAAAATTGGACGAGGGATTGCACTAGGGAAGACCTTGTTGCGTGCTGACAAATTTGTGCCGGTAAGGGTCATGAACGTCAATTATTTTCCAGTGACCTTGAAGAAAGGAACAATATTGGGGCACTGCTCGTCAGTTTCCTCAGTGATCCGGAGCGTACGAGGTACGATTAGCCAACCCAACAACTTTCCCACAGAACTAGAAAAATTAGTTGCCATCTCTTCCAAAGACATAAAACCAGCTCAACAGCCCAAACTAAGAGATTTAGTCAAAAGTACCAAGACATCTTCGATACCGGACAAGGAAAAGGGGTCGAACTAAGTGGTCCAGCACAAGATTGATACTGGGGTGCCCGACCGATCCGGCAATCAGCAAGAAGACTTCCTCTTGCCAAGAAGGAAGAGGCTGACAAAATAGTCAGCGATATGGGAAAAGAAGGAGTTATCGAACCATCTGACAGTCCCTGGTCCTCTCCAGTCGTACTGGTGAAGAAAAAGATGGATCGACACGCTTTTGTGTAGACTATCGCCAACTTAATAATGTCACGAAGAAGGACAGTTACCCTCTCCCGAGAATAGATGACACCCTAGACACGTTGGCTGGTTCCACGATTTTCTCGACCCTTGATCTGAAGAGTGGATACTGGCAAGTAGAACTGGCTCAGGAAGATCGAGAAAAGACTGCTTTACCATCGGCTCAGGATTGTGGCAGTTCACCGTTATGCCATTCGGGCTCTGTAATGCTCCCGCCACATTCGAAAGATTGATGGAAACAGTACTGAAGGGACTCTCATGGAACACGTGTCTAGTGTATCTCGACGACATAATTGTGGTCGGCAGATCGTTTGAGGACCACGTGAAAAACTTGGAGGAAGTATTCCTGCGACTGAGGAACTCCGGATTGAAGCTGAGCCCTAAGAAATGCCATCTGTTCCAAAAGAAGTACGATACCTCGGCCACGTTGTCTCTGGGAAGGAGTAGCAGTGGATGACCAGAAGATCAAAGCTGTTAAGGATTGGCCCATCCCAAAAAACATTCACCAACTTCGAAGTTTCCTTGGTTTATGCACATACTATCGACGATATGTGCTGGGATTCGCCAACATCGCTAAACCACTGACCAAGCTCACGGAAGGCCAAACAAAGTTCCAGTGGTCCGAAGAATGTCAAGACTCATTCAGGAAGCTGAAAGGAGCTTTGATCAACGCACCCATACTGAGCTATGCCCTACCCAAAGGGAAATTCATTTTGGATACGGACGCCAGCAACGTGGGACTTGGAGCTGTCCTATCTCAGATCCAGGAGGGACAGGAGAAGGTCATTGGTTATTTCAGCAAGACGCTCAGCAAACCAGAGCGCAATTACTGTGTCACCAGGCGAGAGCTGTTAGCTGTTGTAAAGGAGTGGAACACTTCTACAAGTACGTGTATGGAAGAAGATTCCTGTTGAGAACTGACCATGCAGCTCTCAAATGGCTCTTACAGTTCAAAAATCCTGAGGGTCAAGTAGCACGTTGGATCGAGAGACTCCAAGAATTCGATTTCGAGATCGAACATCGAGCCGAAACTAGCCATAAGAATGCAGATGCCTTGTCGCGAAGACCATGTCCAGATGATTGCTCACATTGCCGACGAGCAGAAGAGAAAGAAGCAACACTTTGTAGAACCGCGGCAATGGATGACAACTGGAATGACAGCAAGATCCAGAAAGACCAAGAGAGAGACCCCGACCTTGGCTTAGTCGTCAGCTGGAAGAAGGGCAATCGAAGACCATCATGGCAGGAAGTCGCAGGTTACTCGCCGGCTGTTAAGTCCATTGGGCACAATGGAACTCTCTTATTCTGGACAATGGGATCCTGAAACGGGTGTTGGAGGCCGACATTGGTGGGGAAGACAGACGCCAAATAATTGTTCCCAGGAACAGAAGAGAGGAAGTGCTGCGGAAATCCATGATGGAGTCGCCGGAGGACATCTGGGAGTGACGAAGACCCTGCAGAAAGTGAGGCAACGGTTTTACTGGACCAATTGTCAAGCTGACGTCCAGGACTGGTGCAGAAAGTGCGCTGTATGCGCTGCTAGCAATGGACCTCGAATACGACCCAAGGCCCCGATGCGTCAGTACAACGTAGGCAGCCCGTTCGAGAGAATCGCCATTGACATCGCCGGCCCGTTTCCCGTATCCGACCACGGGAATAAATACATCCTTGTGGCAATGGACTATTTCAGTAAGTGGGCGGAAGCCTATGCCCTGCCCAACCAGGAAGCCATCACCGTCGCCGACGTCTTGGTGAAAGAGTGGATATGTCGATTCGGTATTCCAATGGAGCTGCACTCGGATCAAGGCAGAAATTTCGAATCCAACCTTTTCCAAGAAATATGTCTACTGATGAACATCCGCAAGACAAGAACCACGGCCCTACATCCGCAGTCCGATGGAATGGTGGAACGGATGAACAGGACGATCAACCGCCACTTGTCCAAGGTTGTCTCTGACCATCAAAGAGACTGGGACCAGTATCTTCATTTGTTCCTGATGGCCTATCGATCCGCAGTACACGAGTCAACCGGTCAAACTCCTGCTAGTATCATAATGGGCCGAGAACTGCTACTGCCTTGTGACCTGAAGTTTGGGATACCGCCAGGACAAGACACTGCGGGAGAGGACTACGTCAGCAAACTTCGGCAGAGAATGGACGACATCCACGAACGAGTCCGGTTGAACATTCAGAGTGCCAGCGATAAAATGAAGAAGACCTATGACATCGAAGCCGACGCTGGAGGATTTAAGGTTGATGACCTGGTTTGGCTGTACAACCCGAAACGTCGTCGTGGACTATCACCAAAGTTGTGGAACTCGTGGGAAGGCCCGTATAAAATCGTGAAAAGGATAAACGACCTTGTGTACCGAATCCATAAGCCACCCCGAGGGAAACCAAGGGTCGTCCATTTCAACAGGTTGGCCCCTTACGCTGGAAACCATGACCAAGTTCGCACCCTCAAGCCACCGGAGGATGATATGACGTTCGAGAAGTTTATGTCCTTGTATTCAAACGGGCAGAAAATTCTACATGGGGTTACTAGAGAGGAGTCACGAGACTTTTTCGAGGTGCCTGCTGACTACGCACTAGCGCACTGTGTGGCAGAAGATCTTCGAATGTCCAGGGGCATCGCCGTAGTGTTCTCCAAGAAATTTGGTCAACTCCAAACACTGCGGGAGCAGAATCCAGAAGTTGGTGGGGTGCTGCAGCTGAAGAAAGGCCAGAGAAACATCTACTACCTAGTTACCAAGAGGCATTCCCAAGATAAACCGTCCTATGAAGATGTCTGGAAGAGTCTCACCAAACTAAGAGATACTATGGTGGACCAGAACCTGGTGGATCTAGCAATTCCAAAATTATCCTGTGGTATTGGTGGGTTGGACTGGAGAGTCATAAGAAGTATGCTGGAGGCGATATTCAGATCCAGCGGCGTCAAGATTTTGGTTTGCTGTAACCCTCTTCCACGACCGATCATGAAGACCGTGGAGTGTTACTTCCATCGAACTTCACGGTGCAGATATGGGAGTCATGCAGATATCGTCACACTCCAAGGATGAAATTTCGGGACGAAATGTCTTTAAGAAGGGGGCAATGTAACGAACCTAGGCCGGACCTGTCGCCTCGCGCGTTGCCGTCGACAGCGATGAGATCATCCCCGGAGATATTCGAGAACCATCCAGTCGCTCTGCCACGGAAAATAACGGTCAATATTGGAAACAATTGGAACATGCCAGAATTCGAAACATCGAGAATGCTGTATCGGAGATAAATAGGCGACCCTCAAGTGGAGTCGGAACAGTCTGAACGAGCCTATACGATCGAGCTATAGAGTGGCGTAATATAAATTAAGTTGTAGATTTAAGTGTGAAATAAATTATATAAACCAAGTTAAGTTTATTTACGTTACAATATATATATATATATATTTTTTTATGTATGATCACGCACAACTTTTCACAGAGCGGTTCGATTCCGATGATTCTTTTTTCATTGGATAGGGTGTACTTCGAAGTTGGTCCCATTGCCATTCGAACAACAAAATAAATGCTTAAGGGTAGCAAAATTAAGGATATTGATCGTTCACCCTCTGAATTTTGGTCCGTTAACCGATTCTATCAGGCATAACTTTGTAGTGGGTTTTCCGATTTGGATGATTCTTCTTTTATTAGGAAGAGTATGCTTCCTTGTTGATCATATTCCAATTTGGAACGAAATGATCCACCTCTATGGGTAGAAAATGGGGGATGATTGATTTTTCACTTGTGAACTTTGGCACACATATAGTTGACATCCGTCAAAATGATTACATTCTATGAAAGGATGGAATTAGTGATGAAATAAACTCACCAGAGCTTCCAAAATTAATTTATCTTAAGTATTTTGGAAGTAATCAAAAATTGAGTAGGTAGTAATTAGTAGATTTCAGCAACAAAAAATTCAAAAATGAAAACTTTTTGACAAAAAATTAAACCGACGCAAAAATCAACTGAATAGCAAAAAAATTCAATGAACCTTCTTAGTCTAAATGATAATTGAGCTACTAAACTGATGTGAGTAACTGATTTTGAGTCGGCGCCAAACAAACCAGCAATTGAATTAGGTAAAGCGTAAATTGATGGCAGCGAGATGCACGGCTACGTTTTGATTACTCCATTCAAAGTAATATAATGATCTTCGATAATTGTTTGTTTGGCGCCTACTCAAAATCAGTTACTCACATTAGTTTAGGAGCTCAATTATCATTTAGTCTAAATGATAATTGAGCTACTAAACTGATGTGAGTAACTGATTTTGAGTCGGCGCCAAACAAACCAGCAATTGAATTAGATAAAGCGTAAATTGATGGCAGCGAGATGCACGGACTACGTTTTGATTACTCCATTCAAAGTAATAATAATGATCTTCGATAATTGTTTGTTTGGCGCCTACTCAAAATCAGTTACTCACATTAGTTTAGGAGCTCAATTATCATTTAGTCTAAGAAGGTTTATTTTATTTTTTGCTTTTCGGTTGATTTTTTCGTCGGTTTGATTTTTCGTTAAAAAGTTTTTTGGAAATAAATTACAATTCTAAATTACACTTTTGTGTTTAAAAATGAAACATTCCCAATTGCTTGTCAAAATCTGACATGCACCACATGATGTTCAATCCAACGAGTACAAAATTTCTGTAGTTCCACCTACTTTTTCAGTAGGGATATCCATGTTGGATCCATAGTGAGAGAACATTTTCATTTCCATTAAATAAAATACAGAAACTTACTTTCAATTTCCTTTTCGTGTCCTTTTGTTCGTGCATGAGAATTTTCGTGTTGTTCCAATCTGCCATATGGGCCTCTGTTTGTGTTAATATATGTTCTGCCAATTTTAATTTTCCAATTTCTCTATTTCTTTTATTACTTTTGTGTTCTGATTTTCTTATTCTTAAAGGTCTTGACGTTTCTCCTGTGTAAGTTCTACCGCAAACACATGAAACACTGTAAACACAATTTTTAAAATTTTTTTTTTTCGTTTCTCAGTTTTGTTCGGGTTGATTCCGATCTCAACATATTACGAGTTTTGAATACCGATTCTTTTAAGTTTTTCAGAAAAACCCGGAACGTATGGAATTACATTCATTACTAGAGGTTGTTGTTGATTGCCTTGGTGTTGTTTTTTAATCTCAATTTTCTGGATGATTCTATTGACAAATGTTCTTGGATATGCATTATCTTCACGGCCATTTTTTTAAAATAATTTCATCTCTGAAATTATTTGGATTTGAGAAAATCAATTCAGCTCTGTCATAAAGAGTTTTAGTGACACCTTTTTTTATACTCATTTGATGATTTGAATTGAAATTGAGGTATCTGTTAGTGTGTCTCTTTTCTAAAAACAGTAGTTTCAAAATGATCTGGATATTTTTTTATCTAGAAAAGAAATTTGATGGTTGTCTTCTATTTCTTTGGTAAATTTTAGCGTGGATTCTTTTTCACTGATATGACTGAAAAAAGTTTCCAATTTTTCTCTGCTTTGTGGCCAAATTATGAAAATGTCATCGAAATATCTCCACAATTTATTTTTATTGTGAAATGATTTTCAAACGTTACGATAATGACAAATTTAGTTATTTGCCCTTCTCAGAACAGATAAACAATGTAAAAATTATTCCAGGGGGATATAAAACTCAAAATATGGCAAAAAGAATTCCGATACCTCCCAAAAAACATTCAGACGTTATTCATTATACTTATACTTCATACTAATTCTTTTTTGAAGTTGGTGATACAGAAAAAAAATGGAAAAACATCTAAAACATCTTGGATTTTTTAAATAAAATAATTGTACTCTTTTTCGAAACATTCTCATTCAGATTCAGTAATACATTTCTCTATCGAAACCATATCTCAGAACATGAAGTAGTTCTCCTTTCGTTAAATCGTTAATAATAATTCATGTTCTGAATGAAAGTAATTAATTGTTTCACTTGCATACTAACATTTCTAGGTTATTCCAAATTGATTGATGGAATAAATATGTACCTAATACCTACACCATGCGACAATACTTAGTGTCTGTTTCCAATACAGGGCATTGGTTTGTTGTGAAATTCGATAACAATCCAATCTAGTGTATATAGAGTTACAAATCCTGACCCCAATCACTTGCCTGCAACCTCGATTCAAGATTCCCTACAAATGAAATCATAATCCTGTTGTCACACCCAACTATAAATAATAATCACCTTGTTCACAGCAATTTGCAAACAATTCGAAAGAAAATTAAGACCTATTGTACCGTAAAAGGTAGCGAAATTATTTCTTTCATACTTACGCCCGGTGGCACGATCTCATGTGACAGTGAGTTATGAGGAAGCAACATTCAATTGATTTATTGAAATGTTTGTAAAAGTAGAGCATATTCAGTGGGATAGTGATGGGAATAATTTATCCTTGAGAAGTAATTTTCAGGATTAATGACTCCAGCAGAAATATTTCACTGCCTTTTGCTGCATTATCACATTACATATCATAATCGAAGATCTTCGAGTGAGAAACTTTCTGGAAAAAATGCAACTATGGATAATTTCATACCCCTAAAAAGTTTTCCATATATTAGGCATTTCAAAAGTAGTTTATGGCAATCGGTACTTTGAGAATTGAACGTTTCTGCGGTGAATGGACCGCCATATTCATAAAAAATTTAACAAAAAATTAAACCGACGAAATATGGAACTGAAAAGTAAAAAATAAAATAAACCTCCTTAGTCTCAATAACTAAGCTCCCAAACTAATGTGAGTAACTAATTTTGAGTCGGCGCCAAACAAACAAGCAAATGAATTAGATAAGGCGTAAATTGATGGCATCGAGTTGCGCGGTGACATTCTGATAATTTTTTTGAAGTAATTTGATGATCTTCGGTGATTGTTAGGTTGGCGCCGACTCAAAATTAGTTACCCACATTAGTTTGGGAGCTTAGTTATAGAGACTAAGAAGGTTTATTTAATTTTTTACTTTCCAGTTCCCTATTTCGTCGGTTTGATTTTTTGTTAAAAAGTTTTTATTTTTCAATTTAATGTGGCTGAAATCTACTAATTACTACCTACTTGTTTTTTGATTACTTCCAAAATACTTACCTACTTCAACTATTACCTGTTAAATAATATGATTATCTACTTTTACTATTTGTTGTAATATACATTATTTTTGTTGTTCTGGTTAGTTTATTCTATTACTTTGTGTATCATTCCATCCTCTCATAGAATATAATGATTGTGACGGATGTAGGAGAACAAAAATAATGACAATAGCCATCTGTCATTGTCAACTACATATGTGTGCCAATGTTCATAAGTGAAAAATTAATTATCCCCTATCTTTCTACCCGTAAAGGTGTATGATTCCATTCGTAATCCAAATATGATCAACAATGAGGTATACCCTATCTAATAAAGGAAGTATCATTCAAATCGAAGAACCCAGTACACAGTTATGCCTGATAGAATCGGTTAACGGACCAGAAATCAGAGGGTGAGTGATCAATATCCTTCATTTTCCTACCTTTAGGGGTGGATTTCATCTTGATGATTCAAATGGGACCAACGTCGAAGTACACCCTATCCACTGAAAAAAGAGTTATTGGAATCGGACGTCTCAGTGAAAAGTTATACATGGTCATACATAAAAAAATATACTCGTCGACTAGAGCACCTTCTCCTTTTTTGTTTCGTCGGTTAAAAATAGCAATTTTCACCTCCTTTGGTCCAATAGGCTATCTCGGAAAAAGTAGAAATTCTAAAAGGAATTGAGAAATATCTCGTAGCTCCAGACGGTAATTCAAATATATTGTCAAATTATTAAAATAACTCATGTGACATCCTATCAAAATGATCAATCATGGTATAGGTAGGGGAGGAGGACACTATATATCGGTGACAAGGCCCCAATTTGCCATGTTTGCATACCTCAACTCGGTTGTATTATAAGTGACCCAACCTTTTCAGGATCCAAACGTTAGTATTCGCCAATCCATTTCAGCTCTTCATTTCGGTTATGTGTCACAGGCTAAATTATTTCTATGCATACTGCGGTGATTTGTCTGATAGATACTAAATTAATCCCAAATTCAGTCTCTTCTAGTAGCACGAGCTCATGATCTCATATCACTGTTACTAAAGTTAAGTGTAACCCGAAGGCTCTCACTCTTTGGACATCAAATAAGCGGGCCATTCACGAATTGGGAATTTTGACTAGATAAGGACTAGAAACTTCCTCCTCTCTCCATGATGATGGTTCTCAAAAATGCCCTAGAAGAGAATTTTGAATCTGAATTTGAAAAAATGTTAATTTCTATAGAGGGTGCAGCTTTCACTACCCAGTATGGATTGGTTAGTAGCCCATCATTCCAGGGAGTGCCTGGAACCTTTGAAGCGCGAGGGTTCGTCTATGTTAAAATCAGTGGTTTTCCTCACGAGAGGGTTCTCGTGGGTTATTGCGCAATCGAATTCTTTCCAATTGCGGTCTCTGACAAAACTCCTGATGGAAGGCAGGTATAAGTCTCGAGGATCTGATCGTGAAGGACATACCACAGAGCGTTCGTTATCATCTGCAGGACTTTCATTTTTGCCCGTTCCAGGTCGCGAATGCTAGTACCGAGGTTTGACCCCAGGCGGCTGAGGCTAACAAAATGACAGGCGTGAAGATCATTTTATAAATCAGAACTTTGTTCTTCAGGGAGAGTTCACTCTTCCTGTTGATAAGAGGATATAAAGTGCAGATTTTTTTTGCAATTTTGTCCTTAATAATTTTGACGTGTGGTCTCCAGGTGAGCAAGCGATCCACCGTAACTCCCAGGTACTTCTCTTTTCCTTTCAGAGATAGATATTACCCCTTTCTGGGTTGTTTCTCTTTCGCCCCATCGAAATATCCCGTTTTCTTAGGATTCAATTCATCTTCCACTCCGGGGACCACTGCATAAGGTCGCTCAATGCATTCGCAAGTAAACGACACCCATCAAGTGGTTGGCTGGAGAGGGAAGCAAAGCTGTATCGTCAGCGAATAGAGACCTCTTCACGTGTTCACTCCTTGGAATATTGGATGAATAAAGGGCGTTTAATGAGGGAGGCAACACTGCCCCCTGAGGAACGTCGGCCTCAATTCCTCTCCAATCCAAGAGAAATAATTGTCGACCTTTTCCTGAAACGTCCTACCCATGAGGAACGACTTGATCCACTTTACCAGGCTCTGTCACTGGTGGGCAGTAAGCACTCATGCCAAACTCTATCAAAAGCTTTACTAATATGTAACAGTATTATATGGGTTTATGGGTTTTTGTCTTTCAAATTTGTTATGGCGTCTTCCACCAGGCTCAGAAACTGAAGCTCGGTGGAATGAGTACGCCTAAAGCCGAACTGCACATTCGGTGCGACATTTCCGACTTCCACTTCTTCATCAGGCCTTTTTAGAAAGACTTCTTCAGCCAACTCAGCTGAACTGCAAAGTAGACTGATCGGTCGATAATTTTGCGGGAAGGTCGGGTTTTGTCCCTTCTTTGAAATCATAACTACGAAAGCCTTGGGAAGTTTTAAGGCGTAGAGAATTATTGATAATATTCAAAAGTGACTGCACCTGGTTATCCAAGAAAAACTTGATCATACGATTAGTAAATCCGTCATAACCAGGTCTTTCTTCAGGATTCGAACCTTCAATATGTGCCTTGAATTCATCCACCGAAGCCAGACGGATGACATCATGACTGGGTTCTCTCAGAGTACGACGAACCCGATCTTCCAGCAAAAGCTCTCGATACAGACCATCATCTGGATACTCATTCAATCTTAATTGCCTTTCCATCGAGTCTGCAGAGGCTTGAGCTTTGGACTCAGGTTCACAGCATATACCGGCCTCACCACGAATAAGGGGGAAATCAGGCTTTTTTGTATTCAAACTTCGATGAAGTTTTCAAATTTTATCAGTTGATCATCATGTTTTCTGGATTTTGAAATGTTGTGCCAAATCTCTCATTCCAAAATTCTGATATGTTTTCTCTAACCTCCTCATTCTGTTGGTTAGCTGGAATTCTATACGCAGGAAACAGACCCCTTCAATAAACTCCCTTAGATAGATTTCGTTCACGAATAAGATCTTTTATACGTTGAGGAAATTCATCATGAAACTCAGGAGCTGGTTTACTGCATTGGGGATCCTTCAAAGCATTTTTAATGGTGAGTTCGTAACGCGCTACAGCCTCATCCAACTCAAGTGGAGAATCCATTCGCTCAGGAGCGCAGTAAGCCGTTTCCAGGAATGAACTGAATCTCTCACAATCCATTTTTGTACACAGACGATCGGGCGGTGGACCAGCCCAACTCGGATGTCCCAGTTCCATGTCATGTTCCTGGCCAAGGCAAGTACGTCGGGTCTGAGGTGACGGAAATGCTTCGGCTCACCTGGAGCCAACACCTGGCAAGTACGTCGGGTCTGAGGTGACGAAAATGCGTCGGATGACCTGGAGCCAACACCTGGTATTCATACCTGTCACAATCGCCTTACATTCATGTTGGTAACACAACTCCA
Source organism: Gonioctena quinquepunctata (assembly GCA_018342105.1). NCBI lineage: Eukaryota > Metazoa > Arthropoda > Insecta > Coleoptera > Chrysomelidae > Gonioctena > Gonioctena quinquepunctata. Next base: position 401,195 of record JAFIRS010000405.1, read on the forward strand.
TTGTATGTGCTCAGCGTTCAGATCACCCATGACCAAAATAGGTAGATCTGTTTCAATCAAGAGTGTATCAAGCGCCTCAGGAAGTATTCGATTGTTCGAAGGGTTGTAAGCACTGATCATACGCATAGCACCACTCCTCGAGTCGTATCATCATCGGAAATGCCAAGCCGAACATGCGGATGGCAACGTTTTACCAAAATGGTAACGCCACCACCCGGACGCCAGAGTCGATCATTTCTAAGCATTTTATAGTCAGGAAATCTAACAGTTTCTCCACTAAGACGAGTCCCTTGCAGAAAATCCACATCAATGTTGTTCTCTTCAGAAAACTCTTGAAACTGAACTCTATTCAGGCCGTTATAATTCCAACTCACTGCTTCACTGGAATTCGGAAGCTGCCTTTCACCCATTGATTGGGATTAAAACCCTGTGAGAATACTGCAGCGAACTGTGCAAATAACGCCCTCATTTGATCCACAGTGGATAGAAAGTCTCTGGGGCTGTTGATTTGAGCTAGTTTGGCAGGGGGTTGTCACGGGCCGCCGCTGCTTATGACACGCCCGGCTTCTAGAGTTTGCGGGGATTGATGATGCTAGGTGTCCGTGTGGTTCACCATACGCCTTATTCGATCTGGGACATCCTCGATAATTCGCAGTGTGCTCCCCACTGCAGTTCGCGCACTTTGCCATTTCATTTCTAGGTTTTTGACAATCCTTAGTGATACTGCTTTCCTCGCATTTGACGACAGAGCAGTTCAGCTAACAGTGGCCCACCTTCTGACATCGGTGACAGTGACCCACAGAAGCCCTGAAACTTTGAGGATATCTTTGTATCGTGCGTGGAGTCATTTCCGTTGGTAGTTGTTCCATCATGTAGGTTGATTCCATCTCGACTCCATCTATCGGTGTGATTTCGACATATGGTTACGGAGGGATTATTGTGATCCTCTCTACAATTTTGAATTTTGTTGTTTTCGTTTTCCGTGCCCTCATCTGTAAGACGCGCAGGAGCTGAGTCCGCCCCCGAATTCGATGAATTATCAAGCTGGGTGACGTTTATCATGCCACCCTCCGTCAAATTTGATAATTGAACAAATCTGTTAGAAATAGGAATGATTTTAGCATTTTTACAAGCTGAGGTACTAGGTATCGCCATTCTACAGCTTCTACGCATTAGTTGAAGGGTAGATTGAGGTTATACAATATTTCTTTAACTCATTAGTAGAAGGGTAGGTTGAAGTTTTAAAATATCTCTGGGAACTGGCAGTGGTGAATAAGGGTTTGGTTTTTGTCTTCTTATGGCGGGCACATTGTCTCATGTTCCGACGTCGTTTTTGGCTTTTATCAACGAACTAATAATTGAGGCGACCAAATTTCCCAGTACTTCTAGTAGATCGGCTCTCAAGAAAGCGCCAATCCCCAGAAGCACCAATTACCAAATCGTCATTAGAAAGGTCTTCAGACTGAAATCACAATGGAAAGGGAGACTCTAAGCTTCGCCCCACTGTCACCACCACCGCTTGAGCCAACATTTGTGTGAAAGCCTTGACACCCAGATTTTCTCGTAACTCCGATATGTTTTTTTCCTATGAAACCCCGTCATTCTGGAAGTGAGCGACCGATTTTGCCCATCTTTGAAATAAGCCGAGGTATATAGACAAGTTATTTTCGTGCCAAATTATGTTATATCTCCAAAACTCGTTTTTTCCCACACACAAAAAAAAATCACTTTCCGATTTTTCCAAAAGAAAAAACTTAGATATTTTAGCAAACCATCAAATTGAATCAATATATGTGTAACAGAGAGACCCAAAACCAAACAGTGGTTGCTTTTGCCACTGTACCCTGGGACAGATTAGGACTTTGTATTCAGGAATTCCGCCTTAGATAGCTTAGAAATAATGCAATTCCAATTAGGATAAAAGAACCCTTAAATTGGTTTTATTCGTAATAATTTTACTAAATGTTTTTCTAGATCCTGGACACATTTTACATATGAATTACCTTTTTATTTGCAAATATAATCAAACAGAACACAAAATGACTTTTTCTGCTTTTTCATTTAATCAACAAGGTGGCTTCTTTTCTGAACTAGTAACATATTTGTTTGAGCAAGAGCATTCAATAAGCTTCGTGTCCTTTTCTTCAATCTTTTTTCATTTTCTCCGTGTCCTTTTACATTCGCATCCTCATGCGATTTGAGTCCTATTATCTGGGGAAACACTTGTATCAATTCAAAATTTTGGGTAAGCTTGTATATCTGTTGGATACGACTTCTCATTCGCTAAAGAACAATTATCTTTCAGTTCATCAAATTCAGAATGAAATAGAAGACACCGTCCATTTCAAGAAAATTGCCAAGTCAAATACATGGTCAGTTCCAAGTACAAAGTACAAATAATTTTGATGAATTGTACTTATAATTGTAATAATTCCTGAATTAATGATACGTTGAGATGTCTTTTTGTCCAACTGAGAAACATTCTGTTAACAACAGTAGGAAGATTTGATTCAAGTTTGGCCTTTTTTACCATTACAACTCGTTTTCCAAAACTAGTTCAGTGTTCTGGTTCTTCGATATAACATATTATAGTTCAATTCGTATGTAACATCGACAAATATAACAGAAGGGTCCACGACCAGTTTATCTTCTGAAAATCCGTCAGGAAAAAAACGATTACTTATACGAGTTGAAAGCAGTCTCATGTTCATCGACATACGAATTTGTTTCATAGTTGAAATAATATAACCCAAAAAATACTTTATTTGGGACATAAAATAAACAACAAACCACAAAAAATTCTCTGTTTCCAAATCAGTTATCGATTAACTACAACTGAAATCAAACACATATTGATTTCAACAAATTCCATACTACATTTTTTCCTTTTTATGGTATCTCTCACAAATTTGTTCAGAACAAGAAAAACATTCCCAAACATGAGTTTGTCAACTTTGTCTCATACAATATCAGTGGTAAACCTCAATAAAATTCAGAATTTAGTTCACTCCATACCATCCCGATGATAATTCGAAATTATCTTTCCGCAAAGGTCTAGACATGCAAACATAGGGGGCAACACTATCGCTAATCTTCCTTCAAGAGACATCTATACCACCTAAAACGGTCTTAAATTTTTAGAGCTAAATAATGAGTATTCAAGCATTCGGTTTTTATCACGCCATCTCAATAAAATCTCCAATAAGGTCAATTTGGCACTTTGAAAATTACAATTTTAGTGATAGGATAATTTGACGGAGTTAGCGCTATACTTGAAAATAAATCTTTCAAACATATTGCACCTAATTTTAATGGATTTTTTCCCAGATTTTTTCAATAATCGTCCCATTTAAGGCTACTTCCATTCTTATCCACTTCTGGCGTATCTCAATTGCAAGCTATAAAGAAAGCATTGACTTGTTGACACATCTCAGTGATATTTGTGCTCGCTGGGTTCATTTCCCCTGTGTTTTCTAGACCGTGAAAACTGATATCGAAAATACACCTCATCGATACCCTGTGCGTGACAATATTATTATTATCGTGAATCATTCGAAATTTATTATGACAGCTGGAATGGTAAACATCGCCACGACCTTCGTTCGAATGCTTTGTCCTACAAATAACTCGTTCATTGTAATATTTCTAGTACTTGTCTCTGGATCTCATTCTTGCATCTTGCCTGGTAGCCAAGCACCAGAGGCGTGACTCTTTGAAATAATTCAAACAATTAACTCGTTCCTTATTTTAGTGGAAATAATTCATGTATATTTTTCAGCATTCCTCGCTATGTGATGTAGGGAACGTGGTAGTAAAACGAAAAACAAAGTGACCTTATGCTCGCACAGTGCCATATATTTTTTTCTTTGAATTTTCTTCAATTCTATGCAAAAACTAAAAGAGGGTATTGATTTGTTGAAAATATAAACAGGGTGTTCATAAAATCAGATGTGGAATCATCTGCGACTGAAAGATAAACTTTAGTCACTATCTTCCATCGTCAAGATAACCTCTTGTGGGGTATTCATGTTGAAAAGGGAAACATTCTCAATTCAATATTGATAGAAAGATTTTTTTGTGAATTGAAAAATCCACGATTAAAATGAAGTTATTTTTTGTGAATGTCTAACAGAAAACAACTACTTCCCCGGCTAAAGCCACGCTGGACATTGAACTACATCTGATAGATATTCTGAAAAGGCCCTAACTCAAAAGAAAAAGAAAAAATCTGAAATTGAAAAATTTGCATTTTCATTCAGATAGTTATTTGTTTTTTTTTATCTGAATGAAAATGCAAATTTTCAATTTCAGATTTTTTCTTTTTCTTTTGAGTTAGGGCCTTTTCAGAATATCTATCAGATGTAGTTCAATGTCCAGCGTGGCTTTAGCCGGGGAAGTAGTTGTTTTCTGTTAGACATTCACAAAAAGTAACTTCATTTTAATCGTGGATTTTTCAATTCACAACAAAAGTCTTTCTATCAATATTGAATTGAGAATGGTTCCCTTTTTAAAAGAGGTTACTTGTGATTTTCATTAATAAAACGTACGGGTGCATCATATAGATATACTTTATATTACAAATAGGTGAAAACACAATTACATACAGGACTTCCTCTTCTCTTCTCTGGAATGTATAGAAGGGGTCAAAATAGCACGAGTACTTCATATAATTTTTTCCTAAGATCCTTCGTTATTAAGTTACGGGCTATCGAAGTTACAAAATAAAAAATTTTGATAACTTTTCAAGTGAATATCTAAAATCAATTAAGTTATGGTGATTGACGAAACAAATTGATCCCTTCGATGAGGTTTCATGCATGAGTCAGTTTGCTACAAAGTCAGGAACGGACTGCCCCCGATGGTCCACACCTCAAAACTTTGAGAAGACTGAGATATTTCTATATTTTCCAAAATAACAAGGTTTCCTGTACAATTTTCTGAATAAAAGTACATATAAAAATGCACTTCCATTCGACAAAATCCAACCTGAGCGTCCACCATTATTTGAAATGGAAAATTTTCAAGGCTGATATAATATAATAATAATAATGATAATAATGTTTATTTGCCAATTACTCAAACAACAAACATCATAATATTTCAAATAGTGGGCAATTAAACAAGGCAATCACTGCTTGTGTGTGATGTTGCGCCAACTTAATTAACATAAATAATGTATGATTTTTTTAACTAAGAACGAAACTAAATAATACTGTAATTTATAGCTTTGAATAATATATGTCATCACACTACAAGTATAATAACATCAAGTTTAAATAGGATGAAATGAATGAAATGATTGCAGAACTCATTCTCATAGCGGCATCAAACATTAAGATTTATTTTTCAATTAATTACCATTGTCTCATGTGAAATTTAATATAATTCATTAAGTATTATTTTGTGTAACAAAATATTTAGATATTAATCTCTCATCCTTCATGATCCAATTTTTTATTTTATTCCTAAATACTTTTTTATTTTTGATATTTTTCATTTCAGTGGGAAGCATTTGATAAAGTCTTGGTCCTAAATAAGAGACATTCCTTTCACCAATAGCTTTTTCGCAACGTGATCTTTTCAAAAAGTGTGTTTTATTTCTTGTATTGTAGGAGTGAGTGATTTCTTCCAAGTTGATATTCCCCATTTTAATATTATTTAATATGCTGGCACAAAATAGTTGACGTATATCCATTACGGTGGCTTCTTTATATACGCTTTTACTAGAGTACCTTTTGCCTTGGTGTAATATTATTTTCAAACCCATTTTTGGATAACATTTAGATTCATCAGGTAGCGGGTACTCACTCCTCCCCACCCTATTATACCGTATGTTAATTGGGACTGTACAAATGCGTAATACAGTGTTTTCAGATGTTTCATGTCTAAGAAGTTCCTCAAATATTTGAATTTGGAGAGGGTACCTCTCAAGTTTTGTTTTTTTTAAATGTAGGCCCCAGCGTGAGTACCTTTCAATAGTGATTCCTAGATATTTTATGGAATCTGTTTCAGGTATTTTATATTCATCACTAATAATGAGCTCTCTTATATTAGGTAATCCGTTGGCGTATGATGCAGAGGGAATGTATTTGTTTTTTTTCGAAGTTAATGGTCAGTTCCTCATGACGGAACCATTTCTCAATCTTCAGTTAGTCCCGTTCCGCAGATTTTTTTAGTTGTTTCCATGTTGACTCTCTGTAGAGGATGAAAGTATCGTCTGCAAAGCCTACTACTTCACCTCTAGTTTCTAGTCGAAGCAATTCATTAATATATATAGTGAACAAAATAGGTCCCGGAACGGTTCCTTGTGGGACGCCAAAAGATACTTGCATAGGATTGCTCATCACATCATCAATACAAACTCTATGTTCACGGTCACTTAGTAACTCTTGAAAATATCATATGCTCGACCTCGTATTCCATAATTTTCTAATTTTTCTAGTAGTTTACTATGACAAACAGTATCAAATGCTTTGGAGATATCGACAAAAATACACATTGTTGGAATTTTTTTGGCTGAAGATTCATATATATATATATGTATGATGTTGAGTGTTGTATCGCATCTTCTGTCGATCTCTCCGTTCTGAATCCTTACTGTCTGTCAGAAATCAACTTGTATTTTTCTGCAATCTCACTAATCTTATTTTCAAAAAATGTTTTTATTACTTTTGCTGCATTTGAAATTAATGTCAATGGCCAATAGTTAATCATTTCTGTTTTCTTTTCATTTTCATATAGGGGTTTGATGATGCCAATGTTAAAAACTTTTGGAAAACACCCAGTTTCAATGCATCTATTGATCAGAACAGTCAAAGGAGTTATAATAGCATCCACAATTATTTTTAAAGTTTCTGATCGAATACCATGATGACCTGGACATTCATTCGGTTTCAATTCCATAATAATATTACGTACTCATTTTTCATCTGTTTCGAAGAGAAACATGGAATTCTGTTGTTTCTGTTCCATATTAACAAAGTTATCAGGTTCAGTAATTCTATTTGCATATATCTGCTGGAGGGTTGAGTAGTACTCATTAAACGAATTACATATATAATAATGATAACGTTAACTCAGCAACATTAATAACTGAAGATTCGTGTTTTCCTGAACTGAGAAGGTACTACATTACGAAATATCGAATTCAGCCCATAATTTGAATATAAGGGTGGAATGATCACGTTTCGTATTGGTCTGTTATCTGAATCATGAACTGTGGTTATCTCATCAAACTCAAGATTTGAATGTTTCAAATTCTTCTTGACAGCCTAAATATTGGGGAGTTTTACTGAGAATGGATTAAATGAGCAAAAATATTCAAAACGAGTTATAAATTTAGCTGAAAAAATCAAATTCGAAAAAATAGCCAATTGGTTGATGAGTAATCAAAGAGAGGATATGACTTTTATTAAGCTAGTTTTATTCACTGATGAAGCAAGTTTCAGTAGATATGGAGTTATCAACTTTCACAATCTCAACTGTATATTACAATCTAAGCACCAAAAGAAATTAAATGTGAATGTATGGGCTGGTATCATTGGAATCCATCTTATAGGAGCATTCGCTCTACATGATCGTTTGAATGGAGAACGTTATTTGGAGTTCATTCAGAACTATTTGAATGGACTTTTGGAACATATTTCATTGCAAACCAGAAGAAATATGTGGTTTGTGCATGATGGCGCTCCTCCTCATTTTAGTTTGATTGTGCGGGATCACCTGAACCATATTTTTCCCAATAATTTAATTGGTAGAAGAGGGCCACATTAATGGCCAGCCAAGTCTTCGGATTTGAATCCAATGGTTTTTTTTTCTGTGGGGACATATCGAAAGTCTTGTATTTATGACTTGTTGAATATAATAACATTACATTGTGAAGCCAAACGCAACGATTCTGGAATACTATTCCAAGTACAGAGAGGGTGTCTTCAAAGACTTCTAAGATGCATTGAGAGGAGCAGGTTATATCGAGCAGTTTTTGTAGAGGATTTTAATTATTTTTGCTCTTGAGGATTGCGATTAATATTATTACGCTATGAGTTTTGTTAGGTAAATTTGTAATGAAGATTTTACCAATTATTTTTTTCGCCATTGAGAATAAAACTTTTCAAATAATGGTGGCCACTCTCATGTTGGATGTCATTGAATAAAAGTGTATTTAAATCAAAAATCGTTGCTCCGATCGACTTAAACTTAAATATATGTGCGGAAATGCTTCGTTTCCAAAATACAGGGTGTTGTAGTTTTTTTTTATTATGTTTTTTTTCAAATAACTTTCGAAATACTGACCTTAATTAAACGAAAATTGGTATTGAGAGGTTTTTTGACGTGTCGAATTCGAAACTGATGTTATTATTGCTCCTACTCGTAGGATGCGCCACCTAAAGGTTTTTTCTTTTTCGAAGAATTATAACTTTTTTTAGCGTACTTCTAGCACACTTTTCAGTAGAAAAATCAATTCCTCCATCATATCTACGTAAAAAAGCTACACTTGTTACAAGTCGCTATAAGCCACCGTTTTCTAGATATTTGTACTTGAAAATTTCAAGTCGATTATTTGATAATCTATGCGTGTTGAAGTTATTACCATTATTTTGCATTTTTCAAAAGAATGCTTAGGAAATGAATTTGACGTTAAAGTAACTAGTTTTGGTAATTACATAATATGTGACAGTTAAACGTTTTGTTGTTTTGTTGAAGTTTCTGTAAGTTTTAAAACACTCATTTTGAAAAAAAATATTATTTAAACAATAATACTTATTTAGCCGATATGCATTTTTTTTATGGCCTTGCGGATGGCAATCTGCCCGAAGCAAGACGTATTCACCAGGAGCGATTTCCTAATCGAGTACTGCCTTCAGCTCCAACATTTACCAGTCTCCACCGTCGTTTGGCAGAGGGTAGCTGATATTATTGGAAGACCACGAGCAGTTCGAACCCCAGAATTGGAAGAAGCTGTTTTGAACGCTCTCGGGGAGAATCCAGAAACAAGTACAAAAATAATTGCTGGAGCTCTCAATTCTACTCAGTCCACAATTTGGAGAATGATCCATGATCAACAATTTTATCCATACCATATTCAAAGGGTACAAGTTTTTTTGCCACGAGACTTTCCCCAACGCATTACTATATGTCAGAGGTTTTTGAGAAAATTGGCTGGAAATCCTCAATGTTCAAGATATGTACTCTCCACGAACGAGGCAAACTTCTCCCGAAATGCTATCACAAACTTTCATAACAACCATGTTTGGGCTCTGGAAAATCCGCACGCAGTTAGCGAAAGACATTATCGGTATTAATTTTCTGTAAATGTATGGGCGGCAATAATTGATAATTACTTGATAAGTCCTTTCTTTCTTCTGTTCCGACTGAGTGGCGCAACTTACAGAGACATTTAAGAAAATGAATTGCCGGGACTACTTCAGAATGTACCATTCGGAATTCGTATCCGCATGTGGTTTATGCATGATGGGGCTCCGGCCCATTCTATCGTTGTAGCCAGGGAATTCATTAACACTGTCTATCCAAATCGATGGATCGGTAGGGGTGTAGAAGAACCTAACCAGGCGTGGGCACCAAGATACCCAGATCTGAACCCGCTAGATCTTTATTTTTGGGGACATTTGAAGTCACTAGTTTATAAAACTCTAGTAGCAAACGAGGAAGATCTAAGAAACCGAATAGTAGACGCCTGTGAAACAATAAGAAACACACCAATAATTTTTGAGCGGGTACGAGATTCAATGACTAGAAGACTGAATGCCTGTATTTTCGCAGAAGGTGGACACTTTGAACAGTTTATTTGAATACAATTTAGTTTCCTTTATTTGATTTTATTCTATATATTCAAAATATCTTGAAATAAAATGTTGATATTTCTTGCAATTTTTATTAAAACAAATACAGATTTTGCACCCTTGATACAAAAATAACTATTTCAAACGAGAAAAAATAAATAGATTGGGTGGTGCCCCATACAAAAAACCAAAACTACTTACTTAAACGTCAAATTCATTTCCTAAGCATTCTTGTGAAAAATGCAAAATAATGGTAATAACTTCAATACGCATCGATTATCAAATATCGATTTGAAATTTTCAAGTCCAAATATCTAAAAACGGTTGCATATAGAGACTTGAAACAGGGGTAGCTTTCTTACGTAGATATGATAGAGGAATTGATTTTTTTTTTCTGAAAAATATGCTAGAAATACGCTTAAAAAAGTTATGAATTTTCAAAAAAGAAAAAGACCTGTAGGTAGTGCCCCCTACGAGTGAGAGCAATAATAACATCAGGTTCGAATTCGACACCTCAAAAAACCTCTCAATACCAATTTTCGTTTAATTAAGGTCAGTGTTTCAAAAGTTATTTGGAAAAAAACAAAATAAAAATAAAACTTTAACACCCTGTATCTTGGAAACAAAGCGTTTCCGGACATATTTTTTCCGGAAATTCATATTAGAATCACCTCCTGAAGTTTGTCAAAGTACTTCTGACTCACCCTGTATATATATATATATATATATATATATATATATATATGTGTTCGGATAGGTTTCCGCGGACATGATTATTATGAATATTGAAAGTTCGGGTTGAATCGCGTCTAGAAATTTGGTACTTTCGACGTTGGGCTTCCATTTTGGAGCCATTTTCAAGATAAGTGGAAAAAATATATAAATATAAATTATTGATAGGAGTAAAAGGGGGAAGACTACAACCTAGGAGTAGATCGATTGAGACCTCGGTTGGAAATCACTCTTTTACTCTTATCAATAAGTTATATTTTTTCCACTTTTCTTGAAAATGGCTCCAAAGTATATATATATATATATGTATATATGTATATATATATATATATATATATATATGTATATATATATATATATATATATATATATATATATGTATATATATATATATAAATATCTCTTTCAAGAACCTATTATTCGTGCGTGCACGTTGCATAGAAGCGTTACGTTTGAAACGTTAAATGACACCTTGGAATTTTACACTTATTGCGCCCAAAGGAAATTCACTTCAAAAATTAACAGAATGAATATTATTAGAGTGCTGTTTCATAAAGCAATAAAACAAACATGTTCTCAAAAAAATGTAATCAGGAAGTCACTGAAAAGAATAATCATATGGGTTAAATAAATGAACTCCCGCCATGTATTCCCCTGCATGTACTTGTTACGCATATAACTTGATACTTTAATTGATTGTGACAGGCGTGTATTTATAAACGCGCGAATGATAAAGTACCACGTCTGCTCTGGAGATGAACTGGGCAGCACCTGTTGGGAGTTCATCTCCGTAATCAAAACGAAGAGTTTCCTGAAACTGAAATATACTCACGGATTAATTCCGTTTAGTATGTGTTGATAATTTTGTCATAAATCATAAGGGAACTTTTCACAATAGTTGTTCGTTCCATATATTTCGAGACAATTATCACATCGATCTGAAAATTGGTAGATATTGCTGGTGATTCTCATCATGATAAGACAAGATAAACTGTCTTGTTTCGACATATTGAGAAAAAAAATTGTTAGCGTACGAGGAACACTATATACTGTAAAAGACTGGTTCACAAGTGCCATTTTGTTCCAAACCTGGAGGTCACTACCGAAAATTATGATTTAGGGCGCATTCGATTCGCAATGGAATCTAAAAAAAAATGTTCAGCTGTAAAATTGGGGCCGGCAAAAATTGCAAAAGTTATAAACAATTAAGTAAAAAACAAATATATGGTTCGGTTTTTTGAAAATATCTCAAAAACCATTTCAGATATCCGAAATTTATTAAAAGACCCTTATAGAGCAGGAAATTTCCCGGAACTGTGCTGGCAATATTTATAATTTTAATTTAGAGGGAAAAAAAGACTGCAAACGCGCGGCTTAGCTCCCGTGCGCACTGACCGAATCTGACATCTGAACAAAAAAAATATATTTTAACCGAGTAAATATTAAAAGTTTTCACCTCTATTTTTCAATTAATTATGCCTTTGTTAATTGAACAACTTTACTTGTTGAAAGTTATTATAAAAACCCTGATAATTGTTGAACTGAAAGCCTGGATTTTTTTCACTTCTTGAAGCTATTTCTCAAAGGCTTTGAAAAAGATCCCCATTGGCAAAACCAGAAAATTTTGATTTTTTACTTTTTTATTAACAATCAAAGGTATAAAAAAATTAGAAACGTATATAAAACAATTAAGGAAAGTTTTTTTTCTATTATCTCTATTAATTTGTTTTCTTGTTGCTGAAAGAAATATAAAAAAAAAATTTTGAAATTTTTAACACTTATTATTTGAAAAATTGTTATAAACAAATGCATTACCTACTTATTAGATTTAAACAAATTTTTTTTTAATCTTGTCATTAAAAAAATTTTCAAGAAAAAAAACAATTCTTAAATAAATTGTTTTATTGCTAAAAAACGCACTTGCTAATTAACAATTTTTTGTTGTTGTTAAATAGGAATATCAAGAAACCATTTTTTTTTATTTGTCACGTTTCTCTCATATTATGAAAGAAAGAGTTAGAGCTCTGGTGAAAAGCTTGGTTTGTTCATTGATCAATGTATCAAATATTCGAAGTGTTCTTGTCATATCTTCGATAGTTTATAAGTTATTTCATTAGCAATGAAGAAAAACAGAAAGGAGGCGACAAGTCAAAGTGCACATTTTTTTTTAATTATATAAAAAATAGAAAAAAAAAGTTTTTCAGGATTTTTATAGTATAAAAAAAATATATAGCACAAAAATTCATTTGTTTATGAAAAATTATTTGTTTAATAAACAAATGGAAAGTAAATAGTAAAAATATTTTTTTCATAATATGAGAGAACGTGATACATAATGATTAAAAAAAAAAGGTTTCTTACTATTTATATTCAACAACAAAAAATTGTTGATTAGCAAAGGCGTTTTTTGCATTGAAAAAATGTACTTAGGGAATGACTTTTTCCTTAAAAATCGTTATTCTTATCAATGACTAGATTCCCAGAAAAAAATTTGTTTAAATCTAATAATCAATGCATTTGTTTATAACGATTTTTCGAATAATAAAAGTTTAAAATTTATTTTTATATGGCTTTTATCAATAATAAAACAAATTAATAGGGATAATATAAAACAAAAATTCTTTAAATGTTTTATATACGTTTTTAATTTTTTTATACCTTTGATTGTTGAAAAAAAGTAAAAAATCCAAATTTTTCGATTTTTCCAACATGAATCTTTCTCAAAGCCTCTAAGAAACAGCTCCAAGCAGTAAAAAAAATTCTAGGTTTTCAGTTCAACAATTATCAGGGTTTATATAATAACTTTCAACAAGTAAATTTTTGTATTAACAAAGGCATAATTAATTGAAAAATGGAGGTAAACATTTTTCGCCGACGGATTATTGTTTATTGATATGTTTGGATAGTACCTGAATTTTTTATTTCTCAATATTGATATTTATTCGGTTAAAATAATTTTGTTCAGGTGTCACGGCTAAGCGTTTTCAGCCTTTATTTCGCCATTAAATTAAAATTATCAATATCGCCGGCACAGTTCCTAAAGGTTTTGAGATATTTTCAAAAAACTGAACCATATATTCGTTTTTTACTTACTTGTTTATAACTTTTGCAATTTTTGCCGGCCCCAATTTTCCAGCTAACCATTTTTTTCAGATGCCATTTCGAATCGAATGCACCCTAAATCATGATTTTCGGCAGTGACCTCCAGGTTTGGAACAGAATGGCACTTGTGAACCAGTCTATAATGGTTGGTTGATGCCACTTTTTCTAATAACTCATCCTAATAACCATAAATGTAGAATCATAACTCAAAATGCTGTGTTCGGAGAGATTTACGTGGTCAGTATCGTTTTGATAACTCAAATCTGAGAATTACGACGTTTTGGCTGCAGTTCTGTCGTTATTCCGTAATCACCACTGAATCTACCACTATACAGTAAGAACCACTGAAATTTTATATTTGCATGGTTGTAGTCACGCAATTTCCATCTATGGTAGCTAGTCCACTGTTCTATAACATGTTAGTGTCAATTTAGGTGTCTGAAACATTATGGCTACGAAGCAGAATGACCTTGAAGGTTTTCAAACTGGAAACAGGAAAATAACCGTAGCGGTAACCATCCTGGACCACTTAATTATCACTTAGAATCACGATCACTTTCAATATAGTATGATAGTTTCAGTGACGTTTTAGTAACTACCATCAAACCCTCAATGTGGCAGGCATTTGATTGTGATATATGGTGATGGATGCCACGTTCTTGCTATCTCCATAAGTGATTGCCATAGTCGCATTCAATAAAACTACAAAGTTACAATGATCTTTAAAATTCACCATGAATTGACCGTGGATTGGTCCGCGCAATGACAAAGGCTAACCTTTCACAAATTATTTTATTGTCTTTCACAAAAAGTTTGTTTTACCTGTTACGTGAAATATGAATGATATGTATTCAAAATGAAATGGGCTATGCGTTTTCAATAGACAAATTTTTGATTGTGTATGAGAAGGTTAATTAAATAGATGGATTTTTGCTTGTGCGACTGAATTCATATCTTACTTGTTAATTCAGTTTGCATAAATGACATTATTTTCATAACTTGTTAATTGATAATTGTTTTTTGATACTTGGAGCTGCATAAATCCAACATACTTGCTACATGTCCTTTTCTAACAATTGATGGACATGAAGTTCGGGGTTATAACGTTGCAGTGGCAGGTTATAATAGACGCTACGTGTTCGCCACTTTCAGGGTATAAGACCTAATGTAATTTTTAGGTTATAACTTTGAAGTGGTGAGTCATGAGCCGCGACGTGGGCGCCACTTGCAGGGTATAAGACCTAATGTAATTTTCTGGTTATAACTTTGAAGTGGTGAGTCATGGGCCTGTGATGTGGGCGCCACTTGCGTGTGGTGAAAAAGTTAATAAGTTAGTTCCACTGGCCATTTTATGATGAGAGGAACTTTAGAGTGGTATAATTTGCCACCTTACAAGAATCTGCTGCGTCGTCATCATTAGAGAAATGAACGAAATATTCCTCAAAGATTCATTTATTGTCAGTACTGCAACAAACGTAGTATTTGTTTCAAGTAACCAATATTGAGAAAACAAATGTTTTAGGAATACAAGTACACAATTTCAGAGGCGCGTTATTTCCAAAATTAAAATGTATTCCTTAAATAAAGAGTATTTAGATGGCGTGTACTCACAAGAGCTACAACACCCATATTTCACAGTTGAATTTCAATCGTGTTTACTTCATCTTGATCAGAAGTATTAAAATTCAATATACCCACTTACGTT
Organism: Gonioctena quinquepunctata; assembly: GCA_018342105.1. Lineage (NCBI taxonomy): Eukaryota > Metazoa > Arthropoda > Insecta > Coleoptera > Chrysomelidae > Gonioctena > Gonioctena quinquepunctata. The sequence continues at coordinate 416,534 of JAFIRS010000405.1, forward strand.
GTATGTAATATAGTCTAATACTTATAGTCGATCGAGTGTTACAAATGAATCAGGCAAAATAAAAGAATGAGGAACATTTATTATCAAAATATGTTGCAGGACAGAGATCGAGCTACATATCAATTACACAAGAGCAGTCAGTTGTTTAACGTGTCTAGTGTCGGCCACTGCATATCCACGTTTCTGCTAGGTGACCACAACTTGGTTGGAATGTGGCTATCTGAGATCGAGGAACGTAGGTCGGAACGTAGCGGCCACCACAAAAGTTGGTAGCCCCCGCGTGATAGGACCGTGTATATTATGTGGCAGTGGTTGTGGTCGTGGCCGCTACTTTCCGTCTACTAAAAATGTTACTTGGGATTCCTCAGGTGTAATCAATTGGGAAGGCCCTATTCTCATTTCACCCAGAGGTGTCAATATGCTTAGGTTTAGTCGCTTAGAGAAGAGTTATTTTCAAAGTGAAGTCCCAATCTGTTTACTCCTCAGATGTCGTCACTGTGGAGAAAAATGGTTTTATACTGGTCTCGGTCTGCGCGAGTTCAATTTCCTAGAGGCAAATTGCTTGAAGGAAAATTTCTGAATTCAAGCGACTATTTCCTCTCTTTTTTTTAGCACATCAAATGGCCGAAATTTCAAAAAGAGAAGCAATCAGATCAGTTTTATAGTGATAAAACGTCTTCTCGCTGTTTTATACTGATTATTCTTTGACATTTCTGGAAACCAATGGAAACTTTCAATTCAAATAATTCATGTACGTTTTGGCCAATCAAATCATTATTATAGTGGGAATATTCTACCTAGCAAATTGTCGCGGAAATGATTTGAGGTATTTTGTTTCAGCTGTCTGACAACGTATTATATTTTTAATTTGACGTCTGTCATCAATTCTCATGAAAAGTGAGAAATGAATAAAAACTGATATAGTACATTGTATCATTGTGCGTGGTGTTTGAGATCGTAATATCAAAAAATAATCTATAGAATACCACACGAGAGTTCGATAAAGTGGAAAATAATTATCCAGATTCATTTCTCAAACTTGTTGCCATTTGGCAATAGCCACTCAAGCCCGTTGGTTTCTATTGCCTGGCAACAAGTTTTCGAAAATCTGTCGAATTATTTTCACTTCATTCCCAGTCTCTTGTGATATTTAACCTGATGAAACCACCAGTAGATTCGAGATTGTTTTGCGATAAAACCACACCATGTCCTGTCATTATTTGTCAACGCATTCAATTCATATAGTATATATATAATTGAATTCCTATGAGGAAATAGGAATAACAAAATTGATTAAATGATGGATTTTCAGCTCACTACATACAGTGATTTGATATTGGAATTCAAATATATACCTTATTCAGTCTGTTGAATGAGCCAAGTGAGGCAGTGAATGATTTAACTCCTATATTCTCAGACAATTAATAAATGCTGTGGAGTAGTGGTAAGGTAACCAGACAGTCACGCAAAGTCAAGCAACGTCAGGCGCGGTTCGTACTTGGATGAGTGACCGCTTGGGGACATCGTGTGTCGTCGTTGCCTTCTAGCCGTTTTTTTAATTATCATAGATAAAAAAATTATCCATTTAATATTTCGATAAACAATGAGAACCACTCTCATACATAACTTATTTTTCAGAATGTCACGTGAATGGTTTGGATTCGATTCCTAGCAGTTGGTATTTTTTTTATCAAAATCAGTTCCAGCTACAACAATATATTATTTCATAGTGAAAAAATTATATATATATATATATATTGTTATGTTATGTTATGCCAGTTATGAGTTTTAAAAGGAAAAAACCCACAAAAAGAATAATTAATGAATAGTTATTAGTTTCAAGAGATCGTTTTTACATAATTTTGGAAGTTCTATTTATTTGTAAGCCTATGTATAATATGGATAGATAAAAATGTCAAAATACTATAACACAATCAATTTCATACACTGTCATAATGATTATAACCCATAATTGGTAAAAAGACAACAAAAAGTCTAGATTTACAAAATTTTCATGAATAAAAAGTGATCAACACATTTATAAATTTGAAACATACAGTATATGAAATTGTAGATAACTAAAAGTAAAAGGTAGAACAGCAAACTTCTTGATGAGATTAGCCAATCAGGGAATAGATGGTCATATGGAAAATTGGAAATTGTGAGAGAATAACAACGGGGTGATCTCATAAGCAATTATTATTGAAATTTGTAAATAGTAATAAGAATGGAAAAATAGTTGTATATATAAATTATATAAGATGAACCCAAACAGTGAAATGTGACAATTTGGTGCGCGAATTCAAAAATTCAAATAAAAAAAGAGGAAGGAAAATTCGTATCTAGGTGACAGAAAACAAAGCCTATAGAGGATCGAAAAAAATTTTAGAAAGGAATGCCACGCATCATTTTTGGAGAAGAAAAACGAAATAATTCCAACATTTGAAGAACAAAACCAATATTACCTTAATTATACAACATATCCAAGTATCCAAAGCTGATTTCTGCATATGTATGGTTCCTATTTATGGTATTGGAGTTCCTGATAGAGCTTGGAGTGAGAAGGGATCCAGTTTCAGGGCATATTTTGAACACCGACATTTCCAGCCAGGTATAAAAACTTTTAATAGTGCACATCCGGTCCTGAACAATTTCACAAATAACGTATTTCACATCTGAAGAACTTTATTTCACTTTATTTTGAACTATAACAGAAAACTTCACTCTCAAGGAAAAAGTGAGGTTCTGTCTATCTATCCATGAGTTCATTTTTATGATTATCCGTGAATATTTGTAGATTCACATTAGTATAAGTTATTTCTCGTAGGCCAGGTAAAATTAAGTCTTCCTGAATAAAGGAAATAATTGCTTTTGATACTTTGTTGTTTGTTTTCTAACAATGATCAACAATCATTCCTACGACCATTGAATAAATTGAGTTTTTACATATCAAGTAGTGGCTAAATTGCCTTGAACCGGCTATCTGAGATAAGAGGTGTACCAACTGTGCTAGCTGTGGTAAGAAAAATGATAACAATTGGCAGCAACGTGACGAGAGAACAGTGACGTAGCTAGCAATTATTATTACATCATTGCAATATTATACAGGGTGAAAATACTTATCTATATCATATCAATCTGGCTCACAAAGAATAGCAAAAATTATTAGCAATCTTATTATATAAAACAATTTTTTTTGCAAATATCATTACATAACAATATATATATATATATATATATATATATATATATATATATATATATATATATATATATATTGTAAGTTTATGAGTGAGTTCGAAATGAGTGAATAATCAGTTTGATAATGAATTTTGAAAAGATTCCTTCGAACGAGAAGAATTGTTGTAACTTTCCACGTTGAAATTTCGAATATAACATGAGTTCTGGTAGTTTCATTCAGTTTTAAATGAGATTCGGGAAATATTCTCATCAAATATTATTCGTGCTAGAGGATTTAATCGAAATTTGTATTAAATTTTTTCCCCATGAATTTTGCCTCTAAGAAATTCAATTCGTGCAATTTGCGGCCTTTTTCTCAAAGATCAAACCACTCAATGCTTTTTCAAAAATAAAAAATGAGATAAAGCCCCTAGCACTTATGATATTACCCTCGATTAAATCCTACAGCACGAATGACATATTCTGAGAATATTTCCCGAATCAAAATGATGGAAAATAATTCCAAAAAGCATGCTCTATTCGAATTATGAACAGATAATACCTTTATTTATTCAATGAAATTCCCCATTATTGATGTACTTCGAGCAGTCGTTTCTCTGTGCTGTAGACGGTTAATGCGAGTAGAAAGAAATGTTGAGGGAAGATTAATAAGAGTGGGAGCGAGACAGAATTCTTTCCACATGTCACTGCAGTCCAGCTGTAGGGTTTGTTCGTTTGTATAGCATTTAGGAAACAATGTATCTTTCTCGAACTCACGTTACTTCTGAGTCCATTTCTTTTAAAATCTCTTGAATGCAATTGAAATTGGTGGAATGAGGAATGAACAGACTTTCAAAATAAGTTTCAAGATTTCGCTTTGCGCTTTGAGTGATAGTTGATAAATAGAAATGATATTTCGAAATATTGGTTGTTGATAACGAATATCTGAAATGATTTCTCGGTTGAAAGTAATGTGTTCATCCTCCATGAATTCGTGAAATAAATAGCTGCAACCATCGTTATATAACCATAACATAGGAAGTTCATGTAGATGTTTGAAGAGTCGCAGAGAAAGGTATCGTTGAATTATATTATCCTCTCATTTGAGTTTGACCAAGGGGACCTAAATCTTTGAATTACTTCACACCGAATGATTGTGTAGACATAGAACTTTGACAGGTTGACAGGAGCTAGTGTGCCCTCATTGCAAAGCTAGTGTACATTTATCAGTATAAAACAGCGGAAAGATATTTATCACTATAAAACTGGTTTGATTGGCTGAGAAATTTCATACCATTTGATTGATTCAAAAATAATGAGGAAAATAGTCGATGAAATGAATCTGTACATTTACACAGTCGTTGTTTTGGGGTGACATACAATTATTAGCAACTTAAGATAATATTATATCAATTTTACTCAATATTCCACACAATTCATACTCCACTTCATCTTGGTTTATCCGTATTTTTAACTTTTTGGCTCACTTCGCAAACTATCACCTATACGAACCGAAATTCGATATCACGAAATTTACATGACTGTGAGATGAATTGTAAAACGAAACATACACTCGTAATAATTATTATGAAACTGCGAGTATCATGTGATAAACGAAATATCAGTTACCCACATCATGCACTTAACCACAGTGAATTTACAAAAGCTTTAACATTTCTGACACGTAGGAGGTTGTCTGTTCCTACACACGTAGTGCTTCATTCAAAAATCAACTTTAACGCACTTTCATATGTAGAAACGATGTATATCGCATCTTGTAAACTGAGCGGATACATCGATCACGGATATTTTTCCTAAAATGCACAGAACCTGGTGGTCTCCGAGTACACATGAGTGCGTTTATATGTTTATAGCCAATCGCCGAGAAATAAAATACACAAGAAGCACACGGGAGAGTCCGAGTTGGGTCCCAATTCTAGCAGGTATATTTACTTATGGTTCATTGGGTCCGACCTAGGGCTCAATTGGGTCCCCGTAAATATTGAAATAATTAGTTAAAACCGAATTTTAATTCAACATTGTTGCCGCTGTAGAATATAATTTTTTTCAAAATTTTATGGTACTCAGGTTTTGACAGTTCTAACAACCATTCAAATTTTGTCATTTTGTGTGTGTCATATGAAACAATTTCACCCAATCATGTCAACATCATACTGATAATTGCATCCAGTGCAATTATCAATCACTATGACAACATTCCAAATAAATTTCAAAATGTCACATTTTGGCAATGCGAATGTTCAAAGTATAAATGCGCTTATCAAAGAAAAAATTCCCAGAAATACAATCTACAGTCACAAATACATTCGGGGAATATTTATGGAATTTTGCTGCGAACGAGAATACGAATCAAATGAACATAGAAGCTTAGAAGAATTGGCGTTGATACTAAAAGATTGGGCGGGCAATATGAGAAAGAAAGACGGGACCGAATTCAAAGGAGCAACGGTGAAGAGACTGTGGAACGTTTCGTGCAAACTTTTGTAAGAAAAGTACTATAATGACTATAATATTATGATTGACCCGTTTGACAATATAGTATTCAAACCAGCCCGAGATGCTCGCGATGCAATCAGGAAGAAACTACAAGCAGATGTAAACGTAAGTCCAGTTCAGTTTCGTCAAATTTGTCTGAAGTTAACAAAATAATATTGCTATGGGATGAAAATACTCCTGAAGGTTTTATTCGTAAATTTTACCATATTGCTGCTGCCGAAAGAAGAACATCATCCGATAAGACCTGGTTTAACAGAAACTGCTCTAGAGCTGTGGCTTCCAAACAGGCAGCATACCATCGATGGCTAAAAAATCCGGGCCCTGAGACCAGAGCAGCATATGTCGAGGCTAGAGGCATATGTAAAGAGACAATAAAAAGCTCAAAAGATGCCCACAAAGCCAAAATAAGATCAAAACTTGCTGAATGTCCTAACGGATCCCGTTCATTTTGGTCTTTCGCAAAGCTGTGGGAAGAAATTTCACTTCCAGCTCATTTCCTCCACTAACCAAAGAAGATGGAACACTAGCAACGACTGCCCAGGAAAAAGCCAATATCTTTGCGCACCTATTTGCTGGAAATTCCACTCTGGATTCATCGGGAAAACAACCCCCGAACATTACACGTATTGACAGTCACATGCCCGAGATCACCTTTCGCCAACGTACTATCAGAAAGATTTTGCTGGGTCTCAACACCAACAAAGCCTGTGGATCTGACGGAATCCCGCCGATTGTTCTCAAGAAATGTGCCCCGAACTAACACCTGTTCTTTGCAAGTTGTTCAACCACTCTTACAATTTGGGGGTATTTCCGTCCAATTGGAAAATTGCAAGAGTACAGCCAGTCCCTAAAAAAGGCAAAAAGGCCCTACCTAGCAACTACAGACCTATCGCACTGCTATCTATTATTTCAAAGGTCATGGAAAAAGCCATCAACATCGAACTCATGAAATATCTGGAAGACTCAGGAATTGTCAACGATAGGCAATATGGCTTCCGCCATCAGAGATCAACTGGTGACCTGCTCGCTTACGTCTCACATATATGGCAGCTATCTATTGAAAAGCATGGAGAAACTTTAGCTGTGGCATTAGATATCTCCAAGGCGTTCGATCGAGTTTGGCACCAGGGACTCCTCGCCAAGCTTCCGTCTTATGGCTTGCCGCCTCAGCTGTGTTCTCTGCTTGCTAGTTTTCTCTCAAACAGGTCTCTCCATGTAGTGGTCGATGGAGTTTCATCTGACACTCTACTCATAAATGCTGGTGTTCCGCAAGGATCCATTCTCGCACCAACACTATTTCTACTTCACATCAACGACCTGTTGAAATCAACTTCATGTCCAGTACACAGCTTTGCCGATGATAGTACCCTCCATACCGCTTTCTCTTCCAGGGCCCCTATATCAGCCCGTGAAACCAGAAATGAACGAGGAAGAAATGTTAATAATATAAATATGGACTTGGCAACAATTCTCGAATGGGGATCTAATAACTTGGTAGAATTCAATGCAAACAAAACACAAGCATGTCTTTTCTCTAGAAAAGCCGATCTCACTGTGCCTAACATAACTTTGTCAGGAGTAACCATACCACTGAAGTCATCCATATCGATGCTTGGTATTACTATCAGCAATAACCTTTCCTGGGAAAATCACGTCAGGTCCATTGTCAAAAGTGCATCCCAAAAACTTGGTTTTTTGTTTCGTGCCAAGAGCTATTTCACCCCCACTCAGCTGCTTATGATCTATAAGGCACAGATCCGACCTGTCCTGGAATACTGTTCCCATATTTGGAGCGCGGCACCTAAACATATCCTGAGGCTATTGGATTCTGTCCAAAAAAGGGCAATTCGTCTCGTCGATGATGCCTCGCTTACAAACTCGCTCACTTGTCTGGAACACCGTAGAAAAGTTGGCGATTTGTCTCTATTTTATAGATATTTTCATGGGCGATGCTCTTCTGAAATATCAACAATCGTTCCTGCTTTGGCAGTCTCTTCGAGATTAACCCGTCAAGTTCAGTCATCACACCCCTTCGTGGTCACTTTGGAGACCTGCAGAACATCACTTTCCAAAGACTCGTTCATCCAACGAACAGCGAGGCTTTGGAACTCATTGCCTAGGGAGGTGTTCCCCGAGGCATACAACCTTCAGAAATTTAAGAAGAACACCAACTCCTACCTTCTTTCCCTAGGTTCCCACGATGTTCTCTGAACATTACAGGATATCCTTTTTCGTGGGAACCAGAACATAAAAAAAAAAAAAAAAAAGAATTAGCGTGGCGAGGAGGAGGGCAGTTGCTTGTCTGGTGGATTTTTTTCAAATCGAGAAAAATAAGGATGACTCTCCAACAAATCGCACTGAATACAATCCGATGTTCAGTTAAACGTGCCAAGGTGCCAAGCAGCCTGAAAATCTGGCAGTTCTGATTGAAAAGGTGAAGAGTGTTGTGAGGTTATGTTAAATTTCCGTTGATCAGTTCTGTAGACTTCTGCATGTAGTGGCTTCAAACAAAAAAAACCGTGAGTATGTGATATTCAAAACATATGTGGTGGATAAATATGATGCATATGAACTTGCAAGAAAACCACCAAAACTATGAGTTCATATCTTTATTTTTTCCCGTTTACAATTATCCCGAAGAGAACTGCATTCGAGGAAAATGTAAAAATGTACTTTGGGGTAATTGTCAATTGAAATATTCTGCATATTTGATTAGCATCAATTGATTTTGAATGTTTACTTCTTCCAGACATGCCACGTAAATATATCCGAAAGAGACCTAAACCAACTTACACACAAGAAGATTTAGCAAACGCTGTAAATGATATTCTCAATAGGAATAGAACTTATAAGGAGGTAGAAGATACTTATGGTATACCAAAATTTGTAGTTTTTATCGAATTGAAGGACGAAAAGTACCAATTGATAAAATGGGAGCTGGGCGTCCCCCAAATCTATTGATTGAGCAAATTGTTGAAACTGGGATATCCTGCAACACCCCTTACTTTTGAACCCCAGATTTTAAATTATATGATTCAAATTTAACAAGGTGAAATCACTTTGCCGATAGGCTGCTCAGATGGATACGGTTAGGCCGTGAGTAAGGTTCAATTAATGACTTTTCCTAGTTAATCAAATTTGGCCACTAAAAAAATTATACATTAATTAACTTGACTAGTTCAATAGTTGGGCGCCAGACTTGCTAAAGACAAAAGTCAAAGATAAATAAAATTAAATAAATGTTACCTAGCTTGTATGGGAAGGCAAATAAATATGCAATAAATCAACTTAACAAATTTATTCCAGTTGGAATTCTGAACACGATAAAAAAATTTACAAATACTAGAAAAGTATTTAACTTCTCTTGAAAAAAAATGGAAAAATTACATAAAAAAAAGAACCAGTAATTTTGACTCTGATCAAAATTCGAACATTTACACCTATGATTCCTCCAGTTGTTGGTCACGAATATACCTTCGGAGATCTTGAGCGAGATAGAGGAAGGCTAGTTTCTTGAAGCTGGTCCCAGCGGTTCTAGGAGGAACTTGGTTTCAGCGGTTACGATTAAGATGGTCGTGGGTGGTTCTATAGTTGGTTTTAGACCCCCTTATCGGCGTGAATTGAGTTGATCTTCACGGACCAGTGCTGATATTGATGTGCTGTAAGACCTCCCAGGCTACTAGTCCTTCCGTCTCCGTAGATGGGTTCCCTCCGTGGTATATATCATGCGAAGAAGATGATAGGAATCAAAATATGTAAAAAAGGGGAGAAGAAGGATATCCTTTGAACCTAAGTTTTATGTTTAAATTTTAATCGAAGTCAAAAGAAAGAAATAAAAAAAAAAAGACGAGAAGGTTACAGTGAAAGAACAAAGATAATAAATAGCAATTCAATCTGCTATTCTGGAGTTAAATTTATATAATTTTATTTAAAAAAAATAAAAATTCAGTTAAATTTTGAAAAAGGTAAGTTTTGATAAGGTTCCAAGGGAAAAAAATTTAAGGAAAGGTATTCCAAAAGAAATATAAAAATTTCCTTCAAATTTTACCAGAGAACAAATATAGTATTTTAAAGCAAAATACTATAAAATTGCCAGAGAAAAAATCTATTATTTTAAAGCAAAATATTTAAAGGTTGCCAGTACAAAGATATATTATTTTAAAGCAAGTGCCAAAGGAAAATATAGCGTTATAACCAAAATACTCTAGTAAGCTACAAAAAATATAGGGTTTCTGAACCAAGATAATAGTCAGAGTAAAAGTATACTCTTCAGCCAAGATAAGAAGAGAGAGACACACGTCTTTCAGTGAGCACGACTCTCTTAGATACAGATAAATAATTCTTTTTATTGAAGAATTTCCAAAGATAAACCGAAGAGGGAGACCACACGTCTTTCAGTGGGCACGACTCTCTTAGATAAAGATAATGTTAAATAATTCTTTTAATTGAAGAATTTTTAAAGATAACTGAAGGGGAGACCTCACGTCTTTCAGTGGGCACAACTCTCTTAGATAAAGATAATTTTAAAGGGGGAATTCCCTTTTCAAATCGATAAACAGGTAATTCTCAAAAATTAGAATGAATCTCCCTGCTCTTGGCGACAAGGTAGTAACTGAAGTGAATTGACTCTGCAACGATCAAAAATCAAATAAGCTACACTGGGAATTAAATAGAGTAATATATATAAGAAATTTATTAAACAGAAATCAACTTTACGCTTGAGGCATATATTGAATCGAATCGAGTGTTCTGAGACCGTTAGGCCAGAGGTACAACTCTCTCTGTAAGCAATTCTTTCTCAAGAGAAAAGAAAATTACTCTCATAAACATATAGTTATGAAATAAAGAAAATTGCTTACCAGAGAGCCGTCCTATTAGTCACTCCAAACGATCAAATACGCCCTTCACTTCAATTGGAATCCTTGGAACAAACCGGTGGTTGTGTGAGGTACATAAGCTCTAGTCCATTCAAATTACCAATTAACTGGTACCTAAAAAAATGCAAAAGCGTAGAACTGATAACCAATGAAAAAAATCAGTTCCCAATATTCGGAACAGATGTTACGTTAGCCACAATATGTGCTATGAATGATTTGTCAAAATGGCCGAAATATCTATCTTTAACCTTCAAAAATTACCATGCGGTATATCCAAGAATTCTAATATTACAAGCATAAGAAAAAACAAGAGAATGCTAATCAGCTACAACATTAATTAAAAGATAAAGAGAATAATATTACTCTAAACTCCAGCAGTGAAACTTATTTCATCTATAGATTGTACAAATCAAAGCCAACTCACTCAGTACATCTGCCTATCTCGACGTTCTATTCAAGAAAGAGCACGATTATCCTTTCGGTTCGACGAAATCACAGTTCACCTGTTTTTCATTCTCGGTTTCTTTCCTATTTAAAAAAACTTGGAAAAAACCAAACGCTCGATAAACGCGATCGACACGAAAATGAAATGTCACGGTCACACTGTCAAAATACCATTTTCTAGGGACAATAATGAACGTACATTCTTCACGACCTGAGCGCAGTGACTACTGACCCGTACTACCGTAAAGGTAACCGGAAAAGTTATGAGAAATTGGTTATGTGTAAGGACGTAACGAAAAATTCGTTACAATCCTTGTAATAAGGATGAAATAAAAACTCTCGTTGGCGAATACGTCAGATCCCACAATTTGAAAACACAGTTCAAGGAAGGAATACCAGGCGATGATTGGTACTATTCTTCTATGCATAGGCATCCATCATTATAATTCAGAAAACATGAACTTCTTCAGACGAGCCAAATGGATGCTCGAGATCCATTTGTAGTTCATAATTTTTTCAATGAATTGGAAAATATCTAGTTAACAACATTGGACTAAGCAACAAACCTTCTTTCGTATTTAATGATGACGAAAGTGGTTCTTCAACTGATCCAAAGAGGCTCAAGGCTATTGGTGAAAAAGACAAACCACTCTCCAGAATATCAGGAGGTTCTAGTCGAGAATCTACCACAATTCTTGCAACAGTATCAGCAGATGGTTATTGTCTTCATCCACTTATAATTTTCAAAGGGGTGGCAGTTCAGGCAGGCACTTATGATAAGGCATATCCCGATACGATGTATACTTGTTCCTCTAATGGATGGATTTTTCAATGGTTCTCAGCATCTTTCATTCCCCATGTGAAGATTTTTAGGAAATCTGAGGGATTGCTGGAGCAGGCTGTTATTTTGATGTACGATGGTCATAGTAGTCATATTAGTTACAGAATCGTGAAGTCTGCGTTGGATAATAATATTCATCTTTTGAAATTTCCCAGCTCACAGACATATGTGTGTTTGAGCCAGTAAAAACAAGCTGGGAGAAAAAATTGATAGGTTTTGGCGGAATGCAGCTTGAAAAAAAAACAGACAGGTTGGCTGTCAAAAAGAGAATTTGTTGAATTGCTGGAAGAAGTTTGGAAATAATCTATGAAGAAGGAAAATGTTATTAAGGGATTTCAACAGGAACATTGGCTGTGGATCGAACTGACTTGCCTGAAAAAATATAAGAATAGCCTTGAAGGCAGAGGAAATGAACCAAAAGGTAATCACACCATTTCAGCAGATTCCAGCAGTAAGTTTCTGCAATTGGTGATAGATCATGCGTTCCTAGCGTAGTCATTCAACAATTACCCGATGAACCGTCTTCAAGCAGTTCCAAACAAAAATCAATGTATCCCTTATCTGAGGTTCATTCAACGCTGATGAAACAGTCAATTTCCATATCACCTGAATCCAGCGAGCTCACTCCAAATGGCATCAGCAATTTATTCGCAAAGAAGATCGGTTTCTCCGAACGGCGCTTCGGTTCGACGGCAGGTTGTACCTCGATTGATACCTGTTAAATATGGCGAAATTTTGACGACCGAACAAGTATTGAAGAAATTAGAAGAAACTTAGCAATCTAGAAACACTAAAAAAGGACAGAAAAGAAGGGAAAATAAAATAAAACTATTAGCAGATGAAATTGAAGATGAATCAAACCTTTGTCAGGACTCATCTGATGATGATAATCTTGATATTATCATTGCGAAAAAAACTCCAGAAGTTCATTATGAAAAGCCAGAATGGGGTAGCTTGAAAACTGGCAAGTTCATACTGGTAGATTTTGTGGGTGGTCACAGAAATAAAAATCATTATGAACACAGCAGATAAACTTTGATGACGGGAATATAGGGATTCAAGGATATCAAAGACACAATCACTGCTCAACAGAGTTCACAGACAAATATAATGATTTGAGCACCATATAATCTGAAATGATACAAGGTATCTTACTGGATTCAATAATGAGATAACAAGATCGTAAAATGATATACGTGTTTTCAGGCAGTGTTGCTGTTTGCGAAAAATAGTTGAATTTCATATTTCATAATGCTGAAAATATTGTTGTAGCCCTAGAGTTTCCTGAATAAATATTATAGCACAAGTAAGTGTCAAGTTTTTTTCATTTCGGGGTAATTGTACATGAGCTATCATGAAACCACTATATGCAGCATTGGGTTTGTTTCCAATTCCCCAGACTTCAGGTCAGCAAGACTGAAGAGGTTGAAAAGATAATCATTTAGTTTTATCCCTATGACCAGGGCACTATATTCAGCATTGGGTTTGTTTCCAATTCCTCAAACTTCAGGTCAGCAAGACTGAAGAGGTTGAAAAGATAAACATTTACTTTTATCTCTATGACTAGGGGTAATTGTGAAAATGGAGGGGTGAATGTAAATGGTTAATAAAAAAAAAGTATTGAATAGATTTGTCCCAATAAGAAATATATGCGCTCAAAACATGTATTAACTTGTATATGTAGGAAAGTTGGGAGAAATAAAATTAAAAGGGCTATTTCATGCGAAATAATTCAAATCCTTTGAAATTTATTCACAAATACCCCACCTGACCCTATACTTTGAGGATAATTTGTATATGAATAGAAAATCAGAGTAGAATTCCTTTTTTATAAATACCTACATATGGTAAGAGAAGACAAACTTATCCTTTATAGCATTAAGGTGAAATATCAATTTATGAAGTTTAAAGTTGGGGTTTAAAATGCCTTAGTTTCATCTTCGTGCTTATTGTTATGGTTAGAAAAAATAACAACGCCAAAATAAAAAGATTTTTCGAATGGCTTAAAATCTCTCTGATGTCTTGGAATTTGTGATTGTGAATAGCCATGAAAATACCTGTAAGATTTTAAACGAAAAACGTGGGGCGCATGAAATAGTGTAACTACCTGTGTGGCTACCTGTCGTTGAGAAATCTCACACAATAGTTTATTTGCAGTGCAATAAAATTATTAGTGTTATGGTGAACGATTCATGCATCAATTGTCGATTATATCGATTTCCAATAGTAAAAAGTATTGTCATAGCTATTAAAACTTCACGATTACAAATTTTCAGGATAATCTGTATGGGATTAGGAATCTGTATAGGGCTGGGGGAAATTATTTTATACTATTTGGTTCGTTTCAAAAACGTGGTATATCAAAATGTTTTTATTTATTCGAGTAATTCATTTTTGTCATTATGGAATGATGAGTCAAACCCTAATGGCAGTTTTCATGCGATATGCTTTATAAAAAAAATAGTCACAGTATAGAAGCTGTTTCCAAAGAATATCGACGTTTTTAATTAGTCCAAGAAACTCCGAATGGGTGATATTGTTTGCAAAGAGTATCAGCTCAATTCTTAATGCAATTCAATAGAGTTGTGGAAGTTCTTTTATCCCTTCTCAGTGTGCTCGAATGATGTTTCGTATTCACCGTACAAATTAGAAAACCTCGTTTCTTCACATGCCATGAAATTTTATTCTGAAATACTACAATCTGCTCACATGTTTGACGGGATATCTCAGTTCTCGTCGTAATAATTCCGTAGAGATTTCATCAATCCACTGATGTTTATTAATCCTGATTTTTGTAACTTTCAAGTTACCAACCGCCCGTCGTGACCTTATGGGAATGAAAACGTCCAAAATGTGTTACTATGCCGGAGATGACCTAATCTAAATCGAGAAGACCACAATTAAAGCTGTCAAGAGCAATTAGAGGATATGATGACTTATAATACTATCGGAACTCATTATGTCATCACAATGAATAAAATTAGCTTCCAGCTGGATTGAATATTTTGACACGTCTGCATATCTAACCTACACCAAATCACAAAGGGTATCCCATATTGAAAGTGTACAAAGTTGATGTAAGAATTGACGATATCAGTGTGCAGATGTTTGGAAATAACACTGGCAGATATTCAGAATCATTTATCAATAACACCGTATGGATATAAAACATAAACCTGTGCTGAGTTTCTGGAGGTTTCGATTGTTGGTGAACTCGAGATACAAAATACGTTGATTGATAAGTATATATTTCAACAATCACTGGGTCCTGAAATTTTTTTCAATCGAATTTGCTGAATTTTTGTGTTCTCTATGGATAAGATTTCTAATTGAAATTAAAGTTATCATGAATTTTGCGACTGGTCCAGGCCGGCAGATATGTCTAGAATATTCGTCACTTCCGGTGGTTTTTGCGATTTTTTGCGAAGGAATCCTATAATACAATTTTTTCATAATGTGTGAGTACTTTATTGTAGATATAGATTTTGGATATTCTTCACAAAAACGGCATGTGCATTTCCAAAGAAAAATAGGAAAATCGAAATAAAACGTAAAATAATTCAAGATGGAAGAGTTAGAGGAATTGTAATCCAATATTTTTTTTTTATTGAGAATTACTTTGTTATTATTGAATTGAGTTTGATGTTGGCCGAATGGTTGTCAAATTTCCTAAACTCTCAAATTTATAGCTTACACGTGTAAAGGGTTGTATTTCCCTACAATCAAATTCTGACGCCCAATTACGGTTTTCCGGTTTCCAGGGGTCAATATGGTGATGACAAACTCTATGGGGGCCAGAAGGGCAGATTTAACTTACCGTCAACTGGGCTTGGGACATCCCAACAAACATTTTGAGTAAAATTCACGTCATTTCGACCTCCAAATAGTTCAGCTCCCAAATTTTAATTCTCACGTTATAATTACCTGACATTTACCAATATGGGAAAAGAATGGAAGTAATTCAGAAGTCAAAAATTGGGCAATCAGGACATTTTTCTTTATAAGTCGAAGGCATGAATAGGTAGAATTGCCTTCAGAATAGTCGACTGATATGGTAATAATGTCTACCTATTGTAGGTTATGAACACTAGAATAAAACAAACAATCGATGGTTAGAAGAAGATGATAAAAGTTTACTGTATATCTTAACCTACATGCTCATTTGTAAAAGCTTTCAAGATGAACATGGCGTATGAAAAAAAAATGCCTAGAAACGTACAGCAGAGAATTATGTATATAAGTGATGGTTTCGCATTCATATCTAGTTCGGATTTTATTTGCGATACAAACTTTCCTTTGATAATGTTGAATTTTACTTATGTTAAACAAGTGGGTCCCTTCAAAATATAAAACTTTTATAGAAAAAATTCATAAATTTAAGTGTACTTCTTCCACTTTTTCCATCGAACACTGCAAAAACTAATTTCATAGATGAAGTATGTATATACATATCATATACACCAATTGTTTCACTATCTATGATTGAAATGTGGTCGATTCAAGAAAACTATGGATCATTTTTGCAATGGCGGAAAGGCTTCAAGCCAAAAAATAAGGCGTCTATCCCATATTTCCAAGACGCATTTTCCTAAAATTTCAACTTTTCAACCTTCATCCCTGACTTTGAAGTCCATTTTCCATATCTTGGGGTTTCAGACCCTTTCGCATTGTGGTCACGTGATGAAAAACAAATTTGTTATGGGATGTTTTTCCATAAGAAATGTCTATATGTTCCGTTCTCTGGTTGGATTGGAATCGCAATAAAAAAATCGCCGCCATAAAAAGGCGTGGAGCCCATAGTAGAATATTCATATGTACCACATAAGTGGGAACATGATGGCTCTGATCCTTGGACATTGGGGGAAGTGAAGGTTCTGATTATATTCTCATCCTGGTAGCTAATCGATAGTAGTTGGTGGAATACCTAGAAGGTTTATTGATTCCATTCGAATTTCTATTAGGCATTTTATAGATTTCTAAAATTCAGCTCCATAATAAATTATTTGAAGAGAGTGAATTGTATCATGTCATCCTCATCCGAATCGATTCGGTCTTCAATATCTGATAATAGATCAAGTTATTGAATGAATGTGTTTTTTTTTGTGGAGGAACAACGTTTCTTGATATGTTTTTGGGTAACCTTCCACAGTCTGAAAATGAAAATATAATCAGGGAAATCTATACAGGTGTAGAGAGGGCAAACTAATTAGTTCCCCCCGATAAGTTATTGCGTTCACCAAATTATATTTTCTAATTTGTTTGCCCTTTCTACACTTGTATAGATTTTCCTGATTATATTTTCATTTTCAGACTGTGGAAGGGTACCCAAAAACATGCCAAGAAAAGATCAAGTTACTTTCAGGATTTACATTTTTTGCAACTTCGACTTCGTTTTAGACACTCAGTCTGAATAGAATTTTTTTGTAGTAATTTGTAGTAGTTCCCCCCGATAAGTTATTGCGTTCACCAAATTATATTTCCTAATTTGTTTGCCCTTTCTACACTTTTATAGATTTTACTGATTATATTTTCATTTTCAGACTGTGGAAGGTTACCCAAAAACATGTCAAGGAAAGATCAAGTTACTTTCAGGATTTACATTTTTTGCAACTTTGACTTCGTCTATATAGAATTTTTTTGTAGTAATCTCGCCCTCATTGTGGAACAGTGGGTATAAACTAGGACAAAAGAATTTTAATATAAACAAAGAAGTATAATTTCATTGTTCCTGGAAAATTCTTTACTTATAAGTTATTTTTTTTTTATGTTCTGGTTCCCAAGAAAAGGGATATCCTGTAATGTTCAGAGAACATCGTGGGAACCAAGGGAAAGAAGGTAGGAGTAGGTGTTCTTCTTAAATTTCTGGAGGTTGTATGCCTCGGGGAACACCTCCCTAGGCAATGAGTTCCAAAGCCTCGCTGTTCGTTGGATGAACGAGTCTTTGGAAAGTGATGTTCTGCAGGTCTCCAAAGTGACCACGAAGGGGTGTGATGACTGAACATGACGGGTTAGTTTCGAAGAGACTGCCAAAGCAGGAACGATTGTTGATATTTCAGAAGAGCATCGCCCATGAAAATATCTATAAAATAGAGACAAATCGCCAACTTTTCTACGGTGTTCCAGACAAGTGAGCGAGTTTGTAAGCGAGGCATCATCGACGAGACGAATTGCCCTTTTTTGGACAGAATCCAATAGCCTCAGGATATGTTTAGGTGCCGCGCTCCAAATATGGGAACAGTATTCCAGGACAGGTCGGATCTGTGCCTTATAGATCATAAGCAGCTGAGTGGGGGTGAAATAGCTCTTGGCACGAAACAAAAAACCAAGTTTTTGGGATGCACTTTTGACAATGGACCTGACGTGATTTTCCCAGGAAAGGTTATTGCTGATAGTAATACCAAGCATCGATATGGATGACTTCAGTGGTATGGTTACTCCTGACAAAGTTATGTTAGGCACAGTGAGATCGGCTTTTTTAGAGAAAAGACATGCTTGTGTTTTGTTTGCATTGAATTCTACCAAGTTATTAGATCCCCACTCGAGAATTGTTGCTAAGTCCATATTTATATTATTAACATTTCTTCCTCGTTCATTTCTGGTTTCACGGGCTGATATAGGGGCCCTGGAAGAGAAAGCGGTATGGAGGGTACTATCATCGGCAAAGCTGTGTACTGGACATGAAGTTGCTTTCAACAGGTCGTTGATGTGAAGTAGAAATAGTGTTGGTGCGAGAATAGATCCTTGCGGAACACCAGCATTTATGAGTAGAGTGTCAGATGAAACTCCATCGACCACTACATGGAGAGACCTGTTTGAGAGAAAACTAGCAAGCAGAGAACACAGCTGAGGGGGCAAGCCATAAGACGGAAGCTTGGCGAGGAGTCCCTGGTGCCAAACTCGATCGAACGCCTTGGAGATATCTAATGCCACAGCTAAAGTTTCTCCATACTTTTCAATAGATAGCTGCCATATATGTGAGACGTAAGCGAGCAGGCCACCAGTTGATCTCTGATGGCGGAAGCCATATTGCCTATCGTTGACAATTCCTGAGTCTTCCAGATATTTCATGAGCTCGATGTTGATGGCTTTTTCCATGACCTTTGAAATAATAGATAGCAGTGCGATAGGTCTGTAGTTGCTAAGTAGGGCCTTTTTGCCTTTTTTAGGGACTGGTTTTACTCTTGCAATTTTCCAATTGGACGGAAATACCCCCAAATTGTAAGAGTGGTTGAACAACTTGCAAAGAACAGGTGTTAGTTCGAGGGCACATTTCTTGAGAACAATCGGCGGGATTCCGTCAGATCCACAGGCTTTGTTGGTGTTGAGACCCAGCAAAATCTTTCTGATAGTACGTTGGCGAAAGGTGATCTCGGGCATGTGACTGTCAATAGGTGTAATGTTCGTGGGTTGTTTTCCCGATGAATCCAGAGTGGAATTTCCAGCAAATAGGTGCGCAAAGATATTGGCTTTTTCCTGGGCAGTCGTTGCTAGTGTTCCATCTTCTTTGGTTAGAGGAGGAAATGAGCTGGAAGTGAAGTTTCTTCCCACAGCTTTGGCGAAAGACCAAAATGAACGGGATCCGTTAGGACATTCAGCAAGTTTTGATCTTATTGTGGCATTGTGGACATCTTTTGAGCATTCTATTGTCTCTTTGCATATGCCTCTAGCCTCGACATATGCTATTCTAGTCTCAGGGCCCGGATTTTTTAGCCATCGATGATATGCTGCCTGTTTGGAAGCCACAGCTCTAGAGCAGTTTCTGTTGAACCAGGTCTTATCGGATGATGTTCTTCTTTCGGTATTCGGTATGTAGGTTTGCATCCCCAACATGATGATTTCAGAAATTGTCTCAGCACATCGTGTTGGATCTACTGAAGAGAAACAAACTCTCTTCCATGGAAACGCTGAGAAAAACATACGAAGACCTTCCCAGTCGGCCGAATTGTAATGCCACATGAGACGGGGTGGTATTGCGCAGCTCAATGGTAAATGGAAAGAGCATGTTGTGGAGATGAGGGTGTGATCAGAGTTTCCAAGTGGGGCACAACTTCTATTCTATACGGGTCAGGATTGGTGGTGAGGAAAAGATCTAGTGTATTGGCAGACTGGTTGTTGACATCAGGGATGCGGGTTGGTAGCTCGACCAGTTATTCTAGACCATGAGTGATGGCGAAGGCCTCGGCTTGACGACCCGCATCATCTGTTTTGTTAGAGAATTTGAGCCAGGCAGCGTTATGTACATTAAAGTCTCCCATGATTATGGTTTCAGCTGTTGGATGGTTCTCCTGAATGTTGTCCAGTTTGAGTGATAAAAACTCAAAGAGGTCGTTATATGAAGGTTCATTAGGTGATAGGTAAAGGCAGCAGAGGAACTTAGTCAGTTTGGTATCAGATAGCTTGAACCACATCACATCGAAGTCTTTCGGTTCCAAACTCTCTTCACGCTGGCATGAAAGGTTAGCCTTATCGGAAAGGCAGACTCCACCTTCGAACCTGAATCGAGAGTGGAGTTCGTAACCAGGACAAAGCATATGGACCTTGTTGGTGGACGAGTTTACTTGTGTTTCTGTTAGAGCCAGAATATCCGGTTTTTTCGTCTGTAGGTGATGGTGGACGTCATTGATGTTCTTGTTGAGTCCGCGGATGTTGCAAAAATTATTCTTTAATGTTGAGTCCCCTCGAGTACCTCTCGCCCGGAGATCCGAATGGAGAGGTATTTTGCTTCCGGAGTGTTTTACTCTAGGAGACTTCATCATTATTACTATTAGGATGCACCTGAAAATAAAGGAGGAATTGGGGAAAAGGAAAGAGGGAGACCGGAAAGTATCGACCGAACACTGAAACATGGAATGATCCATTTCACAGCACTCAAAGTCGATATGGTGGTATTTCACCGGGCGATGAGACCATCTTCCACCTACGGTTATCCTTTTAGTCGCCTCTTACGACAGGCAGGATTTACCATGGGGCTATTCTAAAGCCGACCCCATACGACCGCAAAAACTACCAAATCGAGTTCTAGTCATATCGGTCTGCCTGGACTAGACAATCCTGTGGAAATATGTTGGTCTATATTCTTGACAACTCTCCCAAAAAAAGGTTCTGGTGTACCAGATGACGGACGATATCCTACTATCGCCGCTTTACCTATAATAAATTTATCATTCCTTACCCATCTATTATTTCAATTAAATTATGTGACAATAAAAATAATTCACAATATGGAAGTCCGCTCCTGCACCGTCAGTACACAACACATAATTCCTAGTTCTAGGCAGGCTGAAGACAGTGTCAGAAATTATAAGGAGCATTACCCGGTCATACGGATTTTTATTAGAGGTTCTATTCCCGTATAGTTATATTTAGTGAAGTAATAAAAAGACTTCATAAAGTTTTACTTTCAAAACAACGCTGGACAATTTCGCAGCATGAGCATATTCTCCTACTCTTATTGATACATATCAATGACTCGAGGTTTTTGAACTGCAACAAAGTAGATGGATAGAATATATAGGGGAAAAAGATTTCTGCCAAATTATTACGCATTATTTCATTAAATGTTCTTTCCTCGAAAACTGTACAAGTGATAGCTCCTGATGAAAATACTTTTCCGTCACAAATGTGTTTTTTCTTGAGTTTTCGATACATTCACTGACAAAGGGAATATTTGAGGTACCAGGTTTTGAATGTAACTAGGACACTTTTGACATCACTTATTACTTGAAATTTTGTTTGTCAAGAAATGCTCAAAAGAATATACGACAATGGTGAATCCTAAGAAATAATTCTATAACTTTGATACGGTATTTTTGGCGGTATTCTGAGGTTTTTCAGGATTAGAAATAATAAGGTAATACAAATTTTTCCATAATTGTCCCCAAATATGTGAATACGAGGAAAGTATAGTGAATACTGTTAGTTCCACATATAAGTACACGCATCAGTTTTTTGTGTGGGAGGGAATTGATTGAGATGTCACGAGTATTTTTAATCAGGTACTTCATTCTCATATAATATAGCTTGTTTGGAGAGATGGGCCACATCTTAGATTAATGAAAGCACAAAAATACCAGGTGAACTCTAACAAAATTGTAATGATAATATATTACCATCCGATGCTATGCAAGAAAATTACTGTATATATAAGAAATACAACGTGAAATCTAGCAAAATTGTAATGATGATCAATGTGTTCAATTTTCGAAACAACCGTCACATATGGAATGCAGGCAAATTCTTGAATCAATTAAATTAATAGAAATGTACCTAACATATCGATACCACTAACGAATAAAATTGTAACTCATTTTTGGTAATTGTTCAGGAGGGACACAAAACATTAATTTATATTTTTTTTTTGAAATATGTCGTAACTATATTGTATGTGTGTGTAAGCTAAGCTTAATGGCACTCGAGCAAAGCCAATAAGTCAGACCTTCTAGATTCGAAATTTCTGTCAAATCTTCTCTACATATTATTAAATTTGTTATATACATATATACAAAACATACATACATACCTATACGCATATATACACGAGGCTGACACAACATGAATTCATTGAATGATTTTTTAGACGAATATAGAATGATAAGTTCTCTACCCAATAGTCTCACCAACAAATGCTACTATATATTCTTTTTTGTGGCTTATAATTCAATTATATCTCGTTCTGAGTTTTACTTGTGATGGTCCGGTCTGAATATTCAGAAGAATAATTGTCTCAAATTGTTTATTCCACATTCCCCTATAGCAGGAAAGTTATTCTGAATAATATCCAATGAATACATTTCAAATTTCGGATTTCATTCCATTTCCAATTGTCTCAAATCGATTATTTCTCATTCCCCCTACTATAATAGGTACGTTATTCTGAATAATTTCTAATGAATGCAGATGAAATTTTGGATTTCGTTCCGTTTCATTAAGCAGTTGATTAAACTTTGAACTGAAGAAAATACTCAATATTCTACATTCTCACTAAGACATTTCCATTGAACTCTCAAAGTGAGGGTATAGGTATGTTGCTGACAATATTTTGGTTCCATTTTGAATCGTTATTGATTGATAATCCGGCAGGGCGGAAGTAAAGATGCTTTGAACTTTCCTGCTGAAAATTTTGAATAGTTTCTCGATGGTTATATGATGGAACCGACAATTATGAATTACGGGTTATATTCGCAAAAATGTAACATTTTCATATAATTCTGCATAAGATCCAAATGTATTTCGAGTCATTCCAAAGTCACCTTCGAAAAACGTGAAACATATCATTTTTAGTTTTGTTTTGATTTTTTTTAGAAATATCCACTTTTCAGGCGAATAAAATGACACATAACCCCTATTTGTGAACAGTATTTTTCATTTATAACTAGGTACCTCTACATTTTTCCATAATATACGTATGAAAAAATCGCAAAAACCACCGGAACTGATCTATATCGCCGGCCTGGACTGGGTGATGTTATCTCCCGACGACGAGAAAGGATATAACGCGGCTTTATCTATTACATAACATATAAAAAATCCCAGTTCTTTTTTATAACATTAGTATACACTGAATGAGACTGAATAAATACCGCCAATTGGCATATGCAAAATCAATAAAGGATATCTATGACAAAATTTCCCTATGATACACGGGAAAAGACTCATGATAAATGCCTACGTAAGCACTTCATTACCCTCAGGATTACAAAATGACAGCACTTCTATTATCCCGAAAGCAATTTGTCGACTTCATCTCCGACAAGCTCATAAAAATGTTTCCACTTTCTTTAAAGTAAATATTTAGATTAACTGTCGAGAGTAGGAAACACCGACATTGAAAAATCGTATATTATTTTTCATCCGATGGCTTTTAGTACTCATTCAGCGCAGCACTTGGATAGAAGAATCATCAAATGTGCAGGGCCGTATCCAAAATTCATGATAAGCAGTTTCACGAACGATATTCTCAGTTGGGAAGGCAGCAATGTTGAAATCCACATGTCTTCCATCAAATATTTGTGCAAATTTCAAAAACAAGTCGTTTGAGTACCTTGCTGGAAAGCTCTTTCGAAGAGAAAATTGTATGTGCTACGGTTTTAGTTGGTATTGCAGGCTTTACTTTAAAAAAATCGGCAGACCTTCAAATTTTCCATGAATTTCATGCTTTAAAAAACAAAACAAATATATTTCCCACCTTCTTGATCTTCGTAGGGTCTACAAGAGCCTTACGGACCCAATACAGCAATCAACTGGTGATATGTCCATTTAATTCCTAAACATTTCGTTTCCTTCCAACACACCCCTCACCACTTCATAAACGTCCTCAAAATATACATAAACTGGAGTACTGATATCATTATAAGCTTCGACATGGTATAAGTCTTCACGAAAAATTTTCTGACAGACATACTGAACATTCTGTAAATCAAACATACCCTTGCCCAATTCAATCATTGTATGGATAGTACATACTACCTCAGTTCTTTTGCCAGGGCACAAATTACAAACAAGAAAAAGTGCATCAATATCATCTCCCCTTTCTCCACTCCTTGCAAATCTACACATGGAGAATTTCAAGACTGAAACCATAGAATCATTTGACCACTCTGACACTCTTCATAAATTTTCAAATAATCTCAACAACATCGACTTCAGCTTCAAATTCACCGAAGCTCTCCCAGATGTCCTCATGCTCTCCTAGATGTCCTCATCACAAAAATGAAAGACTTCTTAGTAGTAATTTGATTTCACCTAGTGAAACAGTAGTTATTGATTTGTCTCGTAAGACATAATTCCAAGGGATTCTATAATCAGAAGGATCGGAAACAGGTTCAATATCAAGAGCTGCTTTCAATCCGGCGGTACTTTATGGAGTTTCCTCACCAAAACCAAACCTGACAACACAACCGAAAATGACCCAACGCGAAAAAATGTCAAAATCGAGAATTGCTGACCACGCCTGCACTGAGCACCATCAAATTCTACAGGACAACGCAAGCATTCTACATGGAGATGAGTATCGGTTCGAACGGAAGTTCCGGGGGACTGCTCACTACGAGGCCAATAACGCCTTCAGTCAACCAAGCGTTGAGATCAAGAACGGTTGGCAACCGCTCATTGTTTTCTCTGGCGTACTACAGATGCGCAAAAATTCACGCACCACTGCACCGACAGACATAACAATAGGTAAGTAGCACCTAAACTTGTCAGTATCCACCTGAAGACGATTGCAGATACAAGCAATCGAGAAGTCGTGAAAAACTTTCAAATCCATCAAGACGATGGGCGTCCGAAGTAATCAAGTTACCACATCGTTTACAACCTTCAAACAAACGTTAGATTCTATGAGGTTTACTGGAATTTATGATCCGATCAGGAAAGTTATTCACCAATGTTCATCAATGTTTAATAATAAATAATAATAACTAAGGAAGCTATATCCGTTAGTCATTCTAAGCAATGTACATATTTTTACGGAATTGAAAATGAAAAATGTCTTATTTCGCAAGACTGCTGACTACAAATACCTATACAATAGGTGTATGTTGGTCATATTTTCAATTAAAACCACTATTTTCCTGGCTAATGCTTCGACAGACGTTGGATGGAGCAGATGTTTGTGGCAAAATGGATAAATATTAACCACTTCACTCAAGCTTTTGGGGTATTTTTCCCTCATCAGCCAATTGTATTGGTATTTAGTCAGCATTCTGAGGAATGAGACATTTTTCATTTTCACTGAAATAATAGCTGGCTGGTTATTGATACGTTACAGACTTCTGTCAATTATTGCAGATAAAATGACTAAAAACAAATGAAAAAGTTTACAGTACAGTACAGTACAGCTTATAGACTACACCCAGTTTTAAAAATAATCGGCCATTTTGGTTGAATCTCAAAAGTATTTTGCAGTTTTCGTTTTATTTACCTCAAGCCCTTGATTAACATCAGAATGAAATTCTTCATTGAAAGCAACAAATTTTTTTAGAGTTTTTGAAGCATTAATGGCCTTGCACATTGATGTTGGTTGGAGCTGTTCTTCTTGGTCTTCTGCTTCGTCAGTGTTGCGATGATTGCTTTCGACTATTATCAATGTTGTCATCAATTTCGATGAACTCCTCTGTCGCAATCTTTGATTGTGTAGCTTGTCACTTTCTCTTTTTTTTGCGACATGGTGACAAAAACGCGTGATCCAAATCAACGATATGTATGACTTGTCGACTGTCGTATGCGCACTAAAGTAATCGTAAAACACGCAGTGCGTAGCTAATAATAAGGCAAACCTTCCTATGTCATTAGAGAAATGTAAGACGGTTAGTCGCTTTAAACGGTATGTCGCTCTATCCGATGTTGTTATAAACGGTATGTTTGAAGGTGTTTATATCGGGATTCGGCCGAAATCTTGCCATTTAGTCGCAATAACCGATCCGTCGTTGTCAACGATGTCGTTATAGCCCGTTTCGACTGTATATACAGTGTCCGCCAAAATATTGAAACCATATGGATTTTTTTTTATTAATAGTTCCTCAGAAAATTTCATTCTTCATGAAAGTTGAAGAATTCAATCAGAATAAATACGCGCATAGCTGTTATTATCAGTGGCTTGCGACTGAGTGGGAATCGGGCGATATTCTAAATTCACTATAGTGTAAATTTATTTATTTTATTTATTTATTTGGTATACCATTCAACAGCCGAAGCCATTCATAGAATGGGAAATATACATTCAGGAAAGGTTAAACAGAGTTAATCCTAATGTACAGACATATACAGAGATAATCCTAATGTACATGAAATAAGACAATTTATTCCATGAAAAGTAAATAATAAGAGCAATGATGTGTAGGAACTGAAAAAAAACTTGGTTAGAAAAAAGTTTATACATACCACCACAAATATGAAACTATATTATATGTTCAGTAAGAATTATTATGATTGCAAAATAGCTATTTTGATGTCAGTTGGCTTGCAGTTGAAAATATCTACGTTATTCTGGATTGACAAGTAATCAAAGCTAATTTTGTACAGAGGAGAGCGTGTAACTACATTTGTTTGAGAAAAGGGGAGGTAAAATGTATTATTATTACGTACAGGTAGCCTGGGAACATGCAAATTTATATGTGAAAGTAAGTATGGACAATTAATTATAGAGAATATAACCTTGTGCAAAAATGATATTTACGACGATTGTCTAGAGAGTGAATACCTCGGTTTGGATAGAATCCATCACACTCAAAACTAATGTACTTCAAGAATCGTCTCTGAATATTTTCTGAATTTATGACGTGTATGTTGTAACAAGGATTCCACACGACACAGCAATACTCAAACCTTGATCTCACAAGCGCATTGAAAAAGAGTAAGTAAGTGTTGATATCAGAAAACCATTTGGGATTTCTAATGATGAAACCGAGGATTTTGAAGCCATTTGAAACAATTGGATTTACGTGATGAGTAAATGTGAATTTTTCGTCAAAGTGACATTACTATGGAAAATATAGAAAAATGTTATTGAAAAAAGTTGTTTGCAATTGAAATATATTCCATCTTATCAAGTTTAGTCTACCAACTAGTAATTTCAATGAATAATAATAAATGAGTTGGCCTCAAGTTTTAATGGAAATTATCGACAATAATTTTTGCATAGTAAATTACTAAATTAGCATAAATTGTCTGTCAAAGTAATTAACTGCTCTAACAGAATCTTGAAGATGAGTCCAAAAAACAGTAATGGAAAGATAATGAAATAAATCCAGGATCCTTAAAAAAGAAGTCAATCTTTATTAGAGAAATATTTGCTGAATTAATAACCACAAAATGAATATTTGAATTAACACTTGGTAGGTAAGTGTACCTACCTAACTGGATAAGTGGGAATATCTTTTAATTGCAAACAACTTTTTTCAATAAATGTTTTCGGTATTTTCCATATTGGCCGATTCCCGCTTAGCCGCACACCACTGATAATAACGGCTAAGCGGGTATTTAGTATAATTGAATGCACCAACTTTTATAAAGAATTAAATTTTCTGAGAAACTATTGATAAAAAAATTCCCATATTTATGGTTCCAATATTTTGGCGGACACTGTAATAATCCCCCATACTATATTCTTGTTTTCGTTCGACGAAAAACAAGTAGCTTCTTTCAATATCTTCTTTTCATTTCAAGCAATATTAACAATCTGCTAGTATTGAATTTCAAATAGCGGCCCAACAAATATTCAAGCGCTTGCAGACATTCTTCATTAATACTGACGTTACTGATAAGAGAATACAAGATACAACTTTCGGTAGTGGATAGTTTGTTTAATTAAAATAGCTGAGATCCTTATCAGATTCCGAAAACATTTTATACATCTACCGCTCGTTCCAGCTTGTCAACGAGGTATTGTGGTCGATTGCATCGTAGTTACTACAACATTGGATGAGAGCAGTGGCGTACTGAGTTAATTAATCGCGAAACATCTTAGGCAATAATTTATGTATTCGATTCGATGCATTTCAATATATACATTGTGGAGCAATCAAAATGGAATAAATTCAGTAACTCATTTATTGTAAATATAAATTAAAAATGCTATGCCTAAATGCAACTTCAAGTGACAATTGTCACCCCCAAATTTCTAAATTGAAAGTAAAGGTTTGTGATAAGGTATCACAACCTTATTTGAAAGATCTTCATTTCCTATTTTGAAAAGCTATGGCATTAAAATTTATTGGAAAACGAATAGCGTTTTGTTCTTGACAATGTATCAAGAGAACACAATAATTTTAATTTTATTGTATATCTTGTTATGTTCCATACCCGCAACTGTCATTGCTCAATTTGATATAAACATTTAAATGCAAAAAAATCTTCATTTTTGTTTTCTGCTTGTAACATGAAAACGAATGTTCCCAATGGACATATTGTAGAGAATCAAAATGCAAAGGAAATGGGCCTCAGCACGACTCTGTATGATTATTAGTAACGGAGGAAAACCGGAAAAACCTGGAAAAATTTGAGTGTTTTTAAAAATGTATAATACCGCCATTTTTCAAGTTTTGAAGTAGGCTTTCCTCGACGTAGTGATTTATATGTACTTCATGTGTGGAAAACTCAGGTACTGTTGGATTATTAGTTTTGTCATAATTGCAATTTGTTTTTTTTAATGCACTTCAATGCAGCAGACCTGGATGCGTCATAGGTGGTCCGATTTCAATGTTTCTGAAAGATTTTGAGAGTTGGAGTGTAATAGTACAAAACAACTTTTCTCATACAAAAAGACTTTTCTCATTTTGTATCAAAATGCTGCGAAATAGATGAGAAATACTTGCAAACATGACCGAACACGGGCGAGTGCATGAAAGCAGCTCAGGAGTGGGGGTAGAGCAGCAAATTCATAACGGACTCAGCGCGCTTGTATTACTGTACATACACTTTCCCGTCTGCTGCTCTACCCCCACTACTCAGCCGCTTTCACGCACTCGCCCCTTTTCGGTCATGTTTGCAAGAATTTTTCACCTATATTGCCGCATTTTAACGCAAAATGAGTATATACGTATTGTAGTACTTCCTCTCTCGAAATATTTCTGGAAAATTGGAGTCGGACCACCAGGTCTGCTGCAATAAAGTGCATTGAAAAATTCAGATTGCGATCATGCCAAAACTAATGATCCGACAGCACCAGAGTTTCTCACACATAAAGTACAACTCAAAAGTGGCGGAGTTATGAATTTAAAAATAAAAAGCTGTTTTTCTTCGGTTTTTCCAGTTTTCCTCCGTTACGAGTAATCCGATCGAGTCGCGTTAGAGCTAAGTGTTTTGCATTTCAATTCGAGAGTATCGGGATTGCTTCATTAGTTTTCAAGTTACAAGTCAAAAACGATAAGAAATTAAAAAAAAACTTTTAAATGTTTACAACAAATTAAGCAATGACAGCTGTGAGTGGGAAACATAACAGGATATAACTACGAACCGTCTTCCGTATGATGGCACAGTCGGTTTCCTGGTAGTATTTTTTCCACAGAATCAATAGAGCAGAAAATATCTATTGATTGGCCTGTGGCGTTGCTCCATTCTGCTGGAAACATATCACATTGGCTGGAACTTGTGGGTTTGCTTGGGCAGGATATAAATTTGCCACTGTATTATTCTGAGGCAGTGCTGATAAATATCTCTTTCCAGAATTCCATCGATGAAAAAGGGATCAGTGACATGGTTTCCAATTATCCCTATCCAAACAACCACCTATCTAGGTTTCTGCGTATGTGATTTCCACATTCAGTGAAGAGTTTCTTTAGACCAGTAGCAGCAGTTTTGACGATCAATATTGCCGTGCATTGATCAGAAAACAAAGGAGTTTCAAGTTGGATAACATTGTTATGTAACCTTTGCATAATTTGTTCATGAAAAAATAAAAATATTTTCCATAGAGCTCCCGAGTTGGTATCAGTTTATAGAAATTCATATAGTTTTTTCTCAATATGCAAAGAATTAAGGAATAGCTGAGATTCAATGCTGAAGCTGGTTGTCGACTGAGGTGAGTTTTCTTCAAACGCAAGCACTATATGCAATTTGGTATCATCATCCAGTGCATTGAAAGGTCCTCTTTTAGCTGTCGAACATGTCTAAGTTCGAGAAACTACTTTTCAATTCTTCTGAATGTTCCTCGAAATATAGGCGGCAAATCGAAATATTGTTCTTGGAGTAGACGATCAACTTTGGCCTGTGATCAAGTTCTATCTCTGTAACCAACCATCTGTAGAATTCTTGCTTTAACTAGGAAGAATGTTGATGAGTCTTTCTTCCGTTGATACTGTTGAAAAAGGGCAGAGACGTTGTTTTTGCTTGCCTTCTGATTATCAAGAATAAAATGATTCTAAAAAGGAAAACATTCTCAATTGAATAGAAATGTTTTTCTGTAAATTGAGAAATCTACGACAATAATGAAGTTATTTTTTGTAATATCTAACAGAGAACAACTACTTCCACATCTGATTTCATGAACATCCTGTTCATATAATCAAACAAACCAAACTATCATACCCCATGACAGGTTTTGATGTCAGAAAGTGTCACTCCAGAAGGAATGTTTCTAACATTTTTCCATCTTTGCATAGTGGAATTGTTCTTGAAAATATGTTCCCCAATTCTTCCGGTCTTCCAGATGATCGTGGAAGCGCGAAATAGATTTTCATCGACAAAAATATATTGAAGACCTAGTGAATATGATGCCACTCTTGCCCAAATGTTAGAAATTATTTCCGGTGAGTACTTCTTGGAAAACATTCTTCTTTGCCTCATTCATCTACAGGAGTCCTCAATTGAGTCTGGAATAGAAAATCAAATAACTATCTGAATGAAAACTCAAATATTCACTTTCAGATTTTTTCTTTCACATATCTATCAGCTTTAGTTCATTGTCCAGCGTGGCTTTGGCCGGGAAAGTAGTTATTACCTGTTAGATATTATAAATATGACTTCCTCATTGTCGTAGATTTGTCAATTTTCAGAAAAATATTTCTATTCAATTTTCAATGAGAATGTTTCCCTTTTCAACATGAATACCCCCAAGAGGTTATCTTGAACGATGGAAGATAGTGACTAAAATGGAATGCTTAGAGAAATGTCCTAATTTACCTTTCCTGTGTAGTTAATTTTGTGCTTCGATATAATGAACAGTAAATCTTGCGATGATATCAATCGAGTACCAGAAATAAATGACTCCACAGCCACTTGGTATTTTTCTTCTTAAAACTTTAATGAACTTTGGGTAACAATAATGAAGGAACACCTGTCTATCAAACAGGACAGAAAAGTTGAGCAGATTTGTTGAAAGATAAGGTATTGTCGATACCTTACATGGAATTTCTCATAATCAGCTCGTTAAAGGAAGATATACATTTTAACCTATCAACGTGAAAATGGTTGTATTCTATTCGCAAAATCAGCTTCTCACAAGTATTTTCTGTATGGAAATTGGAAAGTTTACTCACTAAACTTAGTCGGATTGCGGAAATAAACTTTATCTTCTCTTATTAGCGTACTTGCACTCTTTTTCGGAATAAACGGTGAACTTGTTATGAAAACACAATCAGAATTCGTGACAAATTTTTCCATCATAACATTTCTTTCATTATTACATGCCTACTTGCCTTTTTTACAACGAGACACAAAACTGAGAAAATTGAACAGGGCTATTTCTCAACATTTTTAACCATGTTTAAACAGAGATCTTTCAGTCGCAGATAATTCCACATCTGTTTTTATGAACATCCTGTTCATATCATCAAATACATCAAAAACGATTATTGAGTATTCAGTTTGTTGTAGTGAATTTCGGCTATCAGATGTTTAATTCTGTCAATGTTTGCAATACATTCCAAAGCCATAGCATTTCTGATGAGAGAATGAAAAGACCTTCCGAATGAGTAAGCACAAGCCGGTACTTCCATTAAAAAAATTTGTAGTAGGAACTATCAAATTCAGGAATGCAATGTCATTTCAGAAACTAAAACTGTTGTATCTCGGGATATTCTTTAAATATGCACAATAATGTAATTTTACCCATTTGGCTGTTCTAGACTGTATAACAACTGGTCATTTTGAAGGAATGTTCGTTCGGTTCGAATGATCATGCTGTTCAGATGGCTGCCTTCATTCACCCATTCGGTAATTTTCATGTTATATGCCGACCACAAAATTTGTTGTAGAAGTGTCAATCAATGGTATGTTTTACACTCAAAATTTTTTCTGGTATTGGTATAGGATGGTATGGAAATGTCTATACAAATCGAATGAGTCAGGCAGGATTCACAAATCATTTC
The DNA here is from genome assembly GCA_018342105.1 of Gonioctena quinquepunctata. Lineage (NCBI taxonomy): Eukaryota > Metazoa > Arthropoda > Insecta > Coleoptera > Chrysomelidae > Gonioctena > Gonioctena quinquepunctata. Next base: position 449,194 of record JAFIRS010000405.1, read on the forward strand.
TCTTGTGGGTGCCGGGGAACATTTAACTGAAGAGCAATAGACAAGCACATAAACTATCGATTCCAAAACACCACTGACTGACACTCACAGGTGAACTGAAGATATTACGCGCGCATTAGAGATTATCATGCATTGTCACGTTCAACCTGCATAAAGTGGGACCGCCACGTGGACCGTTCGAGCTTTGCCGATAAAATTGGGGGCTCTGGGGCTGCAGCGGTCTCCTGGGACCGCTTATATTGTTTTTAAAAATCTGCATATTTGAAGCATGACGATCAATTATATTTCAACGATCATGTAGTGGCCAATGGGTAATCAAAATAACAAAAAAAATGTTGGCCCGACAGTGGAATATATCTGTATTCTCATGGCGCTCAACGTGTTAATAGTATATTGGAGTAATTGCTGATGATATGTTTGACACAGTTTCATTTGGAGAAATGTAAAGAACAACGGCAATAAAAGATTGATCATGTATGTTGTCACACCGTACAACCGCAGATGATTCCACATCCGATTTCATGAACACCCTGTTCATATTTTCAAATGAATCAGTAATGTTATATTTTTGATTATAATCATTTTGAAGATGCATTTTCATGGCATTTTCTAAACGTTTATTAATAAACACCATATCTCACGTGTGTATTAAAAACTATTGACTATCTATAACCTTTATTCATTAAATTGGGATAAATAACTCAAAAAGATGTGAGATTCATTCATTATAAGAAGAATGTCAATGCCAATCAAATGAATGATAGATAGAAATATATTTATTTCCAAACTAATAAAACATAGAACTAGTGAGTCGTCAAAATAGTACAATGTATAACATAGACATGTATAAAGTGAAAAATGTACACTGAGAATAAAGTAAAATATAAGATATAAGGATCGACTAGAGGAGAGTCTAGCACAAGAGTTCGAGTTCAGTAACGCTCAGATCAAAATACTCCTTGATCGAATAAATACATTCTATCAGTAAGAAAGCCTTGATAATGTTTTTAAACTGATATAGGTTGAGACATTTAATCTTTGGAAGTAATTTGTTATAAATTCGCAGATTCCGAGAATTCTTTTGTGACATCAGGAGCCTGCAACTAGGTGTCGTAAAAGTGGCATTGCGAGTGGAGTAAGAGTGAATTTCTGATAGCACAGTGTAATTTCTTTTGTTTTTATGAATTTCAAGTGAGGAAGAATATAGAAATAGAGTAGGAAGTGGAATAATTTGAAGATAAGCATAAAGAAGGCGACAGTGTTCGGGATGATGTACTCCTGACATGACTCTACTAACTCTTTTTTGAACTAAGAAAGCTTTATGAGCGTGGCACAAACCACCCCATAATAAAATACCATAAGCCATATGACTTTAGAATAAACCAAAGTAGCATGATTTGAGTACGTGAAAACTAACGCAATACCTCAAACGTCGAATCATAAAGGTGATACTTGATAATTTTTTTGTTAAAGACTCTATATGAGGAGCCCAGTTGAGTTTATCATCAAGTTGCACGCCAATTTGACGCTATTTTCCTGAGGACTATTTGATTTAGAGGAAACGATGATAGACTGATTTTTCCCAATATTAATTTTCAGTTTATTTGATGTGAACCATGCTTGAGCTACATTTAATATATCAACAGCTGAAGTACTAACGTTTTCTAGGTAAGTACTTTGGGAGATGAATGTTGTGTCGTCTGCAAGAAAAAGGCTCTTGATCGGAGAGGTACAGTAGTAGAGGTCATTAATATAGATCAAAAAGAGAAGGGGGCCCAGAACAGAGCCTTGAGGGACACCATGGGAAATGTTCTTACGATTAGAGAGATCCCCACCAAGTCTAACACATTGGGTTCTACCACAGAGATAAAATTCGGAAAAGTCCAGTGCCAGGCCTCTAATACCATAAAAATACATCTTTTGTAGTAGGATAAGGTGTGAGACACAGTCGAACGCCTTAGATAGATCGCATAGCGTAAGTTTTGAATGTTTGCTTTTTTTCAGGCCCTCGACTATGTCTGACACAACTTTTAGAAGAGCCTGGGTTGTTGATCGATTTTTCCGAAAACATGAACATTCGACACTGCCTCTGAAGAACCAAGGATGATGCCAAAAAATTTCAGTGTATTTCGGATGTTGAAGGAAATATCTCCAATTGCATAAAAACTTTGCTTAATTTTAGTCAATTACGTTGGAAATAGAACTTCAAAGTTTGATAACCAATAAAACTGAATAAATATAGAAATATCTCTTTTATTTCGATAGATCCTTGGATATGTCCAAGAATAGAGCTCCTGTATAGTGTCCTCTGCCCAGGTTGAAGCCTACTACTGGAAAGTCCACTGTCCTCAGGATTTGCATTTCCCTAGGGTGTCCTTGTCGAAATTCGAACTGCTCGTCTGGTAGGACGTTGATTTCTTCCGTCAGTGATTTTAGTCTCTCGCTCTCGCTCTGCCACCTTGCTCATCGAGGGTGTGGGGCTGATGGGCCGGTGTTTTTGTGGGATCATAGAGTTTTTGTTGGGTTTCGGGATCATGATGACCGTGGCTTCTTTCCATGGTCGTGGAAAGTGTCTGAGCCTGAGCCCTGCATTGATGATGTTGGTCAGTGTAACAATTCTTTTTCTCGGTAGAGCCTTGATGGATCTTCTCGGGATCTGGTCTGGTTCGGGTGCCTAGCGTGTAGCACTGATTTCCTTGACTTCTTCAGGTGGAGTTGGGTTCAAGGATGTGCTCGATATCTTATCCTTCTGATGGTCTGGCTGGCTCGAAGTTCCATGTCCTCCACTTCGTCGGTTAGGGAGACTTGGTTGTCTCTGCACTAGCGTTCAAAAGCGTCTGCGAATGCTTCTGCCTTCTCGTTGTCAGTGTACACCAATACTTTCTTGCCGTGTCGAAGTATTTTCTGCATTCTCCATACAGGGTTGTCTTCTGTGCTCATTTTTGTCATTATGTTTGCCATTGTTGTGTTTGAGGATTACGAAGTTCCAGCCGCAGTTGCCTGCCTGCCTGGTGCATTATCCTCTTGACTTCGGGGGCCAGCATTCTTTGGTAAAAAAAAAACTACTCCGAATTTTCCCTACCAAAAAATAACGAATTCAGAAACCTTGCCTCGCTGTGTTCAGCTTGAAAGAGGTACTGTCAGTCGTGTAAAAATATATTTTCTAAATGTTCTAGGCGGATTTGAATAAATATGTGTCTTCAGAATGCTATTTTTCACTGTTTAATTCCCAACTTTTCTCGTTCTTAATAAATTAAACGAGATCATATCAAATTCAAGCCATAATCAAAGTCAGAACATTTCTTCTACAATACATAATCCTTGACAAAAAAACCGGATAGAAATTCAATAAAATGTGGATCATTAGTCGAGAAACTATCTTTGAACAGCTATGTTGAATTTTGATAAAACATCTGCGACATCAGAACCCGCAGAATTTCAAATAGATTTGTACCATAAATCTAATAACTTTCCCCATTTCGAAACTTCTATATAATGTTTTTGAATTCCGACAAAACTCAATAATTTTCAACATTGAATGTCTCTTGGGCGGACATTAGATGGTTGAATTTTTCATTCATTATTACGTATGGATGAAAGGGTAAAACGCTATTGTGATTCAATCATTTCAACTCAATCTGGCACTATTCTCCAGTGTTTTTATTATATGTGTTTTCATCACTTTAACTTCTGAAAAATATTCACTCACAAATTAACTTTTTTAAAATAACTTATATGGGAAGGTTGCCTTAATTGGACCACTTTTCAGTTCTTTCGGAATATTGGGAATTTTGCACGGTTTACTTTTATTTTGAGCGTAGGAATGAAAACATCTATCGTTTTCGAAAGTATTCATTATGAAACATATTCAAAATTAACCATTGTTGATTTTGCAAAAGCGTTTTATCGATACTCTGCAACTGGTCCACTTTAGGGGACTAGATGCCTAAATTGAAGCACTAGTTTCCAAAATTTAACCAGTACGCAAATCATATTGGTACAAGTAGATGAATTCACGTATGCAGTATATAAGTACATATGAGGCCGTAATAAAATACAAAAAACATATTTTAATGAAACTATGAGTTTGAGTGAGATCATAGGCACGTTCCCTTGTGTCAAATATGGTTGAACCAAACATAAGCTCTTCCATATTCAAGATTTGAGTAACTAACTCAGTTTCTGATTTATTAGAAAAAGTGGTATATTCTTCATTTTTTTTTGACAGCAGCATTGGCTACTTCGTTTTGATTTCTCATATGTCTGCTTATAGCCTTTGGAACGTTTTGATGCCTGGCACATTCGTTTATCCCAGCACTGCCATTTTTCAACGCATTTATTGAGAGCCGCATATCATTTTCCTCCCAACTTCCATATTTTCCTCTTCGACTGAAATGGTTCAGATTATTATTTTTAGTCAAATGCTAAACAATTCTGGTCTGTTTCCTAAATTGGATCGGTCCACTTAAGGAACCATGTACCGGTCCAATTTGGACAACCCGCACGTTTGTTACCATTATTTTTATTATTAATGAAACCTGACCCTACTTTAATCTAATTCATTAACGATACGATATATTATACAGCAGGCAAACAACGCATGCCGTTATAATTATTATTTGACTTACTGTTCCGCCATAACACTCTTGCACACATAGACTATACCGTGTGTAACAGGATCAAGGTATCTCCTTTAGTTTTGAAAGTAATTGATTGAAATTTGGGATATCCCATATAAATAATAAACGGCACTTTTTGACCTACAAATTAATTTTTGTTCACTTCCGGTTTCTCCGGAAGTGATACCAACTTTCGGTTTTCAAATAGAACACCCTGTATATTATTACATTTCTCAAATCTGCATAATTTTCTGAATCCAATGATACCACATAAGTGACATTTCAAACGTCAATATTTTTGATAATTCAATTTTTAGTTTTCCATTTAAGGGTGCCATGATGGTTCCGATTTATTCCAATTTACCCGTCTAACGCTAGAAAAATCTAAATCCCGTCAAAAATACTAAATTGCATTTTTTATGAGCAAATAAAGTTAATCGTAATCGATTTTGGGGTAAAACTCAATTTTTTTCAAATGGAACCATATTGGTACCGTAGTACCATTTATTAGTACTATTAATAAGGAATTCATTCATACCTGCTAATAAAATGTGCGATAAATACAATCAAAATTACAGCTAAAAGAAAATAAGATAATACAATTACTTTGTTTTAATTTAATGCTAAGATGTTACTAAGGTGGCTTTGAAATACAAAAAATGAACACAAAACATTACAACAATTGTTCGAAATGCTGTCCATTAACGTCAATGCACTTCTGAACTCGCATAGCTTCGAATGCCTGTTGAAGGTAATCAGTTACTAAGGAGGCTTTGAAAACAATGAAATTATTCATTCAGATTGTCAAATAAATAGGTATTGGTTTATCGGTGTTTTTATTGTGTATTGGAAAAATCTTTAAATTTGTTGTTATTTCTATTCAAAATGCCCCACATTTATACAAGGGATGAAAAAGTGGACATGTTGATTATTTATGGGGAATGTAGAAAAAATGCCGTTGCGGCTAGAAACCTTTAGAAATTATTTTAATCGTCTTGAAAATCAATTCTGAAGAGATCCCGAAGAAAACGTTATCATTGACGAAGGAACAGAAATTAATGTTTTAGCTCGAATAGAAGTTGATGAGACTGTTTCTTTAAGGCAAATTGGGTTTGAATTGGAAATTAGTCACCAAACGGTAAGCCGAATCTTGCACAAACATAATTATAAATCTTTCAAATATCAATTGCACTAGCACCTGTACGAAAATGATTATGAACGTAGGATGGAATATTGCAATTGGATCTTGCAGAATAATGTGCAGCCAAACAATGCTTTTTTGGGAAGGATTTTATTTTCGGACGAGTCTAGCTTTACAAATATTGGATTATTTAACCGACAAAATACAAGGTATTGGTCACAAGAAAATCAAAATTTATTGAGGGAGGGTAACTTTCAAGTGCGGTTCGGTTTCAATGTTTGGCATGGAATACTCGGTCGTAGAATCATTGGTCCAATAATATTTGAAGAACGCTTGACTGGAGATAGATACTTAGGATTTCTGCAAAATAATATTGAGGACAGGTTAACTGAATGACCTTTCCATCTACGACAGGGAATGTATTTTCAACAAGATGGGGCTCCTCCCCATAGTTCAAGAATAGTAACTGATTACCTTCAACAGGCATTCCAAGAAAACGTAATTTCGACAAATGATCCTGTGCGATGGCCTCCAAGGTCACCTGATTTGACACCTCTTGATTTTTTTGTTTGGAACCATTTAAAAAACAATGTCTATGCAACCGTTGTTACAACACCCGCGAAGACCTGGAGTTGCGAGTAAGACGCGCAATTAATGGTATAACGGCCCAGCAATTAGCGAACGTTCTTCAAGAAACAGCTATGCGAGTTCAGAAGTGCATTGACGTTAATGGACAGCATTTCGAACATTTGTTGTAAAGTTTTGTGTTCATTTTTTGTATTTCAAAGCCACATTAGTAACTTCTTAGCATTAAATTAGAACAAAGTAATTGTATTATCTTATTTTCTTTTAGCTGTAATTTTGATTGTTTTTGTCGCACATTTCATACGCAGGTATGAATAAATTCCTTATTAAGTGTACTAATGAATGGTACCACGGTACCAATATGGTTCCATTTGAAAAAGTTGAGTTTTACCCCAAAATCGATTACGATTAACTTTATTTGCTCATAAAAAACGCAATTTAGTATTTTTGACGGGATTCAGATTCTTCTAGCATCAGATGGGTGAATTGGAATAAATCGGAACCATCATGGCACACTCAAATGGAAAACTAAAAATTGAATATAAAAAATTTTTTAAATATACAGGGTGTTCTATTCAAAAATCGAAAGTTGGTATCACTTCCGGCGTAACCGGAAGTGAAAAAATAAATTATTTGTAGGTCAAAGAATGCCGCTCATTATGTATATGGAATATCTCAAATTTCAATCAATTACCTTCAAAACAAAAAGAGATACGGGGGGTGTACCATGATCCTGTTACACACGGTATATTACATCAAGATAACGATATAACATTACCAATTGATTGTCGTCTCCACGTTTCAATAGTGTCCGTATTTACTACTTCAGAGAATACGATGGGTGGTACTGTAGGCGTCTAATAGGAGGCGCTGACGGTAAGCTACGTACTTGTGGAAATATCCCGGTGGTCCAATTTAGGAGCAGGTATAATATAGGAAACTTTCCCCTACACACCGGCTCGTGTTACGCATGTTCACTTTCGTTACGTTCACGTAATCCAAAGCATTCAGTTGCCCCTCAATCGCGCCTGAAGGAGTTTTAGTTCTAAAACCAAGGCCAAGCTAATATTTTCAATATATATATATATATATATATATATATATATATATATATATATATATATATATATATATATATATATATATATATATTCTTAAAATTCGACTTGGCAAGGAATGGATGAAACTGGGTGATAGTATTATGAATAGATGTTTCCTCAGATAAATTTGTGTCACTTATTAAGTATTTGTTACATACACTCAACCATTCGATATTGATTCGTTTGATTTTATGAACAGGATGATCATAAAATCAAAAAGATAACCTTTAACTTCCATTGCTCAAGATAACTTCTTGTGGGGTATTCATGTTGAAAAGGAAAACATTCTCTATTGAATAGAAATATTTTTCTGTGAATTGAAAAATCCACGATAAAAATGGAGTTATTTGTCTTACTGAAAAAAAACTACTGAATCCACCCTGGACATTCAACTACATCTGATAGATATTCTGAAAGGACCCTAACTCAAAAGAAAAAATCTAGAATTGAAAATTTGCATTTTTATTCAGATAGTTTTTTGATTTTCTATTCTGGTCTCGATTAAGAACTCATATAGATGAATGAGGCAAAGAAACATGTTTTCCAAATGAGGGTACTCACCAGAAATCATTTGTAACATTGACGCAAGAGAGGCATCCCATTCACTAGGTATTCAATACATTTTTGTCGAACCAAAATATATTTCACGCTTCCACGAAAATCAGGAAGACCGGAAGAAATGAAAAACACATTTTGTAGAAGAAATCTCACTTTGCAAATATGGAAAAGAGTCAGAAAGATTCATTTTGGATCGACACTTTGAAATCAGTGTTTTTGACATTAAAATCTGTCGTGGGGGATGATAGTTTGATTTGTTTGAAAACATGAACAGGATGTTCATAAAATCAGATGTGGAATCATCTGCGACTGAAAAACAAATTTTAGTCACTATCTTCCCTCGTTGAAGATCTCTGAAAAATCCACGAAATTTTTTTTTGTCAATGTTTAACAAAAACAATTACTTTCCTGGCTGATAGATATTCTGAAAAGACCATAACTCATAAGAAAAAATCTGAAATGAAAAATTTGCATTTTTATTCAGATAGCTATTTGATTTTCTATTCCAGTCTTAATTAAAAACTCATATAGATGAATGAGGCAAATAAGAATGTTTTCCAATTCACCAGAAATCATTTGTAACATTGACGCAATAGAGGCATCGCATTCACTAGGTCTTCAATACAGTTTTGACTACGAAAATCTATTTGGAAGACCGGAAGAAATGGGAAACACATTTTCTAGAAGCAATCTCACTTTGCAAATATGGAAAAAAGTAAGAAACATTTTTTTGGAGAGAAACTTTGAAATTAGACATTTAATACTGTCATGGGGTATGATTGATTGATTTGTTTCAAAATATGAACAGGATAATCCTAAAATCAGATGAGAAATGGTCTACGACTGAAAGATAAACTTTAGTCAATATTACAAGATTTCTGGTGATTACTCCCATTTGGAAAACATTCTTCTTTACCTCATTCATCTACATTCTTCTTAATTAAGACTGGAATAGAAAATCAAATAACTATCCGAATAAAAATGCAAATTTTCAATTCAAGATTTTTTCTTTCGAGTTGGGGTCCTTTTAGAATAACTATCAGATGTAGTTCAGTGACCAGCGTGGCTTTAGCCGGTGAAGTAGTTGTTTTCTGTAAGACCTTAAAAAAGGTAACTAAATTTTCATAGTGGATTTTTAAATTCACAGAAAATCTTTCTATTCAATATCCAATTGGGAATGTTTCCCTTTTCAACATTTGATATTGTAATGAAACCTCAATAAGTGTTTGTTTCGCTATAACTTATAAATCTCTGGAATCAAACCGTTAAAACAGTCGAAAACATTATCCGAAAAAAATCACAGATTTTTATATGATTTCAAATACATTGTATGATTAAAGTACCAAAGAGAGTTTTCCATACAGGAAATAAAATAAATTAGTATGTTATTTGATGCCAGTTTTGGAGGTTTCTTTTCCCAGTGTACGACACTGTGATTTCGGCACGGCAAATGAGAAATTTCTCGCGTAACACCCTTTTGAGAGCATGTATTCAAACACCTGAAGAAATGCACTGGTGCTCGTTCCAACAATAATAATTAAATTCCTGCAGATAACATAAAATTTGAATCAGCATCTAGCATCTATTTTGGATGTGCTTGTGCGAGTATTTGCGTAGCTATTCCCGTTTCGCGCTTCCTTGGTTTCTGGAATAAGCGGTTAACCTAACCGTACGACATGAAATATATTTGAAGGCATCTCGAGGAATAGTTTAACATAATGTATTGAATAAATAAAGCTACGAGCTTGGGGTTTTCTCACACGACGAATGCTTTATTTATGAGGGTGTTGGGAACGAAGGAATTCAATAAATGTATATGATATGTTTAGGGATTAATATTTGCAGGCTGAGGTTTGTACCCACTCTTCAAACAACAAGCACGATTTGAATTATTAGTTGGTATGAGATTTATTTTATATAAAAGCTGAATTGTTTCGTGAAAAAATCATTGAACTTGATACATTACTTCCTCTCACCTTTATAGTATATTTGTAGTTGGACCAGCAACCATAAAGGTGAATTTGAGAAGACTTGAAAAATAATAAAAACAAATGATCATCCACATCTTCAACTCGATGGTAGAAAGGAAGTGAATTTCTTTCAGTACTCTTGTAATAACAAACCTTTATATAATTTTTCAACTGCTCTGTAGAATATGACCATAATTGTTTTAATTTCGACAGTCGTAGTTACTGAAATTCATTCGAAGGTGAAGAGGTGATGTGATATTCTTCCATTTTTATGTTTCTGTATCAGAATTCCATACCTCCCATTAGGAAATTTCGCGAAAAAGTGATAAATAAATACAGAATGAGTCCAATATACTCCGTAGACCACGAAAAGGCCTTCGAAGAGACAGAAAGATGTATGGAAAGCTTTAGAGAAGAAGAATATAAAAGGAATCTAGAAGCAAAACAAAGACTACAATACAATAACCAGAAATGTGTGCTGCACCTTTTACAGGGTGAGACAGAAGACTTTGACAAACTTCATGAGGTGATTTCTCACAATATTCTAATATAAATTGTCCAAATAAATATATGTCTGGAAACGCTTCGTTTCCAAGATACGGGTGTTGAAGTTTTATTTTATTTTTTCGTTTTTTTTAAATAACTTTCGAAATACTGACGAAAACTGGTATTGAGAGGTTTTTTGAGATGTCGAATTTGAACCTGATGTTATTATTGCTCTCACTCGTAGGGGACGCCACCTACACGTCTTTTTCTTTTTTGAGGATTCATAACATTCTTGAAAGCTACTCCTGTTAGGAGTCGAAGAAAACCCCAAATGCAAAAATCTAGAGGATTCAAATCCGGAGATCGAGCAGGCCAATGTTCCGTACCACCCCTACCTATCCAACGATTTGGATATACTGTATCTAAGTGATTACGTACAATAATGCTAAAATTGACTGGTGCGCCATCATGCATGAACCATAAGTGTTGTCTCAGCTGTAGAGAAATTCCTTCAAGAAGAACAGGTAACTCTTCCTGTAGGAAATAAGGTAATAGTCGCATGTAAGTCGTTGTGGGAGGAAACATGGACCGATTTAATGATCATCAAGTACCCCAAGCCATACATTTACTGAAAACTGATGCCGAAAATGAGCTTCAAAGATTCCATGTGGATTTTCCTCAGCCAGAAATTTCGCCATTTTAAAAATTAAGAGTTTGAGCGATTGGATGAAGAATCCAATGGCAGAAAATTAGGCGCGGAAAAAAGTCTCTAGGTAGTAGAGCTTGCACACGTTGAACAAGAAACGGTTACAATTGCTGTTCTTTAAGGAATTTCAAATACAGTGAAGTTGCTTACATTCAGTATGTTGGCAATTTTGCGAGTACTTGTTTCAGGTGACTCTGCAATCAACTCGAAAACTGCTTCTTGTAGTTGCACAGCTCGTACTTCTCAAGGGTGCCCGCAGTGAGCCGTTTGTTTCTTATATGTACCATTTTCGCGCAAACGTTGGTGAAGGCGAGCAAATATTGTGTGATGGGGTACCCTATGTCCTGGATACAACTCAGCATACAATCGTCGAGCTTGCCGACTTCTATTACTTCGACCATAGACATAATGCATGTCTGACAATTCCGCATTTGTATAATTTTCCATTCGTTTCGATAAAAGAAAAATTAATTACTTATTATCATTAATGTTATACCAAACTGAAAGCTTAAAAATGAAAAAACACTAATTTCACATTTTGTTGAAATATTCGTATTCAACAGAATGTTGACAGTAGCTTACTAGCATCGCTACTAGATAATGTATCAAAGTAATGACAATTACGCGTTAAGATGTGTTATTTTTTTGTATAAAAACTGCGCTCCATACGAAAAGAAGGGAGGAGAGATGTTTTGTCACAAATTGAACAAAAAATTCAAAAATTATTTTTTATTTGCATATTTGAGTGACGTACTTTTTTTTCTTTAAAAAAATTGAGATCATTACCCGTATGCGCGCCAATGATGAACATTAATTCTTAATTGCATGTGAAAAAATGCGCAATAACTACCAAAATAATTAAATAGTCAGTTTTTGAGAAAAACTTTAACACCTCGTATCTCGGAAAACGAAGCATTTGCGGACAAAATATATATTCCAAACTAACATTATTTTTTCATGCAGAATCACCCCCTGAAGTTTGTCGCACTTATTCTCTAACACCATGTATAGCGGTTCTGCCGTTGATACTCCGTCTATCACTTCTTGGACTAGCTCGCACAGAATCAGTATTCAGATAGCGATTCCAAGTGTGAGATACATCATATAGATGGCACGAAGAATATAACTATCGAATATATTAATAGTACCATATCAGAAAAGAAGTCAAAATACTTATAAGAATATGATTTAATTTCTGCAGTACATATGCAGTACAGTACTACTTCCTTACGATAAAAAATGGTGACTGGGGCCGTTCTAGTATTAGGTACGTTAGCAGAATTTTAGTAATATTTAACCCCGCCTCCTCCCCCTGGACAGCGAAAGTAAGCAAAGCTCTTACCCCCGCCCCTCGTATGCTCACGTAAGCATTGGTTTAATTTTTACGAAATCTGTTTCTTCATTATCATTCATGAGCAAATTGCTATCATAGTTTGAGTCTGTGACAATGGAATAAGCAATTTACAAACTACAAAGGAATTTAATGCACATTTTTTTTTAACAGAAGGCCGACCCACCATGGAAAAAAGCTCAATATGCTCCAACGGTTCCTAGTTGCAATTCTTCTTCAATTCTTTTAGACACAATAATATTGAGTTCTTTGTAAAACTTTGCTTGTATCTTGTAACCACACCAAACTTCATTATTTAACTTCTGTACATTTTGAAATTTTGTATTCGTGTGAGATTTTTTAAAACTTTCTAATACATTTTTGTGTCATTTTGATTTGTCTACATTAGACGACATTTTAAACTATTTCAACGGTGGCAAAAGTATATCAATAGTAAACAAACATTAACTCAGAAACGTAAAAAAACCAACGACATTAGACCGGACAAATTCAGAAAAGTGAATAGCGCGCGCGGTAATTCCCCTATTTTGGTTCTTTCTTACTTAACCATAAAACACCGCGTGAGAGCGAACAAGTATTTCGGGGAATCCCTGAACATGCTTTTTGGTTTCTAGCATAGACAAGTATGGTTGCCATGTTGCAGAATCCAATAAATTTTGCAAAAAAAAATTGAATAGAAAAATAAATATTACTCACGTAATCACCATTCAGACACCCATGTCATCAAAAATAAGCAAAGCAAAGACCTCCCCCCCCCCTTTGGTGCTTATGTGATACTTGAACGGCCCCACTTTCGAAAAAGTAGATTTCTGAAAATTATAGCATAGTCACTGTGTAATACACAGACCTCAAAGGAATTTCAATAGACCAACTAAATGCATATTATAAATTCCATTGGGAAAACTAGTGGCGAATTTTCTGTTCTATTAGGAAATTAGAGCATATAGTTTTGAACTCAGTGGAGAATGTGGCGGATCAGGAAAGAAACGAATGGTAACAGCACTGTTTTCAACATTTAAGGGCAGAGTCAACGTCAATGCAACATTGATACCACAAGAGTTCTACTAATGAAATTCGGTATAAGAATTCGAAACAATCTCGAAATAATTCAATTACAAGATGCATAAAAAGTATGAGTTATACTCGGACAAACAAGACTTGATAGATGAACAATGATTATTACAAATAATTGCATTCCGAGCATCATTCGGTTTTTTCAGAGATTTATCGTGAACAATTACAAAAAGAGAATGATAAATACGTCCATAAAATCACGACTACGAGCAGATAGGTCGATAGTTCATCAACAGCAATGGTGTTGCGATCGTAATTGAATTATTCCGATGGAATCAATCACAACTAAATAATTCAGAATCACAACGAGATATGACACAGGTCGTTAACACTTGTATTGCTATCACGTTGACTATTGTTGGACGAATTTCAGTTTCAGAACGAACTTTGTTGTGATTGAAAATACTACCTAATATTCCGCCTATTTCGACTTCAAAACCATGAAAAACCGTATATTTTCAACAGTCATGGAGCACACATTCTATGATCAAAGTAAGAATTTAGCACAAAAATTATAGTTTAAAAAAACTACAAAAAACACTCTTCAATAGCAATAGGGACTAAAATTTCCTCTTATATTAGAAAAAGTGAGGTGCTTGATATATAAAAAAAAGTTGAGAGGTGTCAAGGGACACCCGGATGGAACGAAGTTCCTTTCGATTAATTAGTGAAGGAATTGTAATAACATTTTTTTTTTGAGTTATAATTTTTTTTTTTATTGGTGCCCCTTTTTACCCATTTAAAGCACGCCTCAGCGTGTTTAAATCATCATCAACAAATCGAGAAACGTGAAGTCTAAATGACAAATTTTTTATTATTGATCTGACAGGAGTACCTTGTAACGTCAAATAAAATATTACTAACAATTCGTTCATTTATATGTGCTCCTCCATCCATTTGATGAACTTTTTATATTCTTTTTTATATATATCACTGGATTTACGCGGTATTAACCGCGATTCTGCCTCACTATTCAAAAAATCGATTTAGAATAATTCATTTTTGAGCTCTGGTGACAACAAATATTGATCTTTCATAACAAATTGCAAATGAATATCTGTTTTTCTCATTTCCATGACAACGAAAGGTATACTGATGTCACATCACGAATTCAACCTTCTTGCATTATTAGTTCTTATTTCTATTTTTTGTAGTAATAATACCAGTATATATGATTTCAAAGTGCACCAATAAAAAAAAAAAAAAGCGTAAAGTATTCGTGGATAACTGGTCTTAAAAACACTTGCTCTATTTCGAGCACTCCGGCTGGGCCGTCGTGCTCGAAAAATCGCGCGTGTTTTAAAGCCCTTTTTATCCACTTATACTTTAATATACTATTTCATTATTAACAAATATAATATAATATAAACTTAATCAGTAGGCTCAATTTTAGTACATACGCATTGATATTGTAATATTAAAATATAATTTGCCTTTAAATTTATTAAAGTTATGACGCGTACACTTGCTAAACACACAATAATGGAGAGATTATAACGCGTATGACTTGGTTAGCACAATAGTAAAGAGAGGTTATAAAGCGTACTTGCTAAAAATACATAAGCATTTATTATTGTCTGTATAAAACCTCTACTTACCTAACTCCATCAGCAATATCCGGAACTTGTGCAAAAACACTGTCAGGATTCATTATTGTTATGATTTTTTATTATTTATTATGACCAAAAAACCTGTATACACTCAACAAAAATAATCGTCACGACACCACACTGTTCAATGCAAAATAGAAAGACGAAACGAAAATAACTGGCTTGCTTTCTATGAGAGAGAGAGAGAGAGAGACAGACAGAGAAACACGCGCACGCCGCACAGCTTACCACTATAGCAAAAAGTGTCGTTACAACTTTTGGTATTAATTTATTCCGTCTAGCCCCCTTTCGCAACGCGCGATAAGGAACTTCGTTCCAATGAACTTTTTGGTCAGTGACTTTATTCATATTATCTTCAACTTCTTAGTTCATACTGCTATGAAAGCGTGTTTTTTTAGTTTTTTACACTCCGATGCACGACTCAGCCAAAGTATCATCCACACACGAGGGTGGTCTATTAGGACCAACATAAATATAACAAATGTTCACCCCAAATTTTTTCACATTTTTTAAAAGTTGTTTCCGTAGGTTGATTTAGTGTATTTTCAATAAATTTACGAAACAAGTAATTTAGTTATGATAATAAACACAAAAGACAAAATGCAAAAACCATTCTTTCCGGCTTTATTGTTATAATAAACCTCTATAAAAAAAAAATATGAAAACAGTGATAAAATTATTCGACATATAGAAAAATAAAAGAACAAAAAACAAAACTTTTATAATAAATTGAAAATTACTGCGCTATTACAGAAACTGCATTGACGCGAATTGACAGTACCGGACTCAGGACCGCTGCTGAACAACAACTCGATATTATGTGACTCATACAGAGCCAACCAAGCTTTACAAAATTTACAAAAATAACGAAGTTTTTCTTTTTGCAATACTTGCAGTGCCCTCTTTTGTTGGGTGGGGGGTCAGGTTTTTCTTCAGTGTTGATTCCAGTATGTTCAGCTATTGCATTTCGAATGTAGGAATGTAAACCTGACATAGTAGCTCTGGACTGCCTATGGTCTTTTTAACCGACGAAACCAGAAAGGAGGAGGTTCTCTAGTCGACGCGTATTTTTTTTTTTATGTATGACCATGCATAACTTTTTACTGAGACGTCCGATTCCGATAATTTTTTTTTCAGTGGATAGGGTGTACTTCTAAGTTGGTCCCATTCGAATATTGGAGATGAAATCCACCCCTAAGGGTAGCAAAATGAAGGATATTGATCATTCACCCTTCGAATTCTGGTCCGTTAACCGATTCTATCAGGCATAACTTTGTACTGGGTTCTTCGATTTGGATGATTCTTCTTTTATTAGATAGGGTATACCTCATAGTTCATCATCGAATGTAATTATCCACCCTAACGGGTAGAAAAATAGGGGATAATTGATTTTTCACTTGAAAACATTGGCACACATATGTAGTTGACAATAACGATCGCTACTGTCATTACTTTTGTTCTCCTACATCCGTCGCAATCATTATATTCTATGAGAGGATGGAATGATATACAGAGTAATGAAATAAACTAACCAGAACAACAAAAATAATTTATATTACAACAAATAGTAAAAGTAGATAATCATTGAATGAATGTGTTTTTTTGTGGAGGAACAACGTTTCTTGACATGTTTTTTGGGTAACCTTCCACAGTCTGAAAATGAAAATATAATCAAGAAAATCTATACAAGTGTAGAAAGGGCAAACTGATTAGTTCACCCCGATAAGTTATTGCGTTCACCAAATTATATTTCCTATAGAAAAATGATTCAATTTGTCAATAACTTGCCGTTTTCTGAATTTGCCTATCAAAAAAATTTTTAAAAAATTCAAAAGATACTTCTCTATATAGTTTTTGCTTGACGTTTCGGGGACTTCATCTGCCCCCGTTCTCAAAATCTTCTAAATCATATTATTTAAATAAACCTTCTTAGTCTCAATAACTAAGCTCCTAAACTAATGGTAACTAATTTTGAATCGGCGCCAAACGAACAATCAACGAAGATCATTGAATAACTTCAAAAAAATTATCAGAATGTCACCGCGCAACTCGATGCCATCATTTTACGCCTTACCTAATTCATTTGCTTGTTTGTTTGGCGCCGACTCAAAATTAGTTACTTACATTAGTTTAGGAGCTCAGTTATTGAGACTAAGAAGGTTTATTTTATTCTTTACTTTTCAGTTCCGTATTTCGCGGTTTAATTTTTTGTTAAATAGTTTTTATATTAACTCGAAATCCAAAGTCTTGATGAATAATCTTCTCTGTTTACTATGATTCTGATCTGGGTCGTTGTGCCTGGTAATTATGCTAGCAATGTTCAAAATACCGTAAAACACAATATATATATGTATATATATATATATATATTTATATATATATATATATGTATATATATATATATATATATATATATATACGGAAAGATCTACTTGAAATGGTAGCTCCCTTATATTGGTTGCACTTGGTTGTGAAGAAATGTAATTTCATTTTCCCGGTTCTCGTCATCGTAGCGAGATGAAATACAACCAGTTTTTGAGTCTAATCATAAGCTTTCAAACAATAGTAAGTTACATTACTAGTGTGGAAAGTGATCCATTTCACACGAGTGGGAGAATGTGAATTGGCACTTTCCACACAAGTAATGTACAATATTTTTCTCACAACCACAAATAAATGCACAGTCTCAAAAAAACTATTATATTTGATTACCTTAATTTGATAATTTTGCAAAGAAAACTAGTGATTATAATAACAACTACGTAGAATTGTAGAAATTGAAAGTATTATTATTATTATTACAATTCGAAAATTATAATGGGGTTTGCAATAAAGTGTTAGAAAGATTCATCTTTGTTATTTTCACATTATGTACAGTAGCAGACTCGATGTCAGTTTCTGAAAGAGGCTTTCGAAGTTCGCTGATGGCACCCATACTTTCATTGGCAATATTTAATCTGTTATTAGCAGAATCATCAATATATTCTTCTGCAACTGTGGATGATTTCCAACACTTATCTCTTTTCAAAGAGGTTAGATATCCTCTTGTATCTACTGATATCGTAGCAGATGAGCGGCGAAATAAGAGCTCAGGCTATTTTTCGGGGTCCTTTAGATTGTAGCCACTACTCTAGGTATATTTTCCATTTTTTGAATACCCGCCACTTGGTTTTTTGCATTTTTGGTCTCTTTAATCAAGAAAAATAATTGTTTCGGTAGTTGGTGGTCTTTTTCATATATATGCAATCAAAAGTTTTCAGTAATAGTGAACTTGCAACAGCATTAATTTTTTGGATTATCGCTTTGAATGACAGCCGCAGTCCCCAAATATTCAATGTTATTTAAACTTTTTTTATAGACTTCTATTAAATACCGATAACTTACCGTCTTGCTGCGTTGAGGTGATGTTTTTTTTTTGGTTTATATCCGTCACTTTTTCTCTTTAAAAATGACTTTAGTTTCTATATTTGGATATATCTACATTATGGTGAAGGGATAGAATGGTACGCAACATAATATAGTGAGTCCATAATGTTAAGCTTCGGATACTATTGGACAGTATATGCAAGCAAAACATTTTCGGAAAAGAAGCTTCTTTATTTCTCCGCTATGAAAGAAATTGATCGTTAACGTGTTCGTACCTCCTTTTGGTCTTTTTTAGTGATGTTAATTTTGCGGCCTCTTTAATTTCAGGCGGGGTACATTGTTCTTTACTGTCAATCTCTATATCCATGTTTAATGGAATTTCAGATACTTATTTTACGGTTACTCATATAATTAGTTTGATGGCACTTCAAAAGTTTATCTGGTATTTTCACAATATCAATTTCAAAGCACACTTTGAAAAATTCCATATACAATTCATGAAGCTGTATTGTGGACTGCATAATGGTAGTAACTACTCGATCAGCACCTAATATGTGTGCTTTGAAATTGATATTGCGGAAACGTCAGATATACTTCAGAATAACCGTTAAAGTGGTATTGATAATTCCATAAAAGAGATCAGCAGAAAGTTGACAATATACAAAATATATATCTGCCTGCCTAACGAGTAGTAACTAACTAATAGACGTCTAAAATGCGTTAATATAGTTATATCTTAATACACATGTCACTCTAGAGCGATAGTTTACTGGGGTGATATTTATCATTATTGAAGTAATCAAATAATGTGCTTTTTGTCATTTTCGCAAGTGGTCGTAGGAAAAAAAATTCATCGGAATCGGTCCAGTGGTTTTTGCGTGATGCTCGAACAAACAAAAAAATAAACAAACATACAATTACAATTTTATGATAGTAGACATATTTATGGTGTACAATAAATGATAATCTACAATGAACATAAATTCACTATTCAAATTATCTGGAATATTGGGAGCCATATATTCCGTGTCAAATATATTTTCAGATGATTCATGTATACGAACAAGCATTAGTTTTATATATATATATATATCTCACTATAACCAACTATATATATATATATATATATATATGAGGATTTGTAGGCACATCCCTACATATATTCCGACGTCTATGAGCATGAGAGAGAATATGGAACAGAGAAAGGAAAACCAACCAACCGCGTTCTCGACAGCCCTGACGTATTCATGAAATTTTGCAGTCAATTTGTCAAAGCAAACGATTGGAAAAAAGCAATATTTCACTCACAAACTACATTGTCACAAAACTCAGTTTTTCATGATTTATTCGAGAGTACGTGCAAACACCACATGTTTCAAATTATGATTTATGAACAGATGAACATCGAGTGGTTGAAAAACAAACCATTCAGATTTCCGGTACATTATTTATGAGGAGTAATTCGAATAAATTCTCAGTATGAATGACATATTTCAATTTCGGAAATGTTTTCTTCAGAACGAATAAAATGTCTTAATTTTTTCAAGATGTCTAATGTGATGTGTGAATGCATTCACCACAGCATTCAGCGATATCATGATTGGAAAAAATTACTTTTTGAACCATATTTGCTTCAATGATAGAGATTCAACAATAACTTCTACAATATATTGAATGGAAGAAAGCAATGAAAAGGCCATATGTATGTAATTAGTAAAGAAATTTTTTGTTTCCGATTGATAAGAAAACTATTATCCAATATTTTTGTTGATGGACAATTTATAAAGACTATCGAAGTTAATACTCGATTCTTGACTTTTTTTTTGGATAATCTTCCACAGTCTGAAAATGAAAATATAATCAGGAAAATCTATAGTGCAGAAAATGTAAACTAATTAGTTCACCCAGATAAGTTACTGCGTCACCAAATTATATTTCCTATAGAAAAATTATTCAATTAGTCAGTAACTTGTCGTTTTCTGAATTTGCGTATCAGAAAAATTGTAAAAATTCAAAGGATACTTCTCTATATGATTTTCGATTGAAGTTTCGGGGACTATATCTGCCCATGTTCTCAAAATCTTCTAAATCTCACTTAATTGTATAAATAATTTGGTTTTTTCTCTTACAGATTATGTTTCTCTTTTCCAAAAATGCATGTCAAGAAATGTTGTTCCTCTACAAAAAATCACTTTCATTCAATGCTTTATACTCGATATTCTCAGAATCAGATCTTCTGCGATAAATGGATAGAAAAACAATTGAAAAAAATAGTGTTTAATATCACATACAAATGAGATCTTCAAGCATTATGAATCTCCTTCATTTTTAAACCTCTATTGAAACAACAGTCATTCAAATTGTCTTCTTCTAGTTGTACCATTTATCACCATGGTAAAACAGAGTAATGAACTGTTTTCTCAATCCATTTCGTTTTCTCCTTGTAATGCTTATAGATCTTACCCAATTCACGGTTGGAAAAGACAAGTTTTTTTCTTTAGATATTACTATACCAACAAAAGGGAACATTATCATTCAAGATTAGTACCATAAAAATACATTTCCTGGATCATTCCTAAATTTGAATTCTCCTTCTTCCAAAAACAAATTATAATGATTCTGATTCTCAAATAGAGCTATTAAAAAATCAATGAGTAACTCTCAGAAAATACTAATCAATCGAATTAATAATTTTTTCTAATCTTGACCTTTAAAGTGACACTTTTTAAAACTCGTTGACGTTATCAAATGTTTTACTTTTTTGCAACTGGTGATAAAAAGTAAATTTCCCCATTAGTTGCAGGAAATATAGGAATAACATAATTATAAATATCAATAACACAATTTGAACAATTGTTGATATTGACCCCAGCTGACAACGTTGTTTGCTGTGTAGCATTAATTTGCCTATTTTCCACGGAAGTCTCTCCAAGGATGTTGGTGGCAATGAACTGAAGAATCAAAAAGTAAAAAATAATTTCAATATTCAACGACTATGCCAAAAAGCGTGGGGTGCTTTGTCGAAATTAATTAAAAGTATTATGTTTCTCAAAGATACGTAACCAAAAAACACCCCATGATTCTTGTCATAGTCGTTCAATATTGAAATGATTTTTTAGTTTTTAGAGCGTTGGAAGCCTGTTCTTTAGTTTTTAAAAATATATTCTCCTCATGTATTCAAGTTGAATCAAAAAGGATCACATCATATCCAAAATTAGGAAAAATATTGTGTGAAACACCTTGGGAAACACTATTTTTCAGAACTCGAAATCCGCACGTTACGAAGAATATTTCTTTTTCAAACTGGTAGCACAAATATCTATTGAAGAACAAAATAAAAACCCTCAAAAAAAACCACATGAAGATATATTTTCTCTCAAACTTCCACACATACCAGGTCTGTTGGAAAGTTTAAAACAATATTAACATCGCATTTATAAATGGAAACAATCTGGAAACCTATTTCACCAAATTGAAATTTGGTGAAAAGGTTTTGAAAGTGGTAGTCTACAAAACACCATGTGACAGATGTAAAAAAATGTACATGGGACAGACTGGACGATACCTTGAGAGTAGAATCATCGAACATAAAAGTGGGACAAAACACAGAAAACACTAAATAATGAATTTCATTTTGGAATCCCAGAAATTGTTGGAAAACAGTGAAACTATTTGAAAGACCTTCCACCAGTTCATTATTATTATTTAAATCATTCAATTCTTTTTCTCCAGTAGTTATTCTACTTCTGCACCACCAACACCAGCTTTGCACTTGTCAATATCGCACTTGTCAAAATTCATGTTTTCCAAACCTCTTATGATTTTCCTTTCGCGCTCGATTCGTGACAAAACTTGAAATTCACTATCTAGTTCCCCTCTCGATATTTCTCTCAACCATACAAGTTACACTGCTTCTATATATTTTTTTCATATAATTCCAAATTTTGAATGACGTCTTTACCCAAAATCGTGAATTTGTAAATTTGGCAACATCGCACACAACGTGACACTTGACAGCACGCTGTCTTACCACTGCTGTCGAGTGGTTGGCCAAAACAATTTTCAAAAGTTCAAACAAAGTTGAAATAGATCAAAGTTAGTAAATTTTCATTGGTTTGAACATTATACATATGATTCATAGAACCAGGAACATACAACACATGTGAGAATGCTCACATGCTTTACTTCAATCAAGATTATTTTTAATTCTCATGTCAGCTACTGAACAATTTTTTTATATTTGTACATCAAAATGATATCATATACATTTTAGATAAGTACTGAAGATGGCCGTAGGCCGAAAGCTCTTTTCTTAACTGTATAAAATCTTACGCGAAATACAGAACTATTTAGAAAAGCAACACCCAAATTCTACCCAAAATAGTTCTTTTGACACATATGGTCTCATATACCTACCTGATCAATTCTAAGAAAGTCAAGAAAACATTGCATTTTCATGAAAAAAAGAACAATGTTTTTCAAAATTCTCATTGAAACTTTCATTTTATAACATTCTCTCCTAACACTGCTATGGAGAGAAAGAAAACGAGAGAATATCCAACGTATATTGAAGGGTATAGTGTAGTTTACCTACTGATGATGTTAACTCAGTTATCGAAATGGTGTGAAGTGAGTAAGTTTGGTAAGAGGTAACTTGTGCGATTTTTAAGTATGTTAATGTCCCGATTGATTATTTTCTTATGATTATTTTTACATGTTCTAATTTCCCATTTCTATACTTGATTACCTCTATAAAAGTTAAAACATCGACAAAATATCAATAGTTGTGTCAGTTATTGGATCTCAACCCAACAATTTAGTGTAGCTGTGAATATAGATCTTCATTGTTTTTCGAAACTTCACAGTCTTATCACTGAAGGGTTCAGTTTTTGTTACAAATATCAAAACAGAGAAATCAATATAGGAATGAGGACATTAATTGTGGCTTTTTAGCAGATATTTTCATGAACAATTTAGAAAATTAATTCATTGTCACGGATATTAATCCTAAAATTTTACGTTGGTACAGATATGTTGATGACTGTTCAGTGTTTGTAAATGGTAATATTGAGACTACTCAAAATTTATTAACTAAAATTAATCAAATACACCCTAACATAAAATTCACCTTAGGAATAGAATCAAATAATAAAATTATTTTTTTTAGATCTTACAATACATAAAAATATTCACTCCGTAGATTTCCATATCTACAGAAAACCTACACAAACTGATCATGTGATACCTAGTTTTTCGAATCATTCCCATCAGCATAATATGGCTGCCTTCTATTGTTACATCCACAGACTCTTAAATGTACCTCTTTCTACTGTTGAGTATCAAAAAGAATTGAATATTTTGGAACAAATAGCTTTCAACAATGATTATAATCCTAGCATTATTAACACTTTGATTCAAAAAATTAAAAATAAATATGAACAGAACTTTTCTTATCCAAAATTGAATCCAATCGACAAATTTGTTTCAATTCCTTTTTTGAACGATATCATTTCTAACAAAGTAGCTAGTTGCATTGAAAGTAACTTTGACAACATTAAAATTTCCTTCAAAACCAACAATGGGTTGAGTAGATTTTTGGTGAATACAAAAGACAAAATTGACACACTTTCCAAAAGTGGTATATATGAGTTGAATTGTGAAGACTGCGATGCAGCCTACATTGGTAGAACTTGTAGACCTTTGAGAGTTCGTATTATGGAACATTTAAATATCAATAAAGTTCCTGCCTTCGGTCATCACTTAAGATTTGACAATAATAATTTCAGTCCAAATAGAAATTCACAAATTTTACATGAAGTCAGTTCCAAAAATTATAATAGATTAGATTTTCTTGTAGATTTACACATTAGAAAAGAAATACTCAACAATAATCTTTGTCTCAACACGCAAGTCAATTTAAATAGATCCTATATTCCACTTCATAGACGTCTAAATTAAATAATATTTAACTTCCTTAACTTTTTTACTCTAATTCACATTTTAGTTTCTTGTTAATCAGGCTAATATTTTTCAATTTCCATTCTCTATGATGACTTTACTTGTATCTCTTTGCAATTTGCCAGCCTCTTTTTCAGTTTTCTCCATACTGAAAACACAAGTCATGTTCTGGATTATCACCTTTTATACTCTGTTTTACTCCAGCTGGGGGAGTTGTGAAGTTGGGTCTAGTTCCCATTAGACTTGTATCACACTTCTTATCCCCCAGTTGCGGTTCAACTGAGCCATGGTGGACAAGGATTTTTATTTTTATTAAGAAAAATTCAAATTCATTGTCCATGGACACTACCAGAGTTATTCAATTGTTTGTTTTGATCAGGACAGGTCTAATTAGACTTCTCCCTTGAACTTATATTCAATTATGATGACTCAAATGTGAGAATTGAAGAGTCTTGTCTGTTCTTCCTTGGAATACTGAAACATATATTGACAGATGACAGTCCTCATTAGATTGACCATCTTCTAGTGTGTTTTCGTATGACAGGGATATTCCTTTCTTGATTCTGATATTTCCCTGCCAATCATCGTTCACTTGTCAATTGTCAATCTACTTCATAGTTCACTTGTCAATTGTCAGTCTTGTCACTTGGGTCCAGCTATCACACCACAACAGTGGCTTTCTAAAAGGTAAGGAAAAATTATAATCTCAATTTTCATCCTGGCCTAGAATATGTATTTTAACATGTGTGTCACGTAAACCTATATAGCTTTCATTGATCATGAGATATTTTATGGTCTTTTTGGCTTCTTGTAAACCTGACGAGTAAGTAACCTCACATTCAAAATATGTCAATTTTCTTTCTCAAAAAAACCTTTCATTTACTTATTCTCTATCACTATTACTTACTTTCAGGTACGCACTGATGATGACCTAACGGTCGAAAGCGCTTTGTTACGATTTTAATAAATTATTTTATGCACGAAATACAATTTTCTTTCATCGATTATTAATTGTGTAACTACTCATTTGTGAATGATATTTTTAACGGTAGGAGATTTTTCATTCATTCAAAATGAAAGGTCCAAATGGTTATATATAATATATATATATATATATATATATATATAATAATATTTATTTTTATTAAAGTTACAGGCATAGACACGAATGATGAAAAATATATATATAAATATATATATGTAAACATTATATATAGTTTTTGCATTAAGAGACGTAATATTACTGAGAGCATTGACAAAGCTGTCCATATTCGAAAGAAAAACAGGAAATCATTGAACTGTTTACAGGGCAAAAAAATATGTCCAATTGTCCAACACTTATATTGATTGCAAATGATAAAGAACTCTCTTGGATCAACAGAGTAAGTGCTTCCGTGGAAGTTGGGCTTCAATATGTATTTTGTTTCATACAATTTACTGTAAGCAAGTCACATTTCCGATGTCGAATTTAAAGTTACATCACATTACACTCCTCCATTACATTTGAAAAAAATAACATTCCTATTTCGAAAAAGTTTGGAGTGTCTGCCTTGGTCGATGGATTGGATTAGAATTTGTGCACAAATGTGATATTCAGGACTGTGCGCCTAATGATTCAGATTTGAGTATGTCCACAAATATTGATGTGAGGATTATTGAAACATTAATTAAAGGGGATTTTATATCAATCGAAGTATTTCAGAATAAGTTTAGACTTGATTTCTTAAATTGATTGAAAAATAACTCAATTTAAATGTTAATCTGAGAAGCAATTGGATCATTGTAAGAATTGAGAATATTCCACAGCATTTGATCGTGATTTGTATGTACATCCAGTTTTCCGACATATTGGTGCAGACGAAAGATCTACAGATCCTAGTAAATGTGAAACATCAAATCTGCGAGTTTCAACTGGTGAAATTGACTCTAGACCTGGTCACCCTCTAGAGTTTTCCGATGATGCGGGTTCAAAATCAGGTTCTTTGCAATTATCATCTCTGGAAGTCAATGAGAAAATGTTCAAAATAGCGAGAAAACAATTTTTTTAATGTTGAAAACGGTAAGATGCTATCAGTCGATTTAATATATCCACCCCACCCATATTAGTATTGTATTATCGGGTAATAGTTGGCCTACTCACATCAATGAAGCACTTGTCAGGTTCCGAGAAGTGCCTTGTAGTACCAAAAGGCTCTGCCATAAACTAAGTGGAAGCTTTGGTCACCGACCGATTATCCATCCACTTCAATATTGCTATTTTCCTTTATTCCCTCACTTTGCATGAACCCCAGTTTTTTTTAATCTCCACTCTTTTTTTGTATTTTATTTATTCGTTTCTTTTAATGTCGATTTATTTTTACATTCTGCTTTCAGTTATTCCTTCTCTTTTTTGCATTTTGTTGTTGATTGTTGTCTTCCAGTTATTGTTTTCTGATATCTGCTAGAGTCTGATTATGTTCATCTTTCTCTACAGATTCTCATTCACTCTTATTACCTGTCAAATTGTTCTCATCTCTTATTTTTTCCTATATCAGTTCTTTCTCATGTGTCCCCTGAAATTGATAGTTATGAATTTCACTAGGGTCATCATCACTGGGATCAGAATCTGAAGGTCTCATCTGTAATTGAATCATCGTCGCTAAATATTTCAATATAATTCAAATGATGCTTTGTGTGTGTGTCAAAAGTAATGAAAATGCGTGTGATATCCATCACCTAATAGCGACCGGCAATTGTAATTTCACAATCATCATTAGTTGCTATGTCACACATCAACTGAAATGTTACGAAAACACACGAACGACCACTAAACAATATGAAATACACTCATTTGTTGAAACGACTCGTGCGCCACCTATTGTAAAATGGTTGTACTAATTCAGAATTATTTCGCAGGCGTACGCACAACTCACCAAACAAAGAAACTAACGGAACCCTCACACAAACTTTCAACCCTAAAGGGGTTGAATTTCTATTTTTCTCTTTGTAACAAAGACCTCAGACCAATTTTTATGACCCTAACTTGAAAACTAACGGAATCCCCATACAAAATTCCAATACCCATTTAGCTTCCCATTTCACCCCTTTTGGGAGTTTTCGAAAACACTAAAACACGTATTTTTTTATTTGTAACAAATACATCACACATCAACTCAAGAACTAACGGTTATCCTTCAATCAGTTTCATCAAAATCGGTCCAGTAGTTTTTGCGAGATGTTCGAACAAACAAACAAACAAACAGACAATAACAATTTTATAATAGTATAGATACCCTATGACCTTTTTTCGAGTTTCCCATTTCATTGAGAAATTCATCCATATTTTCTCTTTCCATTCAACACCTGTACTAACGAAAACAGAACAGTGGGCACTATTTGTAGTCAATTTTGATGAAACACGATTTGAACATATTGTTCTTCCATATTTACTCAAAATCTGCCAGCGATTTCATCCATTGTTCATTGTACGTAGTTATTTATATCCAAATGTTATTAAATTTGCAAAATGTGGGAAGTTCATCATAGTGAAGGCATTATCGCCAACAAATAAATATTGTGGATATGTAAATATTAATCCTGTCAATTCATCATTCGATTCGTTTTCAGATTTATTTTCCCATTTCAGTGTTGTAGTGTTGTCTCACATCGAATGTGATTGGTAGATTCCATTCGATCATTATTTTCAACAAGGCAATAACGAAATTCTCGACAATGCAATAATCAATATCATAACAGATTGTGTTACAGTGTTCACAAAATACAGAAATTATTTGCGAAATCACTATTATAATCTCCTGTATTGCAGACCCAGTCAATCTACCAGTTTACCATCAGGGTGGTAACTATTTTTTATAGTTCGTGAAAAACGTTTTATTCATCAAGTCTGCTTCCTCCTACTGGTGATGCAATAGGACTATGTTGAGTCGCATATCTATCAGAGAATAACTACTTTCCTGGATAATGCCCTGACAAATATCCGATGGATAATCGTGCGAAGTTCTACAAGATTAATGTTAACTGTGTACTGTTTGTTGCGAAATGGATAAATAACAATCACTTCACTCATTCTGACCACTTGTAGAGCGCTTTCAGGGTTTTGCCCATCATTAGTACAATGTAGATCAAGCATACAATGATTGATGCCTGCTAACCCGAATCTATTTCTTAGTCTTCGTCGGGATTTCTTCAACTAAGTGGAAAACATCGCAAGATGACGCCATCTCGACTTCAACTACTACAACAACAGTACTCGCGAAAGGTCATCTTTAATATCAAGATAGAAGGAATCTGCGTTACAAAAATCTTTGACAGACTCATAATTGTGAGCTGATTTCATAAACCATGAAAAATGTCTTATTCTTCAAGAACTACTACTACCTATACAATAGGTGTAATTTGAGACGACTATCCATCAGAAAACAACTACTTTCCTGGCTAATGAGTTGATTTCCAATCATATTCATAGTTAAAATTAGAATTTCGATTTCAGTAAATGTTAAATATTAGTCTATTATTATGAGCAACGTTGAAAATATACGTAAATTCGTATACTTGAAATTTACAATGAAATTTTATCTAACTAGTTGAGTAGAAAGAATCTGCTCCAAAATAAAATGACTTCAAAATTCACGCGGGCAAAGCCGCATGCATAAGCTAGTATCCTATTCTTCAGAACAATATACCTGCGAAAAATTGCAAAAAAAATTAGCTCAATTAGTACTATTCGCTATTTACGCTATTCTTCGAAACACTATATAACGTCTCAGCTCACTCCATCGTATGTATTATTTCAATTGAGAAATTGAGCATTTTAGTTCCATATTCATACCAAAGTGTAAAGGAGACTGAGCATACATCAAAGGCATTGTTCACATGTTTCGCAACTATTTTTCGGAAAATAGTTACCACGACCGATAATTCAATAAATTCAAAAGCAACGGCCAACACCAAATAACATTGTTCAGAGAAAATAAAAATAACAGCAATGAATGCATACGTTGAAATATCAAAGGATTCTCCTGTCTGGAAATGTTCCAATGTAAATTACCTATTCTGAGAGCGTCTCAAGGGGTATTTTCAGTGGAAATAATGGAGGAGTCATATAGTGATAGAATTTCGCATTCGTAGTCGAGTATTCGATAAAATGTTCATGATACTGATGACTCATGAGAATGTATTCTGATACTTCGAACCGTATTTTTGTGAATGATTTATGATGAAGAAATACATTTTGAGAAATCTATTTCATTGATATGTCGAATTTTGTGT
This sequence comes from Gonioctena quinquepunctata, assembly GCA_018342105.1. Taxonomy (NCBI): domain Eukaryota; kingdom Metazoa; phylum Arthropoda; class Insecta; order Coleoptera; family Chrysomelidae; genus Gonioctena; species Gonioctena quinquepunctata. Next base: position 478,986 of record JAFIRS010000405.1, read on the forward strand.
AACTGTAAGTGAATAAAATATTGATTCGCCTTCTTCACCTTGGCAAGAAATTGAACCACAGATTAGTATCTGCAACTGAAATGGAAACCTTCTATCTCAGAAACCAGTTCACATGAATTGTTTCTATATTTCAAACGGAAAATATTGAATGGATAAAAACTCAATTTATTTCCTTCCCGGAGGAATTAAACTAAAATAAAAACCGAAAACGCTTTCAATCGAAAGAAGTAGATTTCTCAAACTATTGCTATCGAATGGATGGAGTTTGTGCCAAACATATAGCTTGTTTGTTTGTCAAAGGTTAGCTCTTCTATATTGTATTCTAGAAAAAGGAAGGCTGACGAGTAATGTATATCGAAGAAAGAAAAATGATTGCCGAATGTTTTTTAATCATATTTGCATATTGAAGTTTTACTTTCTTCATTCTCTCCAAAACCGTCATTTCAAAACTACGCAACCGATTTGTATTTCTATGTCTACTCAAAGTCGGCCTACCAGGGTTTGATGAGCACACTATCACAACAGGAAATTCTCTAGAATTCCCTGATGTTTCTAAACGGAAGCCCATACAACTGAATTGTGGTGGCATATCACAGCAAGCAAGCGCTATATCAATGAACAGGGGTTTCTAGTTCATGGATGTTGAGGTCGCCAAAAGATCCATACCCCCGTTTGGAAACATCAGAGAATTCTACAGACTTTTCGGTTGTGGTAGTGTGCTTATCAAGCCCTGGTAGCAATAAAAACTTACAAAAAATAAAACCGACGAAAAAATAAAATGAAAAGCAAGAAATTAAATGAACTTTTTTAGTCTTAATAACTAAGCTCATAAACTAATGTAAGTAACTACTTTTGAGTCGGCGCCAAACAAGCAAACGTGAAATGATGGCAGCAGGGTGCGCGGTGGTGGCGCGTCCCTCCGCCGAAAATTGCCGAGTGTTCTCGAAGTCAATATCAGCGAGACAGCTACCCGAACGGGCACACACGTGAGGGCGAATGTCGTTGCAAGTGGTCGTGCGGAGAACGCATTTTTGGAATGTCATCGTTTATCGCTGGAGATTTCACGTAGCATTTTAACGTTATTTCATTTTGATCATTTCTTTGAAATAATTTAATGATCATCGTTGATTATATTATTTGTTTGGCGCCGACTCGAAATTAGTTCTTACATTCGTTTAGGAGCTCAGTTATTGAGACTAGAAAGATTCTATTTATTTTTCGCTTCTCAGTTTTTTTTCCGTCTGTTTTATTTTTGTATGAAAGTTTCAATTTTTTAATTCTTTGTGGCTAAAATCTAATAATTGCTATCCACTCAATTTGGATTACTTTTAGAATACTTACATACCTACCTCACTTCAACTATTAACTGATATATACTATAACTAGCTAGTACATACAAATTCGGCCGCGTTGAACTTTGTTTCTTTCGTGACGACTATTACAAATTCACTTACCCCTTTAGGAAAATAATTTCCCAAATACTAAAACACGTTTTTTTTTATTTGTAATAAAAACCTGGAATATAAATTTTTATGATCTTAACTTCTTAACTAACGGAACCCTTATACAAACTTTCACCCCTGTTGCACTCCCTTGGGGGTTGCATTTATAAAACACTGAAATATATATTTCTCTATCCCTTACAATGACCTCAAATACAAATTTTTATGATCCTAACTTGAAAACTAACGGAACCCCTATTACAAACTTCCACCCCCATTCACCACCTTCAAGGATTAAATTTCTAAAAACACTGAAAATATTTTTTCTATTCGTAACAAAGACTTCTAATACCAGTTTTTATTACCCCAAGTTGAAAACTAACGGAATTCCTATACAAACTTTCAATCTCAATGTAACCCCCATTTCACCCCTCTAGTGGTTGAATTTCCAAAAACACCGAAGACCTTATTTTTCATTTGTAACGAAGTCCTACAAATACCAATTTTCATGATCCCAACTTTAAAACTAACGATACAGACTTTCAACCTCCATTTTACCCCTTTTGGGTTGAATTTTCGAAAACCCTGAAACACATTCATCTTCATATGTGAAGAAGACTCCAAATACTAATTTGCATTACTCTAAATTCAAAACCAACTGTACTTTCACTTTCACCCGCCTTTTAACCCACCTTTTCACTCCTTCAGGGATGGAATATAAAAAAATATGCTGTACAAATTTTAGCTCCCAGGACCAGCGGTTTAGTCTGGGCGTTGATTGTATATCAATCAATTAGTGAGTCAGTTAGTCAGGAAATATATATATATATATATACTAGCGGACCCGACAGACGTTTCTATGTTTTCTTTTATGTTGTTCCATCTAGATTATGCTTTTGACTCCTTCCGCTTCCTGTTGTCCCGTTATCTCGTTTTCCCGTTATCCCGTTTTCCTGTTACCCCTTTTTTTCTCTATTCCGTTTTCATGTTATCCCCTTATCCTGTCATCTCGTAATCATGTTTTTTCGTTATCCCGTTTTTTCGTTATCCCGTTATTTCCGCTATCCCGTTATCCCCTTATCCCGTTTTTTCTATAAAATAAAAATAAAAAGAATGGGGGTGAAATAGGGTGGAAATTAAGAGTAATTTTTTTATTTTAAGTCATGACAAAATAAAAATCTCGGCAAAACAATAGGGGTTGATCGTAGAAGGGTGAAAATTCAGGGTTGTATGTATTTTTGAATGCTGTATCATAAAAAAATGGAAACAACAAAATTTTTTCAAAAAATAAAAAATTAAATTGAGGGTTATACCACCCTCAATATTTAGGAGGGTGATTTGTGAATCTAAACCACCCAGGGCGCCCTGGTCGGTCGGTCCAGCTGTTTATGATACCGACTGCAGCGCCATCTGCCGGGCTGATTTGTGAATCTAAACCATTCAGGGCGCCAAACGAGTTCAGTGCCACACACGTACAGTAGAATTATATATATATATATATATATATATAAAGCTATATAGATAAAGCTATATAGAGATTAAGAGAAATTTGTTTGTTGTTTTGCATTACTCTGAACGCACTAGGAGTACGACTATTGATGTCGTGGGTTGACCTGTTAATGTGCACGAAATTTCGTGTCATTAAAATTCCAGGATATTAGGTCTAAGCTTCCCCGCACAGATTATAGCTGTCACCATCTATAATTTGATGCTTTTCCCATATATATATATATATATATATATATATATATATATATATATATATATATATATATATATATAATATATATGGATATATGTCCATATTACCCCAAACACGAGGTAGCTGCTGTGAACCGTTGAGGTGATCCCTCGACTGTCTTCCGTCCCCATCATCAAATAACCTCCATTATGTTGTAGTGTGATCAGAACTACATATTTGTGTCGTTTCAACAGAATCGGTTCTCAGGTGTGAAATCAATGAATTATCTCCTATTTTTCTACCCTTAGGGGTGTAATATTTTTTTTAATTCAAATGGGACCAACTTCGAAGCATACCCTATACAATAAGAACAGAATAATCTAAATCGGATAACCTGCCTGGTAGAATCGGTTAAGAAGTAAATATTCAATGGGTGAACCAACAATCATCCCCCATTTTCCTACCCTTAGGGGTGAATTTTTTTTTCAAATCCAAATGGGTATATCATTGAAAAAAAATCATCAAAAGCGGACAGCTCTGTAAAAAGTTTTGCGTGGTCATACATACAAAAAAATATACACATCGACTAGAGAACCTTCTCCTTTTTTTTTCGGTTAAAAATAGGTCGACGTTGAGTAGATATAGAAAAAATACTCATACAAATCGGTTGCGTACTCTCGAAATGACTGTTATGGAAAGAATAAAAAAAGTGAAACTGCAATTTGCAAACTTTTTAAATATATTAATATTGTTTTTTCCCTGTATGCCTCTTTCATATAGGGTTTTCACGTTCATGTTGATTAAATAATATTCGGCAATCATTTCTCTTTCTTTGGCTCCTTTTTCTAGAATACAATATAGAAGAGATGATCTATGACCAACAAACATGCTTAATGTTTGGGACAAACTCCATCCATTCGACAGCAATAGTTTGAGAAATCTACTTCTTTCGATTGAATGCGCTTTCGTTTTTTTTTTTAGTTTCATTCCTCCGGGAAGAAAATAGATTGAGTTTTTTTCTACTTTATATTTATATTTTGGAATATAGAAACAATTAATGTGAACCAGTTTCTGAAAGAGAAGGTTTCCATTTCAGAGGAAAATACTAATTTGTGGTTCCATTTCTTGCCAAGTTGAACAAGGCGAATCAATATTTCATTCACTTAGGAGAGGTGAGGCACATTCAGCCATTCAATGTAATCCTTGTTATTTTAAAATTACTGTTCGCAACAGTTGACAGCAGTGTCTCGGGTTGGTCGCAAAGCTCCTTTGGAGTGTATAGAGTTGTTGTATACATTTGTAAAAATATATGTTAATATTAGACCCTAAAAAGTAATAGTCTAGTATTGGTTATATATTGCGTTTTTTGCCGGTTGACCACATTTAGTTTTCTGTTCATTAAGTGAAAGATGATTTTCTAGATAGAAAATAATCAGTGACATTCAGCCATAACACATGGGGCACAATTGGCATGTGGCCGAAACTGCCCATATTTATTTTAAAACACCTATGTTTTTTGCAGTTGACCAGGAACTTTGAATGGAAAACTCAAAGGGCAAACTTAGATGAAGGCTGCATTCGGAAAGTCTTGAGAGGTGTTTTATCAAGACATATATCAGCGAGGGGCATCTCGTATGTATGGAATGAAGAAACAAACTGAAAACTATGACACCTGAACAGTTTGTACCCAGAATTGATGACGCTGGTGACGAAAGTGACTCTGAGGAACAATTTTTGAGCAAATACGCAGCAAGACAGGTTTTTGCGCAGTCTCAAGAACAAATGCTTGAAAGCTATATCAAACAGTCATCCAATCTCAATAATGGATTTGACTTGTATGCAAATAATAAATTTAGTGTATACCTATGCTAAAGCTTCGCCTAATTGCAAATATCCAGTGCAATGGAATGCAGGAAAGCAGGACTCAATTGGCTTCAAGAATTCATGAAGAAGCACCCCACCTTGAGTTTGTGCATACCAGAGAGTACTAGTTTGGCAAGGCGTATGGGTTTCAACAGAGAAAGAGTGGATTAATTCTTCTTCAACTATAAGTCTATTCCAGAAAAATATAATTTTACTGCCAACCAAATTCATAACTTTGATGAGACATGTGTTGCAACTGTTTCAACACCTCCAAAAATGGTAGCACCAAGGGGGAAAAATAAATTGCACTTGTATCCTCCGCTGAAAGGGGAGATTAAACATCATTTGTCGCAATGCAACAGGACAAGCAACATTGGAGAATACTTAGAAGAAGGCTCTGAATTGAGTGAAGCTTTAGGCGATAAAAGTGGGTGCATGACTGGTGAGATATTTGTTAAAGTGTTGGAACATGTGGTGATCTATGTTCATTGTATTCAGTAAAATAAAATATTACTGCTTATAGACAACCACAAATCACATACCACTTTGGATGCCAGTGAAAATGGAATTGTTGTCGTTTCCTCGGCATACTTCCCACAAACTGCAGCCGCTAGATGTAGGTGTCTATGGGCCTTTAGAATCGAGGTGTTCAGTTTGATGATTGGAGATAAGTCATCCGGGAAAAACAATCACTATAAGAATAATTCCAAAATCAACAAAAAATCAATTTTTTGAGTTCTTCATTTTATCTAATATAATTGAATCATTCAAAAAACAAGACTTGATATCTGACTCAATCGGCATTTGATGAACATGATTTTACTCTAACTTCGGTTTTTTATAAACCTCTAATAGAGAATGGAAGACGAGACGACAGTAAACTATTAGTATTATGTAAGTATTAGGCCATTCTTAAAAGTCGAAAACGTCATAAAAACGATTAGGAATGGTTAGAGCTAATCAAGGCAAGCCCAGAATATACACTCCAGAAAAAAATAATAAAGATAAGGAAATAAGGCAAGTGAAAAGGAAGATTCACAGTTCGAGCGATACAGAATCGGACAATAGTATAAATCTTGACAACGATTCAGACGACGACATTGGTTTGCAAAGTCTGCAAGATGACGAGAAAATTATACAGGGAGATTTTGTGCTCGTTGAATTTTCCTCTGAATATGCAATTACATAGGTCTTGTAACTGAAGTAGTCTCTGAGGCTGAATTTGAATTGAAATATTTGAGAAGGAAAGGTAAATCAAACAAATTGTGTTTCCCTTCCATAGATGATTTGGACATTTGTCCCAGAATCGACATCGTTGCAAAGTTAATACGGCCGTTTGCATTAAGAAGAGACTCTCATTTGACATTTTCATATAATTTTGAAAAAATAAATGTCGCTTAATAAATGTTGTAGATTTTGTATCCTTATTTTTTGTTGAAACAAGTAAAATTTGTCTGGAAGCTAAATGTGCCCAATGTGAATGCCGACTGTGCCATTAAGGGGTACATATGGCCATCATGTAGTGTTTTATTACTTTTTTCTGTGAAAATCGGGTAAAAGGAATAATGCTTACTAGCTATGTTATAGTAAAAAAAATCATCTTAAAATGTATTATGTGTCCGAATGCGCCCAGATCTCTCCTACAATTACATGAAATACTGCATATCAATTAAATATAATTCTCTAAAATTATTTCTTTATCATAAACCATTCACAGAAATACGGTTTCAAGTGTCAGAATACATTCTCATATGTCTCATCAGTATCATGAACATTTTATCAAATACTCGACTACGAATGCGAAATTCTATCACTATATGACTCCTGGATTATCTCCGCTGAAAATACCAAGTGAGACGCTCTCAAAATAGGTAATTTACATTGGAACATTTCCAGACAGGAAAATCCTTCGGTATTTTATTGTATGCATTCATAGCTGTCATTTTTATTTCCTCTGTGGGTATCTCTTCCAGAACAATGTTATTTGGTGTTGGCCGTTGTTGCTCTTGAATTTATTGAATTGTAGGTCGTGGTAACTATTTCGCGGTGAACAGTTCTGAAACATCCGAAGAATGCCTTTGATGTATGCTCATTCTTCTTCACGCTTCGGTATGATTATGGAACTCACTCTGGAATTGCGTGTCATCTATGCTCAATTTCTCAATTGAAAAAATACATTCGATGCAATGAGCTGAAACGTTATACAGAGTATAGATAAAAAGCGTGAATAGCGAATAGTACTAATTGAGATAATTTTTTTTCTGCAATTTCTCTCAGGTACTGTTTGGAGAATGAAAAATTAACTGATGCCCGCGTGAATTTCGAGGTCATAATTTTATACGCTTTTTTTCCATGACTAACGAAATCTAGCGGAACCCCCAAATAAATGTTCACCCCCCTTCCACTCCTTTAGGGGTTTAATTTCCAAAAACACTGAAACCCGCATTTCTTTATTTGTAACAAAGATCCCAAATATTAGTTCATATCCTCAACTTCGAAACTAATGGTACCCGTATAAAAATTTTCATCCTTCATTTTACTCCCTTCAGGCTTGAATTTTCTGAAATCTTAAACAGATGTTTATTTATTTGAAAAGAAGAGCCCAGATACCAAATTCCATGAATCTAACTGACAGAACCCCTTACAAACTTTCATCCCGTTAGGGGTTGAATTCCTAAAAACACTGAGGTATGTATATATAGGGTGTTCCCTAACTTCTGAACTACAGGGTGCAAAAGCATTGAGAAAAAAATCATTTTTACACGCTTTATATTAGCTTCACTTGTATGTTTGTTTGTTTGTAACCGACTCCTTTGGGCGCGATTTTGACCCACTTCCAGACGTCCGAATGATTTGAAATTTGGCAGCTGTACATAATTCCGGTGACAATGCATTAAGAAATTTTTGTGTGAAAAAAAAACAAAATGGCGGTTCCAATATGGCGTACGAGTTTTGTGATTATGGTCCGATTCGCATGAAAATTGATATCTGAGGGTTCTCGTGGTCGGAGATCATGATTTTTTTGTCAAAATTGGAAAACTCGAAATGGCGGCTCCAAAATGGTGGAAGAATTTTGTGATTATGGTCTGATTCTATTCAAAATTGGTATGTGGGGGTTTCTGGGGTTGAATATTATGATTCTTTTGTAAAAACTGGAAAATTCAAGATGGTGGCCAAGTTTTGTGATTATGGTCTGATTCTATTCAAAATTGGTATGTGGGGATTTTTGGGGTCGAATATTATGATTCTTTTGTAAAAATAAAAAAATTCAAGATGGCGGCTTCAAAATGATAGACGAGTTTTGTGATTATTGTCCGATTCTATTCAAAATTGGTATGTGGGGGTTTTTGGGGTCGAATATCATGATTTTTTGTGGAAATTGAAAAATTCAAGATGGCGGCCAAGTTTTGTGATTATGGTCTGATTCTATTCAAAATTGGTATTTCAAACTTGGTATGTGGGGGTTTTGGGGTCGAAGATTATGATTATTTCGTGAAAATTGAAAAATACAAGATGGCGGCCAAGTTTTGTGATTATGGTCTGATTCTATTCAAAATTGGTATGTGGGATTTTTTGGGGTCGGAGATTATGATTACCTGATTTTATAAAATTATTCCATTTTTTTATTTGCAAAAAAATAATAGAAATAATATTAAAAAAAAAAATAAAAAAACACGCTTTTATAAATAAACCAAACTAGAAAGTAGGAAATAAATAATAGTTTAAAAAAAACTAAAAAACGCGCTTTTATAGAAAACCAGACAAACAAAATAAAAAATAAGAAAAAAATTTATTTTATTTAAAAAAAAGCGTGGGGTGCATGGTATCGCCTCGGCCAACAATTGCCTGTGATCTGAGACATTTCTTACTTTACTGCCCGAGGTGTGTAATGTACTATATAATTATTGATACCATGCACCCCATGCTTTTTTTCTTTTTTTCTAATTTCTCATTTTTTCAGTCTAGTTTTCTATGAAAGCGTGTTTTTTAGTTTTTTTAAACTATTATTTTTTATGATTACTTTGGTATGACCCTAGATATTTTTGTGAAACGAAAAACGCATATTGTATGCATCGGAAGGCAATTTCTGCTGTACAACATAAATTTTCAATCTTGTCATTGGCGTTCGTACGGGATTTGCACTGAATCATTTTAAAGTAAAAAGTAATACGCCATTTTTTAAATCCTCATTCCTTCCCGAGCAAAATTTGGTCTATTGATTTTTTGTCGTTTGACGTACGGTTTTCGCATAAAAAATTAAATTCTTGCATCTCGCTAGACTACTTTCGAGAAAAAACAATTTATGTAACTTTAAACAAAAGACAATAATTTTTCAACCATGAAATTATAAAATTGAAGTAATATAAATTGATTTTGGAATGCTAACGCAAAATTATCCTGAATGCACAAGGAAATATATTGAATCAGATGTTCAAATCAGATGTTCAGATGAACCTCCTGCGTATATGCATGCCTCTGCTCTTTTTCTCGTGGACTCACGTACTCTTTGGAAAATCCGGGACTGTTTCTAATAGTTTCGCAAGAAACTATGATGCGAAGTGTCAACTGCTCTCCAGTATGAATTAGTGTGCTGTAAACCAATGTTTTGAGATGACCCCACAGGAAAGGATTTAAACTATTGAGGTCCGGGACCTAGGTGGTCATGCCTGAGATCGTCCAGCGATCATTGTAATTTTGGGTTTAATATTTGCCCGCCAGAGCACTGAAGTGCGTTGACGCCCCGTCGTGCATTTACCACAGTTGATTTCTTACTGAAATGGGAACATCTTCCATCAAAGCTGGCAATCCTTCTTCGATAAACTGCCTGTAATTATGCCCATTGAACCTCGCATAAAGAAAATGGGGTGCAATTGAATAATCACCGCATATTCCAGACCACTCGTTAATGGAAAACTGCTCCTGGTAACGGGATTCCAAGATTGCATGCGGGTTCTTCAGCCCAAAAATGATTATTGTGAAAGTTTTGGATGGCGTTTCTGGAAAAATTGGCTTCATCGGTGAATAAAATTTCAGTATCAAATAATGGATTTTCATACACTTTTTGAAGAAACCATTGGCAAAAGTGAACCCGTTCGATGTGGTAGGGATATTATGAAAAGACATGGAGAATTTTCGAAACAAGAATATGTGAGAAATTCAAATTGTTCCCAATTTTTCGGGTACTCAATCGATCCCGGATTGAATTCAAAACCGCTTCCTCAATTTCTGGTGTTGTTACAGTACGTTGTACTCCTTTCAGATGATTGTCTGGTTCAAAACTTTCCTTCTCGCCCAACCTTCTATGAATGTTTGGAAATGTTCATGCATCCCGAATATTTCCATTCGAAAAGCGGTCTTCATACAACCACCTGGCTTTCAGTGCGTTACCATCAACAAAGGTCATACATGTAATGCATATCTGCAAACTCAAAATTCGTAAAATGGACGATGTTTTCAAATTAATATTGTTAATTTTGTTGACTTAAATATGTGACAACTAGATTAGATAGACAACTGTCAAAACTGTTTATGTTTACAAAACAAAATCTGCTTCTTACCTACTAGATACGTTTTTATTCCTTGATAATACCCAATATCATAACAACGCGCAAATTAATGAATTTAATTTTTTTATGCGATAACCATACGTCAACCCAATAAACATCAGGATTTCAAAAATAATCTTTACTTCAAGAAAAAGCAGTGGCGTACCACTCTTCTGTTTAAAATTATTCAGTGCAGATCCCGCACGAACGCCACTGGCAAGAATAAAAAATTATGCTGTGTAGCAGAAAATGCCTTTTGATGCATAGAAGGCGCGAACTACGTTTCACAAAAATATCTCGGATCATACCAAAGTTATCATTAAAAAAATCTTAAAACTTTTTTCACCCTGTAGTTGAGTTAAGACCTTTAGGACATATGTTGATATGGAGTTTTTTTCTCAAAATGGACCCAAAATAACTTCCTTGAATATAAGCATGTTATTAAGCGACACCCTGTATACGATAACGATAACTTTCGTTGCAATGAGGAATAATATGGGATGTCCATTTTCTCACTATGTAGAAAAATCGAATTAAACGGTTTTCTTCACATAAAGGATTCAATATAAAATTGAACCAGAAAATGGTAGATCTCAGGTGAAAAACAACTACTTTCCTGGCAAATACCACGCAGAACATTGAATGATATTCACCCGAGAATCCATGCATACTTCCATATAATATCAATGGACATTGAATGCAAATGTTTCTTTCTGATAAGCTCGATTATGTTTAATTTATGTCGTGTTCACCTAACAATCCGCATACCGGTTTCAGGCTTCTTGGCCCTCATCAGTACGGAGTAGTCAACCAGCCAAAGGTGCAAAGAACTCTGGCTGAAGTGAGACACAACGTAAACAAACCATCATCGATCTTGTAACACCTATAGGTACGCCGGAAAAGATAAACTTTAACTGGCGGTACCTAGTGACAGAAAGAAACACTCCGAAAATCTCCCACCTCGATAGGTTTCTAAATGAAAGATTCCTTCTCAGTAGGAGTGGCAAGCCCGTCTAGCATATAGTGAAAGAAAAGTGCCATGTGAAGTGGAATGAATAGAAAAATCGAATTAAACGGTTTTCTTTACATAAAGGATTCAATATAAAATTGAACCAGAAAATGGTAGATCTCAGGTGAAAAACAACTACTTTCCTGGCAAATACCACGCAGAACATTGAATGATATTCACCCGAAAATCCATGCATACTTCCATATAATATCAATGGACATTGAATGCAAATGTTTCTTTCTGATAAGCTCGATTATGTTTAATTTATGTCGTGTTCACCTAACAATCCGCATACCGGTTTCAGGCTTCAGGCTTCTTGGCCCTCATTCTCACTGTGTGTTTCACGATGTTACCTCTCCGATTTCAAAAACAATGAATGATACACTTGCTATTGTCTTTCGTGCATCGGAAGGGCGATCTGATAATGCGATCTCTGTAGACGTTTCTATTTTTGACGTGGTGTTTATGAATTTATGTGATTACACAGTCAAGTCGTGGATATTTATTGAAATGAATTTAGGAAAAAATAGTTCTAATCTTAGCAATATTTTTGTTTCAGATTGGAGGCAATAGTGTTCATAGTATTTTTACCCCTACTCAAAGCTGTGACGAATGATGACTTTGGGTTACCAGCTTCCTTCAACCTTCCTTCAACAAAAGGAATACTGCAGAGTAAGTTTTTCATAGATATATTACGTGAATTTTATAAAATTATCCACTCCTCGACGATAATCAAAGTTTTTGCTGCTATAGTTTTTGGTCTACAGGGTAGTGTCATCAGCAAAAATCAAGATACAAATGGAGCATAGTGCTGGCCACACAATGAAAAAAAATATAGAAATAATTCATTATCATTCGAATATTCTAAATCAGTTCAACAAAAAAAAAATATTGACCTCTTTCAATTATAAATCGAATCGTTCGATTACTTTTATGTAAATAAGTTAGAGAAGGACTAACTTTTTTCGAAATATCTTTTACATTTAATGTAACAGATTATATATATTCAAATATTTATATTTCGTACTGCTACATGTACAAATTGATGGTGAAAGTTGTACTTTTAAGAATACGTATAACAAAAATTTCGATTTCAATACTTGGGAAATGTCAATACTGCAAGCAATGTATGATCAGAATTTCATGTTTACAGTGTAAATAAAAACGGTAATGAGTCTTTTGATGACCTATTGAAACGTGGAAAAGGGATAAAGGAAACAGGATACAGGGACGAAAAGTCCTAATTTAGTATTTGTACAACGAATAATTTGACTGCATCAGAAATTAGAATTGAAATGATAGACGAGTTCCCTTCAATCCCAAAGTCAATGAACATTTTGAATTCGTATTTCCAAATAGAATGAATGTCAGCCAACTGATCATGCTTCAACCCAAATCAAATCCACTTAAAATCAGAAAAAGCAACTGAGGTGGTTATCATAAATTATTCTTCATGAGAAGAGTTATTATTTTCCACGAAAAAAAATTATGATCCACACCCAGAATTTTGTTATTAAAATATTATGGATAGTTGGTGCCCATTTTGTGCCCTATGTCATGGATTTTGTTCCTGTTTACTTTTCGAAATATTTCCTGTTTTATCAACGAGTCTTCTTAGCGCTTTCAACAAAATTATTCAATATTTCCACCAAAATATTGTGAAATAATGAAATAAAAACCAAAAAATATATATATATATATATATATATATATATATATATATATATATATATATATATATATTTATCTATAAGAAATGTATATGTATTCGTTGAAGAGCATATTGTATCTCTCAACGTTTCTCCGAATTTTCATGAACATATACGGATATAATCTTAACATCACGAGCTAATGTTTTTCGATTTTTTATCATCATGTAAATATTATTCAAAAATCATATTTTCTTCTTGGACTTTCCTGCGATTATTACCTTCCAGTATAACCTGAAAAACATCAATAGAATTAATCTAGAAAATATATACAAGTGAAGAACGACAGACTGTCCAGTCAACCCGGAAAAGTTACTGCGTTCACTAAATCCTATTTTTCTAGAAGAAAATATATTCAATTTGTCAGTTATTTCGCTCTATGAGTGGATTTAGCAAAAACTCGAAATCGATACCAATCTCCATGTACAGTTTACAGTTATATCACCATCATTATCATCACCATAAAATGAAGTTGAACGATTCTGATGAATTGCGAACTTTCAAGGAATTATCGAAATGGATAGATATTCTCTGCACGTAACAATGCCTGAATATCCGACTTTAGGAAGTTTATCTAATGTTTGTGAGTGGTATGACGCATTGTCTCGATCACGGAATTTTCATCTAGTTTAGGCAGTGTCTTTGAAAACCAATTTTCAAATGATTGACCTCATCTCATCGTGTTAGTCCCACTTCTTCTCCGATTCAATTGCCCATAAAGCACCAGGAACAAATATTCATAATGAATTCAATATTACATCAAACCTGCTTCATTTTTCAGGTTATACTGTTGACATTGAAAACTATCAATCATATTGAATTGGTTGCATGTGAAAACTTCTACAGAATTTCGAGGCAATGGAATTGTATTCCAAAAACGGAATTTTCACATTCTTTTTCATTTAAAAAAATATTTGTATGATTGATTATCCGAGTGTATTCAGAAAAACAATATACAGTGTGTCTCACTTCTCATTGAAACATCCTAGTATCTTTCGTAATTATCGGGGTTGAACGATAAAACACTTTACGTTGATGGATATGCACTTACTGACTAAATGACGTTGGTCTGAGTAAAATACACAGCACATCAGTCACGATAAGATGACCCATTTTTCAGAAAAAAATATAAGAGGGCAACATAGACTGATAATTCCTTCAGATTCGTGATCAGGATCCCCTATACAATACCGTTATCGTGGGCTACTTTGGCCCTGGGGTCCTTCTTCGGTCCAAAGTAAAAACAAAATAAAACGTCCTCTAATTACCTTCCGGAAGCAGTTTTCGAAATAGTTCCGGTTTTTTCTACTAGGGCGCAGTACCATGCAGCGACTGAGGTGTATTGAGTAGTTCGCTAGTTCCCACTATTACCACCACTTGTGGCTTGGTTTTCTTTTTGTTGAAACGTGTTCTTTAACCTCTCAAACTTTCACCTGTCAGAGCTGTTCTATATCTTTTACAAGTTTGGTAAGTACTTCTGTAACACTCAGTTTAATACTTCGCAGTGGTATAATTGTGTTTGTCCTTACTGTTTAGGTGTTTATTATAATATTCAATAATAATAATTACAGCTCTGGTAACCTCCAAAGTGTGACCTACTTTGGCCCAGCATTTTTCAGGGCCAAAGTAGGCCTCACTATTTGTGAACTTTATTTTATCTTTTTTATAACAGCGAAAAATGTATCCGCCATTTGGAACAGAAAAAGCAAGAAGTTGTCGAGCCCCGAATAAAAAAAAGACACAAACTAGAAGTTTCTCCTGGTAGAGGTATAACTGCCAATTATATTCTTAACTATCAAGAATAACGAAAGAATCAGCAAGATCAGAAGAAAAGAGAAAAAGACAAGAGGAAAAAAGAAAGAGAAAGGGAAAAGCAGGAAAAAAAACGACAGAGGGATCTGGAAAAGAAACAAAGAGATAAAGACCTGAAGAGGAAAATCACTAAAAAGTATGAAGTGTCATCAACGGATGAAGATACCGGTAGTAACATCAGGCCACAGTGACAAAGTGTTTTCGAAGGATGATGAAGAAGAGTTGGGAACTGTTGGCAGCCCCCAAGAAAGCCTTACAAATTTTGAACCAGTTGCATCTACTTCTTCCAACGACAATCTGGGAACTGTTGGCGGTCCGCAAGAAAATCGCACAAATATTTACCCGGTTGTGTCAAGGTCTTTCGACGCCATTAATCCTCGAGAAAACAACTTAAAGAAAAATCTTCAAGACGTAAATTTTGTAGTTGTTGAATGGGATGGGCTACAGTTCCCCGGAATTGCTGTTCACATATCAGAAGAAGGTGTTGGAAATGGCCTAAACAAAAGGCCTCATTATTCTACAAATGGAACGATACTAAGAAAATAATCCACCCTCCAAAACTTATGAAAAGAGAACTTAATAATAAAAATTAACTTGTTTAACTTGATTTCAAATATATTTTTCTTTCATGTAAATGGACTTTCCAATGACCCCAAGTCTTTCTTTGGCCCTAGCTATTCATACCACGCTTGAAAGTAGGTAAAATCATTTTGGGCCAAAGTAACCCCAACCCAAGGGTAACGTTAGCCCAAGTAGAAAAATCAAAAACTTGAGAGGTGCCAAGGGACACCCGGATGGAACGAAGTTCCTTTCGATTAATTAGTGAAGGAATTGTTATTTTTTTTTTTTAAGTTATAATAATATATTTATAATATATATATATATATATATATATGCACTCTGTCTGTCTATTCTTTCGTACACGTCATAGATGCGCGGGACTTTGTTAACACAACACAGTTTATATATATATATATATATATATATATATATATATATATATCTCTCTGACTTCGTAAACACAACAGCGTATAGGTTAGAACACGCACGGCTTGCTAAATACATACGCATTGATATTGTAATATAAAAATAGAATTTTCTTTTAAATTTATTAAAGTTATGACGCGTACACTTGCTGAACACACAATAATGGAGAGATTATAACGCGTATGACTTGGTTAGCACAATAGTAAAGAGAGGTTATAATGCGTACTTGCTAAAAATACATAAGCATTTATTAATGTCTGTATAAAATCTCTACTTACCTAACTCCATCAGCAATATCCGGAACTTGTGTAGAAACACTGTCAGGATTCATTATTGTTATTATTTTTTATTATTCATTATGTACAAAAACCTGTATACACTCAACAAAAATAAGCGTCGCGACACCACACTGTTCAATGTGAAATAGAAAGACGAAACGAAAATAACTGGCTTGCTTTCTATGAGAGAGAGAGATAGAGAGAGACAGACAGAAAAAACACGCGCACGCCGCATGGCCTACAATAGCGAAAGTCTCGTTACAACTATTGGTCTTAATTTATTCCGTCTAGCCTCCGTTCGCAACGCGCGATAAGGAACTACGTTCCAAAAATAATCGTCGCGACACCACACTGTTAAATGTGAAATAGAAAGACTAAACGAAAATAACTGGCTTGCTTTCTATGAGAGAGAGAGAGAGAGAGAGACAGACAGAGAAACACGCGCACGCCGCACGGCTTATAACCCTAGCGAAAGTCTCGTTACAACTTTTGGTCTTAATTTATTCCGTCTAGTTCTCTTTCGCAACGCGCGATAAGGAACTACGTTCCAAAAAGAGGTAATACCCGTTTCAAAAAACACAAAAAGGCCTTTTACATTTCATTAAGAATAGTCGAGTTGTGTAAAAAAGTAGGAAAATACACAGATTTATTAAGACATGATTGAAATTTTTTCAAAAAGTGGACCAAAGTAGCACACGTTTACGGTACCTTTTTCCCGAAAAATCTAAATCAGTCCCGAAAAATTCAAATTTGTCTCACTTCACATGGAAACACTCAGTTTCTTTGAACCGACTGTCAACAGATTCTTGAATTATTCATACGAGATTAAATGTAGAATTGCACGAAAAACAATGTTAGGCTCGAAAGTAGCCAGGATAGGAACCATTTACGGATGAGAGCATCAAAATGTTGACCAATGAAAACTCAATATTTCTCGAACCCAGAGCGGGCAAAGAATTCATAACATAAGGCAAGATTTGCCACAAAATGGGCACAATTTATCAAAAGGAGAAAACTTCTAAATTTCCATGTATGGGTCACAGCGTCAAGTTGGTGACTCACAGGAAAAACTCGAAATATCTCGAGAACTGAATGGGCACAAAATTCATAACATACGGCACAAATTGGCACAAAAAGGGCCCGAAATACCCATAACATTTTGATACCAAAATTCTGGTTGTGGGTCACCACCATGACGCACCTCTGTTTGTTACCACTGAACGCTGAAACTACCAAACGGATTGTGATGAAATTTGGCAAATATATAGAAAAATATAACCTGGGATAATAAAGGCTACTTTTAGGTACAATGCATATGAAACCGCGATCAGAACCAAAAAAATTTTAAAAACAATAGTTTCATGAATATATATTTACATGCAAATTTACTAAAGAGTCAAAATTATATTTTTTTTCATTACACGCTTTATATTAGCTTCACTTGTATGTTTGTTTGTTTGTAACCGACTCCTTTGGGCGCGATTTTGACCCACTTCCAGACGTCCGAATGATTTGAAATTTGGCAGGTGTACATAATTCCGGTGACAATGCATTGAGAAATTTTTGTGGAAAAAAAACAAAATGGCGGCTCCAATATGGCGTACGAGTTTTGTGATTAAGGTCCGATTCGCTTAAAAATTTTTATCTGAGGGTTTTCGTGGTCGGAAATTATGATTATCTTCTCAAAATTGAAAAATTCAAGATGGCGGCTCCAAAATAGTGGACGAGTTTTGTGATTATGGTCTGATTCTATTCAAAATTGGTATGTGGGGGTTTTTGTGGTCGAATATTATGATTCTTCTGTAAAAATTGAAAAATTCAAGATGGCGGCTGTAAAATGGCGGCCGAGTTTTGTGATTATGGCCTGATTCTGTTCAAAATTGGTATGTGGGGGTTTTTGGGGTCGTAGATTATGATTACCTGATTCGATAGGATTATTCCATTTTTTTAATTGCAAAAAAATAATTGAAATAATAGTTTAAAAAAACGCTTTTATAAATAAACCACACTAAAAAGTAGGAAATAAATAATAGTTTGAAAAAACCAAAGAACACGCTTTTATAGAAAAGCAGGCTAAAAAAATTTAAAATGAGAATTTTTTTTATTTTATTTAAAAAAAAGCGTGGGGTGCATGGTATCAATAATTATATAGTACGTTACACACCTAGGGCAGTAAAGTAAGAAATGTCTCAGATCACAGGTAATTGTTGGCCGATGCGATACCATGCACCCCACGTTTTTTTTTAAATGAAATAAAATTTTTTCTTATTTTTTATTTTTTTAGTCTGGTTTTCTATAAAAGCGTGTTTTTTAGTTTTTTCAAACTATTATTTATTTTTCAACAGTTTTCCCATGAAACAATATGAAACAAACTTCGTAATATCTGAATGCATTTAACTGGGAGTTGGGTGAGATATATTTCTGAATGTAAATGGTAATGACGAATTTGGCCAGAAACATGATTAGTACATCAAATCAAGGCCTCTCTGTATACTATGTTTGATGTTTTATTATTTTCTGGTAGCCAAATATACCAGGTCTCAACAAATCTATCCATATCTTCTAGAATATTAGGTGTATGAAAATGAGATTTGGTATAGGTAAATGGCATATGAAGAGGAGAGTTTTTGCATATTTTTCACTTTCCGGTCACTTTCGGTTGCTCCGGAAATTGCTCCGGTTTTGAATTTTTGAATGGAATACCCTGTATATTGTAACATTTTTGGATTTCTGATACAAATCTGGATCGGATTGTGACATTTCGGGAAGTTTTCACGGCCACTTAATTTTTTTAGAGTTACTTTTAATATTGCATCCAGGTGGCCATGATCGGACGTAAACTAATCTGTCAGAAAATTACAATCGCAAAGTTTTAGTGACTAGTATGATAGATAGGAATAAGCCAAGTTGGCAAAGTTAGATTTTCGTGTATAACTATTATTTTTTCGAATGACAGCCATTTTTTAGCAAGCACTTTCCAAAAAAAGGATTTTTTGACGAATCTAATGATACTAGTTAATTTGCGATTGGATTGAAAATGAGAAATTAAATTAAATATAACTGAGGAAAATACCAAATAATAATTCGTTTACTTTTGTCAAGTGTGTCACGGATAATAATTTATTTACTTTCACTGTAGTACATTCTCAAAGTGCATCCTTCCTTGTTCAAGACACATTTCAGCTCGTTCGGTTATTTCTCTCAACAAGTTTCGTAACAATTGCGGCGTTATACTTCGAAAGGCCCGTAGAATTATTTCTTCTAAGATTTCAAGAGTGGCTGGGGCTGTTGCATAGTAAACCTTGTCTTCAACATATCACCATATAAAGAAATAGAGCACAGTGAGATCCGGTGATTAATAAAATGCTCTATTAAGTAATTAAGAATTTCTCTGGTATCATGAGAGGGTGCTCCATCTCGTTGAAAGTAAATTCGCTATAAAACTGCTTTTATTATTAAGATGATCCTCGATTTCATTTTGAAGAAAACCTAAGTACCTAACCCCTGTTAACTGACCTTGAAACAATATTGGCACCGTTTCCAACGATACCAGCCTGGACATTGACGCCAAACCTTTCTTGAAAATTGCCCTCTCTCATTGTATGTTGATTTTGTTGGGCCCAGTACCGAGTAATTTGCTTATTGAACATACCATTATTTGAAAATCGTGATTCGTCGGAAAATAGAATAAGGTTAATAAAATTTGGGTTAACTCTATGATTTTGAAGTAGCCAATCACCAATCTACCGCCAACGTCAGCATACAAATGTTGATGTAACTGATATTTAAATGCTCGATATCCGTGCTTTTTCGGTATTTTTTTTGCTGATTCGTGACTTATATGCATTTCTTGACTAATTTCTCTTAAAGAAACCGTTTCATCAACCTCAACCATAGCAAGAACGTTAATCTCGGTCTCTTCATTTATGATGAACCTCTGTTTGGCCTTTCGATTTCCTTCTTGCCTAAAACGATTCTCAACATAAGGAAAATATTGATGTGCTGGATGTTGCCGATTGGGCATACAACTCAGCAGCATTCCTTGTATTTCTATGACATTCTCCAAATATTATCAACATATCCACTTTTTCACTTCCAGTAAACAGTATTTTGAAGAAAAATTTAACTGAAGCTTAACTGCAAAATATTATGCATCATGGCACATTTGACAAAAGTGAATAACGTTTGTTTGAAGGTTGTAGACGATGTGGTAACTTGATTACTATCGTTTCGGACGCCCATCGTCTCAATGTATTTAAAAGGTTTTCACGACGTTTCGAATGCTTGTATCTGCAATCGTCTTCAGGTGAATACTGACAAGTTTAGGTGCTACTTACCAATTTATATGACTGTCGGCGCAATGATGCGTGCAATTCCGTCATGTGCAGCGGTACGTGTAATTTCGCGCGGTGTGGTGGTGCGTGAAGTTTCGCGCCTCTGCAGCCCGCCAGAAAGAGCAATCAGGGGTTTCCATACGTTCTTGATCTCAACGCATGGTTGACTGAAGGCGTTATTGGCTTCGATGTAGTCGGCCTCTTTGAACTTTCGTTTGAACCAATTCTCCTCTCTATGTAGAACCCTTGCGTCGTCCCATAGAACTCGATGGTGCTCAGTCCAGGCGTGGTCAGCGATTTCCGATTTTGATGTTTCTCCACGTTGAGTCCATTTCTTGTGCTCATCCAATCTTACCGATAACGGCCTCTTTGTCTCTCCAATGTAGGAATCTCCGCATTCACATGGAACTCCATAAATGCAATTCTTACTGATTTCATTTTTGTTGTCAGGTTTGGTCTTGGTCAGGAAACTCCATAAAGTACTGCCGGATTGGAAGCAGCTCTTGATGTTGAACTTGTTTCCGATCCTTCTGATCTTCTCGGAGACACCTCTGATATACGGAAGGCAGATCACTGTGCTTTGTTGTTGCTCTTCAGATGTCTTCGTTCTCCGGAGTTGTTTCAATACTTCTTCTAGGAGTTTCTTGACATATCCATTCCGGTGGAGGTTTTCTCTCTGATGTGGTTTAATTTGGCATCTAGTGACTCCACGTCGTTGCATATGTGCGTTGCTCTCTCTACCAATGTTCTCACGATCCCTCTCTTCGTCGAACTCGGATGGTTGGAGCTGTAACTGAGGTACTGTCCCGTATGTGTCTTCTTTCTGTAGACGGAGGTGCGACTTTCATTGTGATTCTCGATGTGAACGTTGAGAGAATAGGAGAATAAATTATGACTTTTCTAATAGATTCGTTGACACCCGGCATTGGTTTTCGAGAGATAAGCCAACATACACTTGTCCATGGGAAAAGCACTTCTTTCTGAAATCTATATCTACCAGCGAGAATGTTTGTCCGAGGTACTTATTTATCGTGAGTGCAAATGACACTTTCACCGAAAGATGGGTTAGTCCGTCGGTATCATCGGAATACGTGTAGTTGTCGCTACTGGCCCGGTGAGAATGGTTGCTACAATTGAATTATCTCACAAGTACTTTATCGATAGTCTACTATACCATAACACATATTAGGTGAGCTTAAATTTCTCAACATCAGGTCGTGTGGTGACCGGCCAGAAAGATTTAAAAATCCTTTTGGGTGGTGTACTGTGTCTTTAGTATTTCCGACTGTATCAATAGACTCATAATGTCTCTCTCTTTGAAGAAGATTTGCCTTACCAGGATATATTGTATCTATAAGCTCTTCGAGACTATGGGCTATGCGACCTAATCTTTTGTCAAGTTCGATTTCAGCTCTACAATCATTAATGCTTGGAGAACTGGTTTTTCTTTCTTCAAGTTGCTATGGAAAATCGTCATCGTTATTGTTCTTTAAATGGGCTCTCATATTAGTGCGCAAATTGGGTGTTTGAACTGAACCCCATAACAGAGATGATATAAGACATGCTTCAATAATATCTGCAAGTCAATTATTGCGTTATAAGCTCGCTTTTGATCTGTGACTAACTTTGGTAAATTTCCATTGACGAAAACTGATAACTCATTAATATCGTAATTATGGATAGTATCGAGTTTACTGCATTATAACGTGATCGATTAACAGAAGGTAAACAAAAATTGCTTGTTTATTTCCTGTTTGTTTTCTACTTGTATCAAATCTTCATTGTACATGTCATCATTGAAAGGCAGAATCAAATCCTGATTTTACTGTCGAATACTGTGTCTAATATCTTGACATGAAGGTTCCTTGCTATGTTATTTTTCAGAAAATATATGAATATTGGCTAAGTGCATTTTAGAATTTCAACTCGCCATTATATTCTTAGTAATGAATATGTTTTTTATAAGAAATTTGGTTACATCTATTTGGAGGCATTCTGAATCCATAAGCGTAGTTAGTTTGAAAAAAAAATCGCCAATAAAAAATTCACCATTTTCTACTCGAAACACCCATAGAGTCCTGTAAATTGAAATGAACATTTGAAATTTCAACCTTCAGAAGACTTAATTTTTTTTTTAATTGGTTGAATTCGATTGATTACTTCAAATGTCACAGGGGTTTCCAATCTATAAAAAAATATTGAATCCTCTGAACGATGAAATTTCAAATGTTCATTCCAATTTACAGGACATTCTATGATAGTTCCGAATAGAAAATGGAGAATTTTTATTAGCGATTTTTTTTTCAATCTAATTACGCCTATGGATTTGGAATTCCTTCAACTCTTGAATTTGACCCACTACTCTACATGTAGTTGACTGAAAGTTTGACGTTTTCATTATTGACGTGACAACAGACATTGAATATTACATTTGATGAACTAAAGCTGGAGAATTTGACGATTTGTGATCAGAAGATATCCAGAATGAGCTTTTAATTGTAGCTCAAAATGACTCTGGGATGGCGGATGAAATTTGTGATTCATGATTTATGTGTCTAATTTTTTTTGGGATCGGATATTGGTATTGTTTGTAAAGACTTCAAATGGTGGCTACTGTCTTGAAAAGTTGGTGGTTTTGGAAATGATCAATTCGAGATGGTATTTGAATTTTGTGATGCCCACAATTGAGGGGTTGATGTTGCAAATTATGATATTTTCGACACAATCAAGAATTTAAAATAGCGAGTCCGATTTAAATGCATTGAAAATAAAAAGAAAATGACATATCCGACGAAGTATGAACGAAAAATATCCTTCTCGACCGGACTTTGAAACCTGGACCCCCGTGTGAAAAGCGGAGACGCAATGCAAGAGTCTTATATTTCTTTATTAGGCACGTAGGTCACAACTCTGTCACACTTCTTCCATTTTTCAATCTAGAATCGGGCGATGCTATCTAGCAAAAACTAGCGAGAAAGTAGCCTAAAGAACTTTTCAAAAATAATCGGATCCATAGTTTCCCTACGAACTTTGCCTTGGTTGGTAAGACATTATTTGATAATTGTTGCCTTGTAGGTTGGTAGATCAAATGGTACGATGATTCTAGTGCTCTTATCCAACAATATATTTGAATATATCAGCCACAATATTTCGTAAAGTACCTATCGAATGATACGAAGGGTAGTCTGAAAAGTTTCCGACCTGAATATGGAGATGGCAGCACTCGTCAACAATAGCTGGGGAATGTGTTTGCGCATCTTTTGAAGAGTACTCACCAAAATTATAGCCATTTTGGACACACAGCTGTGGTTTGACAATGGTTTGAGTGAGTCGATGTAAGTGTTCTGTGAAAATTTCAAAAAATACTAACTTGGGAGGCCATGAACGTTCGAGACGTCCAAAAACTGCAACCACTGACGATAACATCACCTAATTGTACCAAATGGTCTGTCATTCACAACTTGGTCGAGAATATCATATCAGACGATCAACATGAGTTCGTAAAAAGGAAGTCGTGTGTAACTAATCTCGCATGCCTCTCGCTATGTGACGCATTAGATAGCAGAAAACAAGGTATTCGATCAAATTGACCTCTACATCTTCCTCGGACAATTATCATCATTTGGCTTCTCCGCCGGTTTTTCGGAACTTCTTGCAAGCTATTTCTTTGATAGAAAACAATACGTTGAATACGAAGGTTTTCAATCGTCGATATACTTTACACTTTTATTCTTTATCGATGACCTAGCTCAAAAATTAACTGTTCAAAACTCCTTGACGCTGACGATCTGAAGTTGTATAAGGTGATTAAAGACATTGGAGATTGCCGGAACTACAGAGCAGAATTAACTCAATATACGACTGGTGCTATAGCAACCACTTTTTTTAGGAAGAAAGGCATCATAAGATTTATAACATTCCCATTAATCGAGTTAACGAAATTAAAGATCTGGGAATTGTTTTCGATTAAAAACTCACTTTAGTTCCACTTATTGACCAAACCGTCTCATCGACAAATCAAATTGAGGGATTCATAATGAGAAGTACAGGAGAATTCAATAACATAAGTACAATCATCACACTTTTTGATGCCTATGTGAGGTCTAAGCTCGAATATGGGTCAGTGATTTGGTACCCTATTTATAACTGTAACACATACCATGTTGAAAGCGTTAAAAAGAATATTGAAATATCTGTGTTTCAATACTACAAGAATATATCTCCAGATTATAATATTCTCTCAAATCAATTCGATTTAGTATCTCAGAATTCAAGGCGATTATTTGTTACATTATCATTTCTATACAACTTGATACATAATGAGATATCATGTACTTCGCTTTTAACAAACGATCTACTTTCGCATTCCACGCCTGAACTCTAGGACTGAAATGACATTTTATTGCGATAACCATCGAACGAATGCTAACCGTAGGGCACCTGTGTCACTGATGTGCACAAACTACAATTTAATATGTGAGATATGCGACATATATGACAACTCGCTTAGCAATCTTGCAAAATGTATACTGAATGAAACTTTTCATCCATGATCTCTATTGTGTACATACATATGTTTGTGTATGTTTTGATTTCTTCTGTATTGATTGATAAATTGATGAAATCGACTGTGAACTTGACGGAACTTCACTTTTCGTTTTCTTTCGGACAAGTACAAAAAATTGTATGGCACAATGACAAATTAACAATTGTTTTCGTTATGTCACACAGTCCAGGGAATTATATCAAACCCCCTAACATATATATTCAACAACTCCATAGAAACAGGAATATATCTATCAAAATTCAAAAACCCTGTAGTTATATAGGAAATAAGAAAACTATAGGAACAAGAAATTATTGATCTTAAAGAACGAAAACAATGTGTAAAGATCGATGATGAAATGAGAAGTTACAAGACCACAGAGTATGGTGTTCCGCAGGGAACAGTTTTAGGACCGATTCTGTTCTCGATTTATATCAATGGATTATTTTCCTTGCCAACAAAGTACAAAATAATTAGCTTCGCAGATGATACTGAAATATTTTATTAGGGTGATAATTGGGATGAAGTCAGAAGCAATGCAGAGTGGTATCTTAATATTATCAGAGACTGGTTTGATCCTATCCATTAATTTAAAAAAATTCTTCTTCCTACGCTTCACCAACAGAAAATCATCCTTACCACGTTTTTCTCAAATTCACATTGGAACTAACATAAATCTGGATTCTGTAACAAAAATGAAATATTTCGGGATCATCCTAGACAGTCATCTCAACTGGGACTTACATATAGATTATATTTCACGGAAATTGCGCTTTGTGTTGTACAAGTATCGGCAACTCAAAATTATCCTAGATCTACAGCAAAAAAAATTATCTATCACAGCCTAGTAGATAGTCACATTACGTATGGTATCGTAGGATGGGGAGGAGTGGTACCAATGTACCTTTATCCCCTCGAAATCATTCAAAAGCGATTCTTAAAACTCATGCTGAATGAAGAATGGATATATCCAAGCGACCTTCTTCACAAAGAATCGCAAATCCTTGATGTTAGACAATTGTTCTACGAAAATGTAGATATTCATCAACACCTGAACAAAAACAAGCTGATCGTTCTAACTCATGACTATAATACTAGGCAAAAAATCAATTTCTCCACCCAATTGTATCCAAGACAATAGGGCAAAAGAGTTTCAACTATTTAGGCCCCAAACTTTTCAATACTCTACCTCCCACTATTCAAATTGAAAAATCTACCAGGTTATTCAAAAAGAAGGTGATTGATCATATAAAATATGTCTCACGAGCAAACATACATGAATTGTTTGACTGAAATGAAATTTGAACAGTTTTCCAATGTATATGTAATCTAATGTAGTAATAGCTGAAATATTATAATGTATTTTTTTGCTCTTGTTTATCTTGAACAGTATGGTATAACGATATTTCAATGTGTATATGTATATTTTTAACTCAAAGAGTTGTACTATTTTAACCTCTTATTCTAAATATTTTAACCTCGTATATAGACATCAAAGTCTACGAGAGTCCCTATCTACTTTGCAATCTATATGTAATATAATATAGAAATAGTTTTTAAAATTAGTTTAGGAATGTACCCATTATCCTCACAAACAGGTGTTAACCTCTGTGAGATCTCTTTGTCGTTGTTCATTTTGAACATATATTCGATGTACTTGATATATTTTTCTAGGCAAAATAAACTTCTAATCTATTCTATTCTAATTATTCTGAACATGTCCCCCACTTCGGAAGGCCTACGGAAGTGGGGCATTTTCAATAATTGTTCATGTCTGGAAGGGTACACAAATTTGAATAGGATCTCTTGATTTATCCTGAAGATGTTTTTATAGTGGCGACTCTGCTGATGCCGTCTCCACCAGGATGAAGTTGTAGTTCAATAAGAACCATTTTGCCAATTTTGAGTTATCCCTGCGTTGTTTTCCATTTAGTTATTTGTTGTAGTTCGCAAATGTATTCCTTCATCCAGCGATCCCGAAAATGTTGTTGACATTGTTGGATTAATTGATACCGGGATAAACGGTTTATTGGAATATCTTTCGAATCGGGTTTTGGCACTGACCCTAGAGAGCATGAGTTAACGGATTAAGGTCTTCAGGATCATTTGAAAGAGGGAAAAGGGGACGGGAGTTCAACACTGCTTCTAATTGCAACAGACAGTGTTAAGCTCTTCGGAAGTAAAATGTGATTGCCTACTACTCTCTTTAGGTGTGCTCTGCTAGATTTGATTCCAGCCCCCTATATCCCA
Source organism: Gonioctena quinquepunctata (assembly GCA_018342105.1). NCBI lineage: Eukaryota > Metazoa > Arthropoda > Insecta > Coleoptera > Chrysomelidae > Gonioctena > Gonioctena quinquepunctata. The sequence goes on from JAFIRS010000405.1 coordinate 506,443, forward strand.
CCGAAATGTGGAGAATAAGGTCGAATAAATTGCCATTCAACATTATGTTCAGCAAAATATTCCGTGAAAACATCTTTATGCTCAGATAAAAATTCACCCAAGTTTTTCAGTTCAGAACGCGCTGCTACAAAACCGTTATCTGGAAAAACACGTATTGGATTTCCACGAGATATGAATCTTTTTAATGCCATCAGAAATGATTCTTCTGTCAAATCAGTGATAAGTTCAAAATGTGCTTTTGTGGCAAAGCAAATGGAAAGTCCTATGTAACACTTATTAAGTTTCGCACCTCTACCTTCCCAATTTTTTATTAGAATAGGACCTGCGTAGTCAATTCCTGTGGTATTGAATGGTGGCCCTGGTTGAAAACGAGGCTCAGGTAATTAGCCCATTTGCGGTTGTATAGATTTTGGTTTGTTACAAAAACAAATAACACAATTTCTAATAATCTTTTTTGCAAGACATCTACCTCCCATAGGCCAAAATTGCTCCCTGACAGAAGCTGATAGTTGCTAGGGTCCAGCATGCATGAGTTTTGAATGCTCATATTCAAATAATAATCTTATTAAGTGATGATTAGAGCTCAGAATTTTGAGGAATTTTAGACATTTGAAAGCGGCAATAAGTTCTTGGGCTGATAGAGGATTGAAATGCGTTTCTTTCGATGTCTGGCAATTGTTTTTGAATCCAAAAATCCGAGAGAGTACACGCCTTAACCTTGTCAGTTTTGAAAAATCATTGAATGGAAACTTTTGGATATTCTGTTGGACAAAGCATTGGATAACTCATTGATGACAATTGTTTGTAAATTCTGTGGCCACTTTTCGAAATCTTCTGCAAGCCAGGAAGGCCCGTGCCACCGAAGCTGAGAATGCTCTATTTCATCGGGCATTGAACCACGAGATGAAATATCTGCTGGATTATTACTACTGGCTACATAGCACCAAGTATCGGAACTAGTTAATTTTGTATCTCTGACGCCCGTATGCACCGTAGGCTAATTTCGCGGATTAGTTTCGGACACCTGTATTAGATTGTTTATTATGCACCGTAAGAAAAATCTGGTTTAAGCTTCAGATTTTCTAATCGGTCAACGAAGCGTGGTTTGGCGACTGACATCTATTTTGATTTGACACCGATTTTTCGAGTGTTGAGTTTTTTTGCAAGTTTTTCATTATTTTGGGATAAAATGGGGGATGAAATATTCATTGATGATGACCTAGATATCCTCGATATCATCAACTTTGGTTTTCCTCGCAGAGTCTACGAGAGGAGTGATAATTCCGACACAATGGACAATTATTCATTTTTTTAAAGATTTTGACTTACCTATAGTTCTCAGTTTCCTGGAAAACATAGAAGACGAAATTGAATTCCGAAATGATTTGTAAGTTGATAATTGCGAGGGAGTGTCTTTCTTTGGGTTACGTTGGCTAGTAGATTACCCCACCTCATGCATCTTCACCCAACACAACTCATTTCATGGATATTACTCCTTGGCTACATAAATACTTTCTCGGTGATTTGAGGTGTGATGATATAACGGCTACTCGCAGGTAACTATCTACTTGTTCATTTTCAGCAAGTTTCTTATTCAATTCTTTTTATTTTCATTTTCGTAGAGCCTTTTCAACTGCTCGACGGTCGTATAGCAGAGTTTAGGTGCAGTGCTGTTGAATTGTTCCGTAACTCGCTTCCAAGCTTGAGATTTATCATCATTGGAATCTTTGTTTGTTTTTTTTGTCTTCGATAATATTAGTGTGTTTTAAGAGTATATCCTCATTACTCTGCTTTTCTTCCGGGGAAAAATTGGGGATTCTTTTTGTGTTTTCACCATCAGTCATTTCGAAAATAAAAAATCGAAACTGACAATTTTGACGTTTTATCATTTTCAACTGTCAAAAATAATCTTGCGAAACCAACTTTGTCAGATTTACAATCTGGATTATTCAATCTGATGACGGTGCATAGCTACAGGCCAAAGATTACAAAAATGGGATTGGGCAACTAGAATTAGAATTGTCAAACGGTGCATTCAGGCGTTAGATTCTATTACTCACAAATGTTTCGAGTTCGTTTGGTGTTTTTTTCAGCCACCCTAATACGATCGTTGAATCTGACCAGAATCTGGTTTCTTCAAGTTGCTGCCTTATTTGCGAGTCTTGCAAATATAAAGGCACCAGATAATTCTAAACGTGGTAAAGTTATTGTTTTGAATGGAGAGACATTTGTCTTGGAGCAGAATAGATTCACATATATTTTATTATTTTGATCTATGCATCTCAAATAATTGCAACGCCATATGCTTTCTCACTTGCATCAGCAAAGTCATGCATTTCTATTCGTTGAGTATTAGAACAAAGTATATAAAGACTATTCAATTATTGTTTTTCGGAAGTCTGACCAAACTGAATGAATATATAAAGGTAAACCTTTATCCCAATTGATCTTTTCCAACCACAATTTCTGCAAAAGTCGATTTGCCAGAATTGTACACGGACTCAGTAGACCAAGAGGGTCAAAAACTTGCGCTATATGCTATAATATGATGCGTTTAGTGATTTTGAGATTAGCTGGTGCTTCGCTGATGTAAACATCAGATTTTCAGAAGAATGGCACCAAGTTAATCCCAAGGTTTTGGTGTTATCGTTGATTCCGAATGGTTTTATTTGGGCCGGGCAATCATTTTCACCAACATATTCCAGAATTTCTTGATTATTTGAATAACATTTCTTTAATTCATAACATCCTTGTTTCGAAATGTTTAAAATACCTTTCGCTTTGAGAGCTGCCCCTTCGATGAAACCAGCCCCGGTGAGAAGATCGTCAACATAGAAATCGGATCTGATTCGTTCTGCGTAGTCATGTTGTTCAATCTCATTTTGTTATTTTAGGACCATCCTGTGAAACTAACAACCTGATGGACTATCTGAAAGACATAGGCTTACTCTATGATCTGTAAATGTGAATGTATATTTTTTTTGTTACTCCTCTTGTTGTTACATGTAATTTCATATGAAACGTTCCATCGCTAATAACCAGTTGGTGGATGCGACTTTGTTCTAATAAAAAAAAATCACATTTTGTTTTGCTAATTCGAAAAGACATCTTATAGAGAGAAAAGAACCACTTGTTGTTCCGTATGTCACTGTGTTCATTTCGAAAGTGTCTGAAGGTTCAGTTGGGTTTTTGCGCCAAAGTATTCTTTGTAAACAACGGTGTTATGGTGCGACTAATATTTGTCAATACATTTTTGCAACGTCTCCGGAAACAACATATTTGTATTGTCGAAATCTGATCAATATTGAAAAAAGTTCATTCTGTATTGTCGGACCAGCTAATTGAATATCATTGGGTGAAAACCCGGTGCTCGATGGAGCAGAAGCCTCGAAAATATATCCCAATTTTGTTGAGAGACTCTCCTCCCTAATTACTGCGTGGTGCGGCATATAATTCTTTTTTTTATACGTCTTAATTTTTATCTGTCATTGAAAGTCTGGGCATATGCCCCAAACTATGATATTCATTGATGAAAGCTACGTATTGTTATTTGTTATTTTCGTTCTAGTGTTAAAAATCGAGATTTTGCGTGTTCGAGTGATTCGTTTAACTTTTCAATAGAATCTTTGAGTGAAATTCTAACGACGAATCTACCGTTGTCTGTGTGTTGAGTACGTTTATTGAAATTATTTTCACATGCCATCTCTCGATTGGATAGAGGCTTTTCGAAAAAGCATTCTTCTAATTCCCAAAATCGCGATAATTGACCTTGAATATCTTCAGTTTAGGTAAAATGGCAAGAAACTGTAGAAGATTGACTTTTGCCACACGGTCCAGAAATAATCCACCCGAAACGTTATTTTTGAAGTACAGGTTTATTTGGGCCCAATGAGATCTGTCCTATGCATAGTAACTTACAAAATAAATGACTATTTTTTTAGGGTTGAAAAAGGATCAGCAAACGTAACATTTTTTGGAATATTGAGTTCTGAAATGTTCAACAGTAGAATGGGCAGTTTGCTTGTAATTTGGGAAATAACAAAGCATGGAATATTTATGTATATATTGAATTGTCACCTCGCATTTTGAATTGATATTTGTAATTTATTGATTTATTCCAAGGACAGAAATATGTACTTTAGATTTATTCAATTCCAGTCGTGTTGATAATTCCTGTGTCATATAACTCGACTGAGATTCAGAATCAACTAATGCTCGTATCGTATGCCCATTTTTCTCTTTGTCTAAAATTTGAACATACGCTGTGGATAAAAGAACTTGAGGGCTCGAGATATGGAAAGACAGCGTTGTTATGTTATTTTCTAGAATATTGTCCTTTGTTTCTGTCTTTTCTACATGAAATAAAGTGTGATGCTTTGACTCACATTTTTTGCATGTTCTCCTACGACAAACTTTGCTGTTATGCCCTGGTCTCAGACAGTTCAAACAAAGTTTCAAGTTTTTTATATTCTCGATTTTGTCGCTAGAGGAGAATTTCACGAAATCGCTACAATTGTGGAGGTAATGTTCTTTTCCGCAATATCTACATTTTATAAGGAATTGTTGAGAAATGTTCTCTGTGCAATAAATCCCCTTACGCTACCTTTTTGGAACACTTTGTCATATTTGTTCATTTGTAGGGTTTCTAGGAAATCGGCTCGTGATTTCAAGGAAGCTCTCAAATCATCCAAGGAAGGAACATTGTTATCCGCTTCACATGGTTCTAAACCAAAAGCCTTTCATTATTATACCGGTCGAGTCAAGACTGCCATGCTACTGTATAATTTGATGTAAATTCAAGTGATTTGATCACCTGAGCCGCGCCTCCGTCAAGAGCAGATCGCAAGTAATGAAATTTCTGGATTATTAATACCCTTGAATCAATTATTCATATGTATCGCAAAACTCCAACCAATTAGAATAATCCCCACAGAATTTTGGCAATTGTATTGTCGGTAATTTGATATAATTGCCACCGATATCAGGATTCGAAAGATCATGCTCTGAAACTGCTGAAACCTTGGATAAAACTTTATCATTGTTACAATAGTTCTCAAATTCATTCATGATTTTTTTTGCAATTGCAGTTTGTGAAAAGAAATTATCTCCAAACGATTTCCCTTCAGAATATTCTCCTTCTGCGTTTCGAGAAGACATTTCAATGATAGTCTGAATTTCCTCAAATTCCGTCAAAACATGTTTTATTTTCTCTAATCTATCTTCCAATTGAATGATATCTAAGTATTATATTCCTTCCCTGTGTTTCATTTCAGTTACATGCCACGAAAAAAAATTCAATTCCGCTTTCAAAGCACCCCTTTTTTTAGTATGTTCACTCATTTTTACTGATTATGTATATACAAATCGTAATAAGGCGTCGAAGACTGCTAAAAACGAATATGTAGGCGAAAACTTGGTGAACTTCAAGATAAGAAAGTCCTGACACAGTAAGAAAGAGTGCTGAAACGTATAGAACGCACTCACTCTGATTCTGATTCTGTAATCATTGAAATTTCTGGGAGTCTGTAGAACGTTTCCGCAGTGGATACTCAGCTACCTGCTCTTCACCGAAGACTGTTTGAAATCATGCTCGCTATCAAATTATGTTTCGATTTCTTCTGTATGGGTTAATAAATTTATGTAAACGACTGTGAACTCTAGGATACTTTACTTTTCGTTTTCTTTCTCCAAGTGCAAAAAAATTGTATGTCACCATGACAAATTAACAATTGTTTTTCGTAATGTCACATAGTCCAGGGAATTATTCTGAACAGTGTGTATACACAGGTATATGTATATACTTCTTTTGTTGTACTCTAGGCTATACCTTATACTTTGTATTATATTATTGTATTCCTTACACTATTCACAATTTTTTCTGAATATTTTTTTTCTAGCATTTGCGATGTTATCATATACATTGTATGTATGCTTTCACATTTCCTGTAATTGCGAGTACACCTGTTGGAAATAAAGTGCTATCTATCTATCTAAATGGTGCTACACGACGCGACGGTCGAATTGAAGTGAGAGGGATAGCAGAGGCTTTGAATATGTCCGAAGAACGTGTTTGTCACATATTGCATAAAGAATTGGGCATGAGAAACCTGTCGCGTTTGCTCACGATAGACCAAAAACGTGTTGTAATTAACATTTCCAACGCTATGTGTTGTCGCAGTAAATCGCAATAAATCAGAGTTTTGGTGCAGATTACTTATTGTAGAAACTTGGATACACCATTATACACCAGAAATAGAAATACAGTCAAATCCGTGGACTGCGGAGGGCGAATCGGCTGCAAAAAAAACAGATTTTTTTTTTGCCTGAGGAAGTTATGGCGACCGTTTTGTAGGATGTCATGGAGTTATCCCAATCGATTATCTTCAAAAAGGAACACCATTACAGGAGTATATCACGCATCATTACTCCACATTCTGAAGGCAGAATTTGTGGAAAAATTGCCATATTTGTAGAAAAAAACTATTTTACCAAGACAATGCGTCGTCCCACACCTCAGCGGTTGCCTTAGCAAAAATCCAAGGGAATAATTTCGTATGTCACAATGGAAAAAATCGCAACTACAAAAATTTTCAGATGAATATATTTCGCCAAATTTCAACTTTCTAACTGATTCCGTAAAAAACAGATGTGATAGACCGGTACATGAGTTGAGTTCGTGTCCCTTCGTACATGATAATGATGAATAATGAACGAGATCGGAAAGATAAATAAATATTATTCCACTTATAAAGTATATAGTAGAAGAAATTGAGTGTAAATCGTTGACCACGTAAAAATCAGTGAATAACTTCGCTGAGCGCTTGTTGTTTAAATTACCATAAATTACTTGACATTATTCTTATTTCTCTTCAGTATTCTTCACCAGAACAGTGGTGTGGTGTATGTTTATGTGTGTCTGTATGTATTGTTCGAACATGGCATATTGAGGACTAATCCAAGAACGTGAAATACAGAAATATGCGCATATGGTCGGCATGTGAGATCAAAGCGGCAAATCCCATTATTTTTTTTGTAACGTACAAAACTCAAGAAATACATTTTCAATATTTGTCAGACTCAAAATTCAGAACTTTGGACCATCCGTCGTATAATATGTCTCATGATTTTTTCATCAATTTATATGTATTCTCGTTGTCCGATTCATAGAAAAAAAATACATTCCCCCTATCTCCCGATGCTTAGATCGTGAAAAAAAAAACCTTCGGCATCAGTTAACGCAGACTATTATTCAAACCATCTGAATGAGTACTGTTCAGAAGGCTTCCACCCTTTCCGTATAATTAATGAAATATTCCGGATTACTTTTGTTGAAGAACTCACACAAAATTGTAAAAATTAATTTTTAATATCTGCCAGACTTCGAAAATTCAGAACTTTGGACCATCAGTCGTGAAACGAGTTTCGTGATTTTTAACCGACGAAACCAAAGAGGAGGAGGTTCTCTAGTCTTATGTATGATCACGCATAACTTTGTACTGAGGCGTCCGATTCCGATAATTATTTTCTCAGTGCATAGGGTGTACTTCGAAGGTGGTCCCATTTGAATTTAAAAGATGAAATCCACCCCTAAGGGTAGTGAAATGAAGGATATTGATCACTCACCCTCTGATTTCTGGTCCGTTAACCGATTCTATCAGGCATAACTTTGTACTGGGTTCTTCGATCTAGATGATTCTTTTTTTAATAGATAGGGTATACCTTATATTTAGATTTCGGATGGAATTATATACCCTTACGAGTAGCAAACTAGGGGATAATTGATTTTTCACTTATGAACATTGGCACACACATACGTAGTTGACAATGACAGATCGCTACTGACATTATTTCTGTTCCACATCCGTCAAAACCATTATATTCTATGAGAGGATGGAATGATATACAAAGTAATGAAATGAACTAACCAGAACAACAAAAATTATTTGTATTTTAACAAATAGTGAAAGTAGATAATCATATTATTTAACTGGTAATAGTTGAAGTAAGGTGGGTAAGTAAGTATTTTGGAAGTAATCAAAAAACAAGTTAGTAGTAATTAGTATATTTTAGTCATGAAAAATTGAAAAATAAAAACTTTTTAACAAAAAATTAAACCGACGAAATACGGAACTGAAAAGTAAAGAATAAAATAAATCTTCTTAGTCTCAGTAACTAAGCTCCTAAACTAATGTAAGTAACTAATTTTGAGTCGGCGCCAAACAAACAATCAACGAACATCATCAAATTACTTCAAAAAAATTATCAGAATGTCACCGCGCAACTCGATGCCATTATTTTACGCCTTACCTAATTCATTTGCTTGTTTGTTTGGCGCCGACTCAAAATTAGTTACTTACATTAGTTTAGGAGCTTAGTTACTGAGACTAAGAAGGTTTATTTTATTTTTTACTTTTCAGTTCCGTATTTCGTCGGTTTAATTTTTTGTTAAAGAGTTTTTATTTTATCTATATATATTTATTTCTATCGTCCATTTCATAGAAAATAATTTTCCATCTCATCTCCCGATGCCTAGTTGTTGAAGAACTCCCTAATTGAACACAAAAGTAAACAATTAAAGAATATACCTCATGTTAACCGATCGGGAATTCTTGCCTCCAAGTTACAATGTTCTCAATATATTGATAGTTAAACTACTGGGTTAAAAAAACTTTTTAACAAAAAACGTTTTGATTATTTCTTCAAAGTAATACAATAATCTTCGTTGATTTTTTGTTTGGCTCCGACTCAAAATTAGTTACTCATATTAGTTAGGGGCTCAGTTATTATTAACACTAAAGAGGTTTATTTTATTTTTTGCTTTTCAGTTTATTTTTTCGTCAGTTTAATTTTTTGTTGAAAATATTTTTCAACTGTGCAAAAAATTCTAAATTTGCTTCATGATGTGTTGAGTTAATAATGTTTAGAAATAACAAAACACCACAAACAGGAAGGCAACTAAACCGACACTAACCTTATCTGTCATTACAATAAATATTCAAAATGTTCCCCGTTGGCCCCCTGGAAAAAATAAAGTCTATTTTCAGTTTCAGCCCTGACGCTTTGCAAAGTTCCTCGAGTAATTGTTGCACACACTTCCGTAATCCGCGCTCACAACTCCTGAAGAGAGTGACACTGAGTCTCCTATACTTAAGATTTCAGGTAACCCCATAGGAACAAATCTAAAGCGGTTAGATCTGGTTATCTTGGAGGCCATTCCACAGATCCTCGGCGCCCGATCGATCGTCCTGCATGAACAGTATTCAAATAATTTCTCATAGAAAATAATTTCCATGTCAAATTCGTCTTTATTATTTTCGACAGTTGCCACTTTCAGTGGATCTATCACTGTTTCCAGCATTACCAAATAGAGGGCCCCAGTCAGATTTTCCTCGATGAATAACGGACCTATAATGTGGTCACCCAGTATTTTTGTGGAAACTGAGTATGAGTTTCGCGAAAAAGTCGAGGATTTTCATCGGACCAGTACCTCATATTTAGTTTATGCACGTGACCGTTTAAAAAAAAGTAGCCTCATCACTGAAACAAATGTATTTCAACTACCTGAGATTTTGCAAAATATTATCAGATACAATATAACAACATTCTAGACGGCGGTCTGGATCATCGTCCGTCAGTTCATGAACCCTCTTTATTTTATAGGGATGAAATTTTTTTTTTTCAGAACTCTCAATACAGTCATCTGCGAAACCTCACAATTCAAAACAGTTTTACTCGATGAGGACGGATTATTCACAAATTCGCCCAAAATGTTCATTTGTTCATCTTCTCCAGTAGTTGATCGCCCAGAACGTTTTTTATTTTGCACACTGCCATTCTTATAAAAAAAATTCCATTACATTTTTGAAATAATATCTATCAATGGGGCGATCTGGAAAACGTTCATTGAACACTCGTACAGCCTCATGATAATTGTGATGAGCCTCACCAAAAATAACAATCGCTTCGCATTTCTCATTTAACTCACGTGCTGCAACCATTGTTTGGAGATGAATAGCAATCAAAACTTACAGCTAGAATACACTGACTCACACTCTCCTTGATATCAGTTCATTGTTTTGACCATTTATCCTGAAAACAATGCGAAAACACCAACAAAAAACGTGCAGTCAATATCCAAGCATATGGCAAATAAGTTTCATTTGACGTCTGAGCCAAAACCGATATCATGCCGGGCCGAATTTTAATTCTAAGTGTTATGCCACGTAAACACAGAGAAATTTTTCTACGATACAAAACAACGTAATATTCTTGATAAACAGTAAAGGTCAATATGGACCACCTGCTAGACTGAAACAGCCGATAAGCATACGTTCGTAAAACCATACGTTGTTATCGGGAGACAAATAAAATGCTTTTAAAAATAATTACCAAGAAATATCCCTTGTAGACCGGACGCATAAATCATTCAACTAGAAGCGTAAACAACGATTATTGATTGCTACTGGGTACATTCCCAGCGAGATAAGAAAATCAGTTTTATTTACTACCGAAAGAAAACATATCCATATTTCAAACACCCGTCCAAATTCGATAAACATGGGGTCATTAATTCCGCGATAGCGCGACAGCTACCGTAAATATATTATCCAATTATAACATAGATAAGCGAGAACGGGTTAGAAAAACAAGTCCTCTATCAGTTTTACGACTTCACAACACACTAAGCTCCGCCCACTAGCTCCCATGTTAAAGATCATATAAAAGCGTGAGTTTCATGTCAAAGGTAGTAGTTCGATTTAGGTATTCCACAGTGAACACGAGAATATGCCATTCGCAAAAGTTAGGTTAAAAAGTCAGTCTAATTACAGTATCGTGCAATAATAATGAGAGTTTCCAAACCGGTGTAGTTAACTTCAGCAAACATAGAAACTCAGCCGATTCAGATCAAGTATTGAAGCTCATAGTAAAAACACGAGCGAACAGTATAGTTTCCACAAATTGTCAAAGCTTCCAAAAACAGAGATAATACAACGGGATTCAGCAATTTCAATGGTTCACGATCACTTAGAAAAACCTTAACTGTATACGAATATACCGGACGAATTAATTAGAATAACCGATTGACGCGGGAGAAAACGAATAATAAAGTCTAATCTAATTGCCTTTTAAAAACTACATCCAGTGAATAAGTGTTAAACAGGGTGAGTCTCATGTTTGTTTTTCTGTATTTATGTATGGAAACCCAACCCATTAAAATGTGTATGGTCTATAAAGTATGTCCATAGTTTTCAAGATCACCAAGTTTTCAAAAAGAGAATTATTGTTAGTCGTTTGCAGCACTTGATTGCAAGATTTCTTTTAGTAAAATTATTTCTATTGTGACGATCATTGCAGAATTATCTGCCAATACGCTAAATTAGTTTTCTTTGTATGAATATTGTTTCCTATCATTCGTCCATAGACGATTGAGAGAATTGTGTCAGTTTTTATTGAATATATATATACATTCTTAACTTTTATGAGTGCATTATTATTTTATCAAATCATTGTTTGGTTCGAATCTTTCTGAACGGTAGTACTTCCTGAATAAACAACCCATGTTCCGGTATTGAAAGAAAGGATATTGATATTTGTAGACCGCTCCATCTATCATATCCGGTTCGACTACATTCAGATAGTCGATGCTTTTAATACTGTTTTTCCAATCTAACGAATAATGTCTGGTACTATAGGTGTGGTGTGTTAATTCACAACACCCCGTAGTCAGGGCAAAACATAAGGATGAGTGCGCTACGATAATTTTCGTTATTCTAAAATAATAATGACTCGAGAATTAATGGAGCAAACGTCAATTCCTTTGCACGATTGAATAGAGAATGAAACCTCCTTTCAAATGAGCTATCACTCACCATCCAATGCTATTTACATTTCTCGAAAGGGTTGCTCCCCTCCAGTGAGGGATGAAATTAGGGGTAAACTATTCATACTAAAATGTACATTGTAGAAATGAAAAGTCGACGTGTTTCGGCAATTTTCCTAACAAGAGTCCAGTAACGAGTTAGATAGGGGGGGTAACACTCATGATGCTCACTATATGTGTGACAAGTTTCAACAGAATCGGCTCACAGATGAAAAATTGATAATCCCCTATTTTTCTACCCTTAGGAGTGGATTATTGCTCACCAAATCGAAAAAGTTCCAACTCTGAAGTAGATCATATCCAATAAAAAAGGAATCATCTAAATCGGATAACCCAGTACAAAGTTCTGATAGAGTGGTAGAATGAGTTAACGGGTAAAAATGTATTTGATGAACGATAAATATCCCCCATTTTTCCACCCTTAAGGTCGACAATTTTCTGTCAAATTCAATTGAGACCAACTTCGAAGTATACCCTATCCAATAAAAGAAGATGCATCGAAATCGAACCACTCTGTGGAATGTTATCATACATGAAAAAACATATACGCCTCGACCAGAGAACCTCTTTTTTTTTGTCGGTTGAAAACTAATGAAATAGTCGATAAAACCCACTTCCTGATGTGATGTTCAAATAACACCCAGTATGCCCCACATCCACTTCAGAAAGCATTCATGAAATACGACTGAGAATGGGGAGAAAAAACCCGACGCAAACCATTATTTAATGAAATTCATAGCGCATCTGAAAATGAATACTTGTAATGGACGCTCATGAATTATTAACCTACGAATTCAACCAAAAAAGGCTTTTCGCTGTCTGATATATGCGAGCAACAGCAACATGAAATGTAGGTTAGATTAAAAATGTGGCTTCAATAAAGTTATACATTACGGCGTTTCAAATATACCGCTTTCTGAAAGCAATAAAATATGATTCCACTTCATAATACGAGAAATAACGCTGACTGCTGAAGGATACTTGTTTACGGGCATGAGTATTATTTTTGTAACATTGTAGAATGTCGGAATTTTTAAATAAATTGCGAACTACGAACCAGATGCCGTTTTAAATAATTATTTTCTGTATTTCGCGGAATTTTCTAGATGAACATAAGAACATTAGCTGGAAATATGTCGAATTCAATAGATATCAAGTATTCAGTTGGCAGGAATTCGGTTGGACGGAACCAAAATTAAATAGTTGAAGTTTCGAAATCGCATTGTTTAATCTGTAGCACTCCGGATTATGAAAACAACAACATACATGTTAAAATAGAATTCTTGAAAGTTGTTCGAATGACAATATGTCTCAAAACGATAATCAATCGCCAGAGGAAAAAATACCCGCTCTATAGTCTGATTCATAATTTGATTTACCTATCAGATAAAAAAAAACATGTTTTGTTAATTCGATAGTTTCTTGGGGAGACATTTATGGTCCAATGATGATGATTATGTATTCAGATATTAAAGTATGGAGTGATGATTGAAGTAGTATTTTTCAAGATTTTTCATATTTCTCAGGGGATTTGAATAATGGTTTTGTCTCGGAGATACTCTTTACAGATGAGTCTAGGTTCACGAATCATGGTATATTCAATAGGAATAATACAAGGTGTGGGGCTCGAGAAAATCCTAGGTTGTTGAGAGAAGGTAATTTTCAAGAAGGATTTGGATTCAACGTCTGGGTAGGAATCATAGGGACAATAATCATCGGACCAATTCTTTTCGACAGGCCTTTGATGGGCCAAAGATATCTAGAATTCTTAGAAAACTATATTCAAAATGATATCAATGATTTACCTGATAACATCAGGAAAAATATGTTTTTTCAGCAGGAGTGGTGCAGGAACACATAATGCTGATATTGTTCGGCAATATCTTAGTGATACCTATGGGCAGAGATGGATTGGAACAAATGGTCCAATCTAATGGCCAGCCAGATTGCCAGATTCAACCCCTATTGATTTTTATTCATAGGGTCATATAATATCCGAAGTATGCTCGAGGAGGACTTGAGAGATAGAGTTGAGCGCGCATTTCAGGAAATTCCTGCTCACGAACTGATAAATGTGATGAGGTGTACAATAAATAGAACTGTCTATGTGTTAGGGAAAACGGGCAACACTTCGAACATTTCATTGGTCATTAATAAATAAAATGACTTTTCGATGGTCGTGAAACTCTTCTATTGAAAACAGGATAATGGTATTGTGAGTAATAATTTGTACGTTGAATGTTTCACTGTTTCAGTCGTTAGATTTATTCAAACAGTTTGATTATATTGAAGTTATCTTTTATGGAAGGGTTCATGATCATTACATATTGTCAAGTCGATTATTTTTTTTAATTCATTGTTACCATTCTGTAGTAAAGTTTGAAAGAATGAATAGATGTCCTGTTACCTACCAATTTTTTCAGATTGATTTCATTTTGTTAGATGGCCCTCTACGTTTTGAACAAAAAGAAAGTGTTATATAATGTATATCGTTGAATTGGTAATTGAATTCTCTATCCAATGGAAATATGGCCCTCGGTAAATACCATTTGAAAAAAACGATTTTTTTTCCTTGAAAATGCGTTCAGAAAGTTTTAGTTCCTGCTGTAGGATCTGTTATTGATCTCATCAATGAAATGACTATTACTATGAGTTACTGATGTGAATTAGTATATATTTCAACCTGATCAAGGCCTCATGGGCTAAAAAGAAAATGAGAAATATATTTTTTTCAATTGTAAAATAAAAATTTGGCAACACTGTCGTTTGTTATTCTAGCCGTAGAATCCGAGAAACATCAAACATTTGTTTCATTTGAAAAAACAAAGTTGATGGCTATTCTGGCGAAATCGGGAGTTGTCCATTTTGTTTTCATATGTCTGTCAATCCGAAGTTCTGTCTCATATCTATGTACAAAATTGCATTCAAATCGGTTGACAAGTGAAGGAGATATAGGCATGACCCTAGTCCCATTGACACCCGGTATATAAAAAAAAAATATTATAAAATGAAAACAATTATTCAATACATATCACTCTAATATAGATCCAACAGCAAAAAAACACAACAGATGACAGAATGGAAATTCAATATACAGTATCAGGCATAGACACCTTACATTACAGCAAATATCCATGGAATGTCAATTTTCACCAACAATCTGAGTCACAGTTCCTTGAAGGTGAAAAAGAAATACGATAATAATACATCTTCTACGGGAACACAAAGAATCCCCTCGAAACACTTGGTTAAGATAAAAACTGAGTAAAACGCTTTTTTAAATATAAACAAAAACAAAATAGCAAAAATCTGAGGAATCCTGGAGGCCCCCAGAAGTAACCTTACAAAATTACATAATCTATCAAAACAGAGTATTTTGAATTCCATATATAAGTATGTATATAATTTTTTTTTTTTTTTTTGTTCTGGTTCCCACGAAAAGGGATAACCTGTAATGTTCAGAGAACATCGTGGGAACCAAGGAAAGAAGGTAGGAGTTGGTGTTCTTCTTAAATTTCTGGAGGTTGTATGCCTCGGGGAACACCTCCCTAGGCAATGAGTTCCAAAGCCTCGCTGTTCGTTGGATGAACGAGTCTTTGGAATGTGATGTTCTGCAGGTCTCCAAAGTGACCACGAAGGGGTGTGATGACTGAACTTGACGGGTTAATCTCGAAGAGACTGCCAAAGCAGGAACTATTGTTGATATTTCAGAAGAGCATCGCCCATGAAAATATCTATAAAATAGAGACAAATCGCCAACTTTTCTACGGTGTTCCAGACAAGTGAGCGAGTTTGTAAGCGAGGCATCACCGACGAGACAAATTGCCCTTTTTTGGACAGAATCCAATAGCCTCAGGATATGTTTTGGTGCCGCGCTCCAAATATGGGAACAGTATTCCAGGACAGGTCGGATCTGTGCCTTATAGATCATAAGCAGCTGAGTGGGGGTGAAATAGCTCTTGGCACGAAACAAAAAACCAAGTTTTTGGGATGCACTTTTGGAAATGGACCTCACGTGATTTTCCCAGGGCAGGTTATTGCTGATAGTAATACCAATGATGATGAAGTCTCCGGAAGCAAAATACCTCTCCATTCGGATTTCCAGGCGAGAGGTACTCGAGGGGACTCAACATTAAAGGTTAATTTTTGCAACATCCGCGGACTTAACAAGAACATCAATGACGTCCACCATCACCTACAGACGAAAAAACCGGATATTCTGGCTCTAACAGAAACACAAGTAAACTCGTCCACCAACAAGGTCCATATGCTTTGTCCTGGTTACGAACTCCATTCTCGATTCAGGTTCAAAGGTGGAGTCTGCCTTTACGCTAAGGCTAACCTTTCATGCCAGCGTGAAGAGAGTTTGGAACCGAAAGACTTTGATGTGATGTGGTTCAAGTTATCTGATACCAAACTAACTAAGTTCCTCTGCTGCCTTTACCTATCACCTAATGAACCTTTATATAACGACCTCTTTGAGTTTTTATCACTTAAACTGGACTACATTCAGGAGAACCATCCAACAGCTGAAACCATAATCATGGGAGACTTCAATGTACATAACGCTGCCTGGCTCAAATTCTCTAACAAAACAAATGATGCGGGTCGTCAAGCCGAGGCCTTCGCCATCACTCATGGTCTAGAACAACTGGTCGAGCTACCAACCCGCATCCCTGATGTCAACAACCAGTCTGCCAATACACTAGATCTTTTCCTCACCACCAATCCTGACCCGTATAGAATAGAAGTTTGTGCCCCACTTGGAAACTCTGATCACACCCTCATCTCCACAACATGCTCTTTCCATCTACCATCGAGCTGCACAATACCACCCCGTCTCATGTGGCATTACAATTCGGCTGACTGGGAAGGTCTTCGTATGTTTTTCTCAGCGTTTCCATGGAAGAGAGTTTGTTTCTCTTCAGTAGATCCAACACGATGTGCTGAGACAATTTCTGAAATCATCATGTTGGGGATGCAAACTTACATACCGAAAACCGAAAGAAGAACATCATCCGATAAGACCTGGTTTAACAGAATCTGCTCTAGAGCTGTGGCTTCCAAACAGGCAGCATACCATCGATGGCTAAAAAATCCGGGCCCTGAGACCAGAGCAGCATCTGTCGAGGCTAGAGGCATATGCAAAGAGACAATAGAATGCTCAAAAGATGCCCACAATGCCAAAATAAGATCAAAACTTCTTGAATGTCCTAACGGATCCCGTTCATTTTGGTGGTCGGTGGGAAGAAACTTCACTTCCAGCTCATTTCCACCTCTAATCAAAGAAAATGGAACACTAGCAACGACTGCCCAGGAAAAAGCCAATATCTTTGCGCACCTATTTGCTGAAAATTCCACTCTGGATTCATCGGGAAAACAACCCCCGAACATTACACTTATTGACAGTCACATGCCCGAGATCACCTTTCGCCAACGAACTATCAGAAATATTTTGCTGGGTCTCAACACCAACAAAGCCTGTGGATCTGACGGAATCCCGCCGATTGTTCTCAAGAAATGTGCCCCCGAACTAACACCTGTTCTTTGCAAGTTGTTCAACCACTCTTACAATTTGGGGGTATTTCCGTCCAATTGGAAAATTGCAAGAGTACAGCCAGTCCCTAAAAATGGCAAAAAGGCCCCACCTAGCAACTACAGACCTATCGCACTGCTATCTATTATTTCAAAGGTCATGGAAAAAGCCATCAACATCGAGCTCATGAAATATCTGGAAGACTCAGGAATTGTCAACGATAGGCAATATGGCTTCCGCCATCAGAGATCAACTGGTGACCTGCTCGCTTACGTCTCACATATATGGCAGCTATCTATTGAAAAGTATGGAGAAACTTTAGCTGTGGCATTAGATATCTCCAAGGCGTTTGATCGAGTTTGGCACCAGGGACTCTTCGCCAAGCTTCCGTCTTATGGCTTGCCCCCTCAGCTGTGTTCTCTGCTCGCTAGTTTTCTCTCAAACAGGTATCTCCATGTGGTGGTCGATGGAGTTTCATCTGACACTCTACTCATAAATGCTGGTGTTCCGCAAGGATCTATTCTCGCACCAACACTATTTCTACTTCACATCAACGACCTGTTGAAAGCAACTTCATGTCCAGTACACAGCTTTGCCGATGATAGTACCCTCCATACCGCTTTCTCTTCCAGGGCCCCTATATCAGCCCGTGAAACCAGAAATGAACGAGGAAGAAATGTTAATAATATAAATATGGACTTAGCAACAATTCTCGAGTGGGGATCTAATAACTTGGTAGAATTCAACGCAAACAAAACACAAGCATGTCTTTTCTCCAGAAAAGCCGATCTCACTGTGCCTAACATAACTTTGTCAGGAGTAACCATACCACTGAAGTCATCCATATCGATGCTTGGTATTACTATCAGCAATAACCTTTCCTGGGAAAATCACGTGAGGTCCATTGCCAAAAGTGCATCCCAAAAACTTGGTTTTTTGTTTCGTGCCAAGAGCTATTTCACCCCCACTCAGCTGCTCATGATCTATAAGGCACAGATCCGACCTGTCCTGGAATACTGTTCCCACATTTGGAGCGCGGCACCTAAATATATCCTGAGGCTATTGGATTCTGTCCAAAAAAGGGCAATTCGTCTCGTCGGTGATGCCTCGCTTACAAACTCGCTCACTTGTCTGGAACACCGTAGAAAAGTTGGCGATTTGTCTCTATTTTATAGATATTTTCATGGGCGATGCTCTTCTGAAATATCAACGATCGTTCCTACTTTGGCAGTCTTTCCGAGATTAACCCGTCAAGTTCAGTCATCACACCCCTTCGTGGTCACTTTGGAGACCTGCAGAACATCACTTTCCAAAGACTCGTTCATCCAACGAACAGCGAGGCTTTGGAACTCATTGCCTAGGGAGGTATTCCCCGAGGCATACAACCTCCAGAAATTTAAGGAGAACACCAACTTCTACCTTCTTTCCCTTGGTTCCCACGATGTTCTCTGAACATTACAGGATATCCCTTTCCGTGGAAACCAGAACATAAAAAAAAAGCATCGATATGGATGACTTCAGTGGTATGGTTACTCCTGACAAAGTTATGTTAGGCACAGTGAGATCGGCTTTTCTAGAGAAAAGACATGCTTGTGTTTTGTTTGCCTTGAATTCTACCAAGTTATTAGATCCCCACTCGAGAATTGTTGCTAAGTCCATATTTATATTATTAACATTTCTTCCTCGTTCATTTCTGGTTTCACGGGCTGATATAGGGGCCCTGGAAGAGAAAGCGGTATGGAGGGTACTATCATCTCTATATATATTTATATATATATATATATATATATATATATATATATATATATATATATATATATATATATATATATATATATATATATATATATATATATAAAAAGAGAGAGATGGGCCATTGAAAACGAAACAGCGGCTCTGTAGGTCGGCAGAACCGAATTATATGAAAACGCTCGGACACGTCAACTACATTTTCGAGGGGGACATCGTTCGCGATGGAATTCACTCAAAATACATTCCATCCCTCGGAGCTGTGACCACCACCCCTGAATTTTTAAATGGCAACATATGGCGAGCGATACCTCATTTGAAAAGTATGTTCCTTCTCAATATCAAACAACAAAAATAAATTAATTATATCGATTTGTTTTCGAGATATAGGAACTTGAAGTTGGGAAATCACTTTTCATTCACTCAAATCAATAAAAATAACATCTAACAATGCAACCGTTTAACGAAAATGATCATTGTCAAGCAATTAAATGATCCAACTGTTCACCAACAAATAGCATGCAATTCCGTTTAAAAAATTTATTTCATCCTCATTTACTTAATCGGAAAAAATTCAAGGTTCTAAAGAATCGATAAAAAGACGTTTTCTCGAATTCGACTCAAATGCGAGTACAACAAAAACATATATGAGATAATTTTCTTCGCCAAATCGCAATTGTGGACGTCCATTAGTGTCAAACTGATCTTTGATTGAACGACATTAGAGTGAATTACTTGACTAAAGCTGCTGAATATCTTTCCGCAATAATGGTGTATACGATCGCGGAAAGAGTTGAAATAATAACAATTTTTTTTAAGTATGATGAGTGCGGTAACCGAACAGCTAATTTGTTCAATGAAACGCATGCAGATAAACTTGTTGCTAGAGAATACGTTCCAGAATTAGTGCAAAAATGTTGTCAAACTGGATCAGTAGTCAACAAGAAAAGAGACCCATAACTTGAATTTCCGTCGAGAAATGAAGCTGTTGAAGTTGCACTTTCAGGACAAGTTCATGCAGACCCAACATTGAGCACAAGGAAATTGGCTAGTGTTACCAATATCAGTAGAACCAGTATTCGCCGTATCCTGAAACATCATAAATTCCACCCCTACAAAATACATTTGGTACACCAATTGAATGAAGATGATTTCGATAGGCGACAGGAATTTTGTGAAATTATGACTACGAGAATAGATTCTGATAAGAATTTCCTTTTCAACATCTGATTTTCTGATGGGTCTACATTTTTTTTGAATTCGACTGTGAATCGTCAAAATTGTCGTTAGTGGTCAGATGCCAATCCACATGTTTTCCTCGAAGTCCATACTCAAACTCCCCAAAAACTCAATGTCCGGGCCGGTATTTTTGGGGACCGATTGATTGGACCAGTATTTCTCGTCGGTAACCTGACAGGAGAACCTTATTTGGAATTATTGAATGAATTTGTTTATCCACAATTAGTAGACATCATCGAAAATCACGATCGTTACCATAAAGACCACTTGATATTTCAACAAGACGGGGTATTTCCACATTATGCACAGCCTGTCAGGGTGTTTTTGCATAGAATGTTTCCAAGGAGTTGGATTGGAACAAGAGGCTCTATAGAGAGGCCAGCCAGATCTCCAGATTCAACCCCCTCGACTTTTTCCTGTGGGGTCACTTGGAAAAACAAAATATTTGCAACCAAACCAGAATCTACGGAAGATTTACGAAGGAGAATTATTGAAGAATGCCGTCGAAAAACACCGGAAATGCTACAAAATATGAGGTCTCGTTTTGAACAGAACTTGTACTATTGCATGGAAATGGGTGGTAGACAGTTCGAACATTTGGTTCATTGACAATAATAATTATTGCGACAGCTTCTTTATTAGATATTGTTTTTATTGATTGAGTGAATAAACAGTGATTTCCCAACTTCAAGTTCCTATATCTGGAAAACGAATTGATGAAATTAATTTATTTTTAATGTTTGATATTAAGAAGAAAAATACCTTTCAAATGGGGTATCACTTGCCATATGTTGCCATTTAAAAATTTAGGGTAGCGGTCACAGCTCCGAGAGATGGAATGTATTTCGGGTGAATTTCATCGCGAACGATGTCCTCCTCGAAAATGTAGTTGACGTGTCCGAGCGTTTTTATATAATTCGGTTCTGTCGAACTACAGAGCCGCTGTTTCGTTTTCAATGGCCCACTCTGTATATATATATTTATATATATATATATAATATATAAATATATATATATATATATATATATATATATATATATATATATATTTATATATTGTCCCATATAAAAATTGCCGGGCAAGTATCTGGGAAAAAGGATGCCCATATCCACGAGTTCAATTGCATTATGCGACTTACAACTTTGTTGAGGTTGGTTTTAATGATGTTAAACATATTCATGTAACATAGTGATACAAAAGAAAAAATCGTAGATCAAGGAATAAAACGAAGTTCAAAGTTAATACAAACACATTTGCATTGTTTAAAATTATATAAATATAAATGTGTACACTATGTGGTGTGACAAATGGAACTGACAAGTTAGGAATAATTCCCGCTATTATATTTGAGCCGACGACACCTGACTGCTGTCACTTGTTACAGTGATGCCAACTGTTAGATAAGTACCAACTGATGTAACCAGGTGGCGGTAATGTTAAAAAGGACTATTATTCGATATTACGTTGTTGTCAATTCTGATTGATATCTGAAGACAGTAAATGGTTAATATCTGGTTTTTCATTTATACAATTGTTTTCTTGGGGAATGAGAGCCATTTCTTGAAATATTCTCTTAGAAATAAGTAGTCTCCCAGATTTCATTTTATTTCCGAAGAAATTCGTGGATTAGTTTGTTTCATTATCATACCACATTACAACGTCGAACGGACAAACACGCTTTACCTGTATTTTTTGTTAGTGAGCCACATAAAAAAAAATTAAACAAAAAATTCAAGGAAAAATGAAGAATGATGAAGAGGGAAGACAAAATTATACACATATCAGAAATATTTTATTTTCTTCGAGGCTTCCATTTTTTTCTGGATTATATTCTATTTTCTGAATCAAATACCCCTTTGTCGATATGTTTCATCATGATAATGATATTTTGACTACAAAGCATATTAACTAATTTGAATAAAATACGTGTGTCGAATATGAGAGATAATGGAAATACAGATTATTTTTTCGATATGCTTCTCACAGCAGACGGCGTGTGCATACCAAATACTAATCCGGATGGTGTTAGTCGCTGAAAACATGTTTTTTTTCAACGCCTAATTATTCAATTCTTTTGATATATGGTTTCATTCTGGCTGGGAAAATATCAAGTACATAACTTTCATAATATTTTTTTACCATAGAAAATTAGGCGAATTGAAATTCTAAATTACGCCTCATGTTTTTCGTATCGGAATATTGCTTTCCATATTTTCATTCATTTCTTCTCATGAAAGTAAAAAAAATCCGGTTATCAGTTTCAAGAAGGGCAAATTTTTCCCGATACGTTACTGCGTTCATGGATTTGGAAAGATACCAAGAAAATTTCAAAATCATCACTAACGACCCGATTTAAAATTATTTGTCTTAAATATTCAACAACAAAACTAATACCAAAAATCATTAATAAAATTATTCTTACTTTTATGACGTTTCGAAAATCACCTCTATTCCCTTTTTACAAGCTTTTATTTAACTTGCTTCGTTCGTATGTCATTCTGTCATTCTTTCCGGTTCAAAATTTGTAATCCATTTTGTAAAAATCCGGTGACATCCGATTGAGCTGAAATTTGGCAGGTATTCATAATTTCGGTGACAATGAAATATTAAATTTTTGTTGTTTGAAAAAAATAGGCGGCTCCAAGATGGCGGACGAGTTTTGTGATTATGGTACGATTCTTTTCAAAATTACTATGTGGGGGTTTTCGGAGTCATAGATTATGAATTTTTTGTCAAAATCTATAAATTCAAGATGGCGGATCCAAAATGGCGGAGGAGATTTGTGATTATGGTCCGATTCTATTCAAAATTTGTATGTGGGGGTTTTCAAGGTGGAGATTCTGGTTTTTTAAAATTTATGAAATTAAAATGGGGGCTCATGGAATTTATAAAAAAAAACAAAATTGCGCTCCAAGATGGGACGAGATTTAGGTTTATGGTCCGATACGATTCAAAATTGGTATGTAGGGGTTTGTAGGGTCTAAGATTAGTAATTTTACTTCAAAATTTATAAAATCAAAATGGCGGCTCCAAGATAGCCGCAGATCTCAGTGTTTCTGAATTTAGTCGAAGATTATTGATTTTTAGTTGAAATCCATAACTTGAAGATGGCAACTCCAAGATGGTGGATGGGTTAATCTTCAGATGGTTTCCTCATTGAAGGACAAGAGAGCTCAGAACTTACAGAGAAAAGGCTTCATAATAACGATGCTTTGATAAAAATGCATAGATTAAGGCGTACTCAAGTACTAAAAAGCACAAAATGAAATAATTATTGAAAAACATTTTCAAAGACAAGATCTCATTCAACTGAAAAGAAAAATAATTGCTTTGGATGTGTGACGTGAGTTCTAGATTCAAGAGCTTGTCGCTTTTGTATTCGAACTGAAAACTTTGCTGAACAACCTTTTGAATCTATAACTCACGGAAGAACCCACGTCACACATCCAAAGCAATTATTTTTTCGTTTTCAGTGCATTTGAATGAGAGCTTGTCTTCAAATTTTTATTATTAATATTTTTCTAATCCAATATTAGAAATTATCAATACAAAATCTCAGTAAGTGTAGTCCTTTCTGTTTTATGATGTAAATATATATGAAACTATTCGACTTTAGTGTTGAACGTTTACTGGAGTTAATTGTACAAAAACTGTCATACTTGACATCTATTTATATTATTATATTATGAGAAATAGTAAGGGAGCAAATAACTGAAATACTTATACTATAACACGTCCTCTTTTGAGTTTGCGAACATTGTAACAAGAAACACAAATAAAAAAGATCAATTTAAAGTATATCAAAAATGACAAATATAATCTTTATATCTGACAGGAGGTTTTGTTTGTCTTTTCCTTGAGGATTCAATAGCTTCATCTCTTGATATTGAGATATTTTCTGTGCTTTCTTCTGCATTGGACACCGGAGATTGAAACACTGGGGATAATCCTTGATTCGATAAAGAGTCTGGTAGTGATGAATCAGTGGCTATCGGCGGCTCTATAGCAGAAGATTCTGGCGGTATAGCAGAAGATTTTTCTTGTTCACCATTCAAATTCAATGACTTTGAAGTGGGTATGGGTCTCAAATGAATCCTATTTCTACGATATATATCTCCATCATCTGTTCGAACTATGTAGCTCTCGGGATTTCCATCTCTGCTCATATCTTCTCCAGGTATCCAGTTCCTTGTAGATTTTTGAACCATCACTGGTTCGTCAACTACTGCTTCTGATAATGATTTTTTGTTCTATCATAATAGTTTTTTGTCATTGCTTGACTCGATTGCAGAATTTCTACATTTTTTTCTGTGTTAAACAGAGGTTTCAGTTGAGCTCTCGAACGCGGAAGAGTAGTATTCAATTTTCTGCCCATTAACATTTCTGCAGGAGATGGCAGGTATTGTTTAGGAGTGCTATTATATTTCAAAGCTATGAGGTAAGAATGTTTGTCAGGATTTTTTATTAACATTCCTTTCAATGTTTCAATGTGCCTTTCAATCAAGCCATTGTATTGGATATAGGTGGGGCTAGACGTACGTTTACATCAAGTTCTTTGAGGAAAGATTTGAAATTTTTTGATTCGAATGGTGGTCCATTGTCAGACATGAGGACAGCAGGTAGTCCATGTGATTTGAAAATGCCTAGGAGTGATCCTTTAACAGAATAGTAGTTCTTCTTCATGAGTATGGAAATCTCTACAAATTTTGAATGGTAATCACAAACCACCAAATAATTTTTATTTCCAACATTCAGGAAGTCCACCCCGATTTTCTCCCATGGCCGATCAGGTATCGGATGAGGGTGAAGAGTTTGTTTTTTATTAGACCTTGAATATCTGAGACAAGTTATGCATGATGATACTGAAGCAGTTATTTGTTCATTAATGTGTGGCCAGAAAACTGAATTTCGAGCACCTCTCTGACAGGAAATAACTCCTTGATGAGTTGAATGAATACTATTGAGAATGTCCATCCTATGGTTTTTGGGAATTATCAATTGGTTTCCTTTCAAAAGAAAACCCTCAATTTTAAAAATTTCATCCTTATATGGATGATATGGCTTCACCAATTTTGCTATAGATGTTATTTGTTTCGGCCATCCATTATGAATGTAATGTTTCGGTATTTTGAATTATTCATCCTGTTCCGCGCTTTCCAATAGGGCTTGACGTTTCTCCTCAGAAGCTAATATTATTGATATTACACGAAAATCGTCAAGAAAACCAGTTTCTTCACCTTTTTGAAGAGGTTTCCTCGAGAGTAAATCAGACTGTGGAAGGTTACCCAAAAAACATGTCAAGAAACGTTGTTCCTCCACAAAAAACCACATTCATTCAATACGAATATATAATCCTACTCTAGCAAGATATTTTAGTTCGATGTCATATTTCAATGAACGTATGACTAGTCTTTGTAAACGTGGGGACAATGAATCAATTGGTTTATTTATCAGGCCTAATAATGGTGTATGGTCTGTTATAGCAACAAACTTTCTGCCATATAAATAATAATGGAATTTTTCACATCCAAGCACAACTGCAAGTAGTTCCTTCTCTATTTGTGCATAATTCTTTTGGGCCTGATTTAGAGACATTGACCAGGAAGCGATGGGATGACCGTTCTGACTTATATGCCCCCCAAGACCATATTGGCAGGCATCTGTGGCTAAGACAACTGGTATATTAGGATTGAAAAAATTCAGAACCGGTGCCTGGCTTATGAGCTGTTTCAATCTATTGCATTTTATTTTCATATTTAATTTCCCAGATAGTTTACCATGCTCAAGAACATTTGTAATTCTTTGACATTATGGGGTTTTTCAATATTCTCAATAGCGTTAATTTTTGATTTATCAATTTTCAAACCTTCACCAGATATCATATGACCCGAAAAAGATATTTCTTCCGAGCATAGTTGCAGTTTATCTTTTTTAAATTTGATATTTTTCTCTATAGATTTTTCTAATAAATTTTTTAGTCTAAGGTTATGTTGATCAAGAGTATTCCCAAAAACCAGAATATCATCGATATAGGCTAGTGTACCCTCAAGACCCTCTATCAGATCATTAATATAAATTTGAAATATTTCTGAAGCATTTGATAATCCATATGGAAGGCGTTCAGATTTGTATCTTCCAAAAGGTGTTATGAATGTACAAAATTCAGAACTTTTTTCATCCATTGGTATCTGATAGAAGGCTGAAGATGCATCCAATACTGTGAAATATTTAGCTGAACCTATTTGGGCAAATATCGTTTCAGTGGAAGGCAATTCTAAATGTTGACGAATAATATACTTATTCAGTGGTCTTGGATCCATACATATGCGTATAGAACCATCTTTCTTTTCATACCTATCACCCTCATTATCACTTTCTTTGTCACATTGTATCTCGAAGATTTTCTTTTCCATACAATTTGGAGAAAATGGTTTTGTTCCTCACACCTTTCACAAGTTTTGCCCCATGCTGGACATTTCCCGAAGTTATGTGCTGTATCACAACGTTGACATGTGAACCGCTCCATTTCCTTTGTAGATGCACTTTTCCTGTTGTACTGCTTTCCTGCTTTTTCTCGTTCTTCATTTCGACTCCTCGTTGTGTTTTCTGGTCTCCATTTCATGATATTGATATTGAGACAACTCACACCTGCTGACATAATTAGGCCTTGCTTTCTAGATTCTCCATCAGCTCTGCATATATCCACACATTTTGCCAATGTGAGGTTCTTCTCTCTGAGGAGTTTCTCTTTCAAAGAGTTATTAAGTATACCACACACACCATTCTTTCCCTTATTAGTGAATTGACTGAATTTACAAATCCACTAATACTAATAACACTTTCTATTATATGAGGTCGCTTAAGAATTTTGACACCCAGTTATTTTCATGGAATTATAGAAAATTGTTCATTGATGAGGAATGTTTTCACGATAACTTTTCATTGACGTCATATACCATAACATTATAGGTTTGCTTAATTGTTTTTTCACAAATTTAATTTATTTTGGAGTTATCTATACCATATTTGGAGTGCGGCATCTAAACATATCCTGAAGCTATTGGATTCTGTCCAAAAAAGGGCAATTCGTCTCGTCGGTGATGCCTCGCTTACAAACTCGCTCACTTGTCTGGAACACCGTAGAAAAGTTGGCGATTTGTCTCTATTTTATAGATATTTTCATGGGCGATGCTCTTCTGAAATATCAACAATCGTTCCTCCTTTGGCAGTCTCTTCGAGATTAACCCGTCAAGTTCAGTCTTCACACCCATTCGTGGTCACTTTGGAGACCTGCAGAACATCACTTTCCAAAGACTCATTCATCCAACGAACTGCGAGGCTTTGGAACTCATTGCCTAGGGAGGTGTTCCCCGAGGCATACAACCTCCAGAAATTTAAGAAGAACACCAACTCCTACCTTCTTTCCCTTGGTTCCCACGATGTTCTCTGAACATTACAGGATATCCCTTTTCGTGGGAACCAGAACATAAAAAAAAAAAAAAAAAAAAAAACTTAAGTTCTATGTTTCATTTCGAATAAAGGAAAATGTATTTCAGTGTTTCTGAAAATTCAACTCCAAAGAGGGTGAAATGGGGGTTGAAAGTTTGTATGTGAGAACCGTTAGTTTGGAAGTAAGGATCATGGAAATTTGTATTTGAGTTCTGTTACAAATGAAAGAATCAGTTGTGGGATACCCCAGAACTTGACTGGCACGCGGGCCTCGAGAGAATGGGGTTATTTTGAAATTAAACATTTTTAGGGCTGTACGAAGTCAATTTGATCGGTCAATTCAATAGTCAACTTACCGGTCAATTGACCCCAGTCAATTGAGCGGTCCTAGTCAAAGCCCGGGTGAGCGATCGTCTCGAATGGTAACGCCCAGGAGAAAAATTAAACATTCGTAGCGCCAGACTGGGAAACGGTGGAAAGCTCCAACTCTCTGCCGAATTTAGTTCTAATCCATCAGATTGATTTTGAATAATTGAATAGCAAAGTTTTGAATTTTGGCATTTTTTTATTTTTGACAGATATCAGTTGTTAGTTGTTCTGGTTACAGTTTTTCAAGGGCTTTCAAAGATATACTACGAGTCAAGTACCGTGCGCATATTTTCTGTCATTCTTTATTAGTGACACTTCCGTTTGACAGATGACAGCTAATGGTCGCATTCGGGGCAGGAACTGCATCTTCATAAAAAAATTCAGGTTGTTTGGTAGAACGGTTCGGCAGTTATCGTGGAAGATAACAGACAGACAAACACATTCAGACAGACAGACTTCACTCTGGAAATGGTTCCAATCGTCTCGAAGGAACCTCAAAACGAATATTTCCTTCGATATCTCGATTTTTTTATTGCACGATTACATTAATTACTTGACCACTGCAGGGCCTGTCAAGTAAAATACATGTTACAGCGTTTTTGAAAATGCAACCCTGAAGAGGGTGAGAGTGGGATTGAAAATGTGTACCTTTAGTTTTGAAGTTAGGGTCATGAAAATTGGTATTTGGTGACTTTGTTACAAATAGGGGCTTCAGTGTTTTTGGATATATATATATATATATATATATATATATATATATACATTGAAATTGTTCCTTGAACCTTTCGATTTGTACTTCAGGAAGTTTTCCAGGGGTTGAGGTTCGTTTTTGTAAAAATAATTAGTTGCTGAGGTTTGTCTTCATTATTGATTTATTTTTTTAATTGGTCGACGTTTCGACGAGGGGTCCCTCGTCTTCTTCAAAGGACATAATTTTAATACAACATTTATAATTAAACTTCAGTAACAGGACGGTTTCTGAGCTGTAAGTAAAAATGGTTTGTTCTATTTATACAATTGTTATTGTTATGGGTTTTTTTTTTATTTTTTTTACAAAAAAAAAAATATAACAATAACAATTGTATAAATAGAACAAACCATTTTTAGTTACAGCTCAAAAGCCGTCCTGTTACTGAAGTTTATTTATAAATGTTGAATTAAAATTATGTCCTTTGAAGAAGACGAGGGACCCCCCGTCGAAACGTCGACCAATTGAAGAAATAAATCAATAATGAAGACAAACCTCAGCAACTAATTATTTTTACAAAAACGAACCTCAACCCCAAGAAAACTTCCTGAAGTATATATGGTAGGGTGTATCCTCATTTACTTTTCCTCTCTTTCTCTATAGTCTCAATTTTATGACGAATGACGTTGTGCTATTTAAGCCTCCTTCAGATATAATCAGAATTCTCATCATATTATCTGCCTCAAAAACCATGCCCACTTCTCTCACGTACTTCTTTTTCTCTCCATATCACTTGGACAAGCTAATAGTGTGTGTTCTGCAACGTCTATTCCTCCGTTCTTGTTGTTGATTGGAGTCTGATCTTCTCCTTTCGTACAAGCATATCCAGAAAGTGCTTGCGTCAGATGATAGTCAACTTCTCCATAAGATCAGCTCATCCAAGTTCCAATACACTGTCAAATAAACCATCAAACCAACAATGCGGCACTGCTGCAGACTGACCGGACCAGCTGCCATACAATACAATCAAATCGCGCCGACTTGGTTGGATGGCGAAAATACACGATCAAATTGCGTTCAATTTGATCAAATTTGACAAAATCCTACAGGATAGTTGAATCGTCAGTGGGGCCCTTGAGATATTTCACAGAGAATGCCCTAGTACTCATCGCTGTGGAACGCCGCTACTTATATCAATCAAAGATCGGCTAAAAGTAACTGGGTTAAGTGGAGATTATCCAATAGAAATCAACGATGAAATAACTAAAAGTGAAGAATGTGTAAAAAATTCAGGTGTATATTTGGACCAAGACTTGAGGTTCACTAAGCATGTCTCTATCTGTCTGCAGAGAGCGTATGCTAGTTCAAAATTAATCTACCAAATACGCCAGTACCTTACTAGATCCATAAAAGTTCTGTTATGTGAAACGTTGGTGTTTTCGAAGTTGAATTACTGTGATGTTCCATACGGTAACTGTCTCAATAACGTGGATACTCTAAGGATTCAAAAAGTGCAAAACTTGTGTATAAGACTCATTTTTGGGGTTCGAAAGTACTGTCATATCAGTCATTAACCGACTTAACCAAAAAGGAGGAGGTTCTCTAGTCGATGCGTATATTTAATTTTTTTATACAAAGAAATCAAATGGGTGAGAATGAAAGAATGTAGATAAATACATACTGCATGTATGTATCACAAAATATTGAATCATAAAACACCACTCTATCTTTATGAAAAACTTCGTTTTCGCACAGATGTTCATAACCTGAATCTAAGATTCGAGGGAAAGCTCACACCTCCCCTACACAATACAGTACAGTTCGAACGATCATTCAACTACGACATCGCCAAAGTATTCAATTATCTCCCGTCAAACGTTAGAATATCCGTCGGAATCATGTTATTCAAAACTAAACTCTTCGAGCATCTTTTTTATCAGTAAGTTATGTATATCTTGCTTTTTCAAGTATTGAACTGAACTGAATTCCTCAGTATATGTTACTTTTCTGCGCTTTTTTATCTATCTTTTTCAGGGTTAGGTGGAAGAACAGGCATTCAGTTCAGCCACTGAATGAATGGAACCTCGCCCTACTATCTCATAATGTGTTAAAAAAATTGTTACGTAATCAATGAAGACCTTTATTACTATTATTATTATTATACTCATTGTTTCGTTGGTCACTCCAGTATCACCTGCCTTTCGAATAACTAGGACGTTAGTAGTACTGTCTATATCCATTTATTCTTTTGTGTGATGGATCAGTAGATTGCATTCAAGAAGTGTTGTAAATCAGAATTTTAATATTTTGATATCTTTATAGAATTCTACATTCGAATCAAACCGGAGTCAGAAGGAAACAAGATTAGTCATACTATTCTCTGTGTTAGATCATATAGAAATATCGGGTAGGTTTGGGGAGTACCTACAAATACTATTTGTGGTTTCCAATGGATGAAGACTGGCTAGTCGCTGTGGTGTCAAAAAATTGCACAAGTAACCCCTTCACCACACTTACTTACTTCACACCTATATGCGCATTTCGATAACTAAGTTATCATCATCAGTAGGTTAACTACACCAAATAAATTGTAAATTTTCTCACAATTTATACCTGGTGTTACTAATTTGGTTATTATACCCATTACTGTCCTCGAATCGCTAATGGGATTTAGATGGTTCTATGGGGATCGAATAAAACAAAGTGGAATACATAGGCCCATTATCCTTATTGAATGATTTTTTTTATGATTTTTGTGGATGACTATACTCGCTAGGCAGTCTCATTTTCCACTGTCGTTGACCGATTTGATCATTTTCAAATTACGAGTATTAATATCGTTACAAGATTCGACATATGGCCCGCCACACCTGACTCATTCTTTCTTCGGTAGGTAGCATGGGCCATATATTCGTGGAACTTTTTGCAAATTGAACGTTTTGTCTGACCGTACGTTTGCAAGTTATTTCTATTGCTATAAACTGCTTGGAAATTCACATCCCGGAATATAGTGTTGAGACCCCTCGAGAGGTTCTCACGCATCTTTTGTTTTCCGTCGTTTTTCTCAGAGTCGTGGTTTCATTCACTAAACGTGCTGAACGCTTCTTTCTCAAGAGGTTATCCATAATGTCTGGTATATATCCATTAATTATCGCTATTTCCTTGATCTCTTTGATTTTATTTTGAAAATGATCAGCATTTAATGGAAAGTTTACTGCTCTGTGTATTAGAAAATTAAAACTAGCCACTTCGTGTTGAATGTGGTATTTTCAATCGTGTGGGTGAGCTTTCTGTAGATATATATTTCCGAACGCTCTTTATTTCTGATTACAAGAGTTTCGAAGAAAAGTAATCGTCAACTTCCATTTCTACTATGAAGTTAATTCCTTCGAACTCTGAATTCTTGGATGTTTCGATTTTTCGTGTCAAAAATACAGAACACATCATCCACATCCTGAGCCAAATTTTTGGAAGATATTGACTTGAAGTTTCAGATTAGTTTCGAATGTTTTCTTAAAAAGGTTTGCAATGAATGCATAGACATTTGCCCACGGCAGTGCCTCCTTTCTGTTGGTAGAAAAAACTATCTTGGAATATGAAGTAGTTCTGATCCATGCATAAGGTTGTCAATTTGAAAAATTCCTCGTTTATTTCTGTTTCAAACTTGTTCGACTCTGAAAGTTCTTTCAAGAACTGCAAGGTTTCAGGTACACTTGGAAATAGAGAGCTTACATCGAACGAAACCAAAATCTTACCTTCCACCAAAGTTATGTTTTTGATTCTATCGATGAACTCACGAGAATTCTTGATAGAGAAACTATTTGGTTCATCAGATAGCCATTTTGACAGGTTATAAGTTGGAGAATTGATACCTGACACAATTGGAATACTCTTACCGGGTTTCTGAATTTTTTGCAAACTGTATAATTTTTTTATTGTGTGACACCACAACGTCTAGGCCAGTTTTCATGGAAATGACTTCCCAGTCGAAGGACGAAAACCTCTTCTTCAAAGTGCGTACAAAAATTGTTTCAATTGGGGCAGATATTATATTTCTAAAACAATGCAAAAAACATATGTTGTTCCCAAGATTCATGAAAATCAAAACGAATTCTTTAAATCCTCGTTTGGATCAAAAACTAGTGGAAACAGCAAAACTGAAATTGATTCATTTGGAAATAAAATATATGTATAGTGGAATTAGTTATTCAGAATTATCAGGATACAGATAACATCTCAAATTAACCTATGAACTAACAAAAGGAATTCGAAACATTCAATGCTCTACATTGGCGAATGAAATCGATCATCAACCACAAATTGGATAAAAATGAAACTCATAATGAGGAATTGAAGCAACTAGGTATTGACTTAAGGAGTCGAAAACCAGCTTTACCAATGAAGAATATTGAAATTGTCGAGAATCATTCTTCTCCGTCTTTTTCCACAGAGGAGGAGAGTTACTCAATGAAGGCTTGAATTTCAGTCCTTGGAAAATCAAAATGAAAACACCAAAAGTTAGGTTAGAAACGCATGTTAAATTCAACTGACACAGAACTTCACAAATCAGCCTACAAGACTTGGGAACAGTACGAATAAAGTGATGAAAGATCTGAGAGAGGATCTTAAAGCAGATAAGGGAAACAAGGTGATCATTCAAGATGAATCAGAGTATTTTGAAAGAATGAACAAACATATTTCAGAAGATCTTCGAGAACAACTCAGAAGAACACCGTTACCTAAGATGATACGCAACTAAAAGTCAACTGTGGATAACTTCAAAATACTATTGAATGATTGTTTGAAATTCAAATTGCGTATATCAAACTCAACAGATCCAAAATTATACGGTTTGCCAAAAATTCATGAATCCGGTGATAGTATGTTAACCTGTCAAAATATTCACCTATCCAGCCGACTAGTTTCTCTATCAAGAATTCTTATGAGTTCATCGATAGAATCAAAAACTTAACTTTGGTGGAAGGTGAGATTTTAGTTTCGTTCCATGTAAGTTCCCTGTTTCCAAGTGTACCTATTACTAAACCCTTGCTGTTCTTGAAAGAACTTTCAGAATCGAACAAGTTTGAAACAGAAAGAATCGAGGAATTTCTGAAATTAACATCCTTATGCTTGATTAACAAGTATTTCATATTCCAAGATGAATTCTACAGAAATAAGGTCTATAACCATTCATGACAAACCTTCTTATGAGTGAATTCGAAACAAATCTGAAAATTCAAAGACAATATTTTACAAAAATTTGGCTCAGGTATGTGGATGTGATTTGCCTTTTTGACACAAAAAATCAAAACATAGACACCACATTCAACACAAAATGGCAAGTTTCAATTTTCTAGTACACAGAGCCGTAAATGTCCCATTGAATACTGATCGTTTTCAGAATGAAATAAAAAGAATCAAGGAAATGGCAATAATTATTGGATATTCACCAGACATTATTGATAATCTCTTGAGAAAGAAGCGTTCCACACGTTTAGTGAATGGAACCACGACTCTAAGAAAAATGACGGAAAGCAAAAGAGGTCTCCAAGCAGGTTATAGCAATAGAAATAACTTGCAAACGTTATTAGAAAACCCGAAGGACAAAATGGACATTAGATAAGTGGGATATTTATCAAATTAGTTGTCCAAATTGTGACCAAGTCTATTATGGTCAGACGAAACGTTCAATTTCCGAAAGGTACAATGAACATTTGGCCACGCTACCTACCGAAGGAAGAATAAGTCAAGTGTGGCGGACTATATGATCGAATCGGTCAACGACACTAGAAAATTAGACTGTTTGGAGAGTATAGTTATTCACAAGAACCATAATAAAAATGTACTTAATGAAGATAATAGGCCTATGTATTCCACTTGGTTTTCTTCGATCCCCATAGAACTATCAAGATCTCATTAGCGTGTTGAGTAACAGAAATAAGTATGAAATAACCCTATTAGTAACACCAGATATAAATTGTAAGACAATGTTACAATTTCTTGAGTGTAGTTAACCTACTGATAATGATAACTTAGTTATCGAAATCCGCATATAGGTCTGGAGTGTGGTGAGCGGTTACTTGTGCATTTTTTCAAGGTTTTCGAAGGAAGTTACGTCCCACATTTTGATTAGTGATAAGTCAATATATACATTATGAAATCTAATTTCCAGACTTGACACGCCATCCGGTTTTCTCAACATGAATACCTCCCAAGAGGTTATTTTGAACGATGGAAGAAAGTGGCTAGAATTTATTTTTCAATCGCAGTTGATTCCCCATATGATTTCCATATTTTCAGATGAATCAAGTGAAAACATCAGCTAAATACATAACTTTGAATTACTCCGATTAGTTTTTACGAAACAGTCCCCGAATCGTTTCATGAATACAATACTCAAAATTGTAGACAATGGGGATTCCATAGCCATGACGTAATGTTCTCTTTCTCATATTCTTGTTTTCGACATTATTTTCATTCCTCTTTCGTGCAAAATTTGCACCAATTCACTCCATTCCACAGCTGATTATTGTAGGAAAAAATTATTGAAATTTTTTAAATCTTCAGCTTTAGTGTGTGTGTGTTTTCTTTTGACTCTCATTTCTAACTGTTGAGCGAGCTCTCCGATGTGATTCAACCAAAACATACATGTTATGATGCTCCATTCCGATAATCTCATCAAACACAATGGGCGCATGGTGGAAATGTTTCCAGTGAACTTGCATAACTGTTCATTGCTTTCCAATACAACTGAATTCCAAACTCATTTGTTCTGAAACATGAATCCAAAACAATGGACTCCTTTGTGAGTTCGATATCATAGAGGAATATCAATTGAAACTCTCAGTGTTTCAGTTCCACTGTACGGAGAAACTGAAACATGATTGATAGAGACGAACTCACAAGAAGTAAGTAAGCCAATCTGATTGCACCCGTGCTGTACTTGCTTGCTTCCATATTCGATGAATTTCAGATAGCTGGTGAAACCAATTTGTCACTAATTACGATGCTTGTGAGGATATTCTAGATTATCTGGGAGTTCGAATTGTTGTGTTTGTTGTGCATATATGAGCTGGTAATTTGGAATAATTCTCTCAATATTTTCAAAAGTTCAGGGGAAGGTGCTGCACTTTGGAACTTTTTCCACATTTGAGATTTTCACTATGCTCCAATGTTGAACTTTATGAAATTTTTCACGCACAAACCTCTTTATTCTGGATAAGAGTAAAAATCAAAATTGAAACCAAGAAGAAGTCAAAAATGGCAACGAAGGCGTTCGTCAGAGGAATATGGAAAAAAACAAGGAAAATCCATCACAAGAATATAGGAGAACGAATAAAAAATAATCCAGAATCGCACTCGAATGCACAATTCAAGACTCTATAAGAGAACTCTGAGCCAAAATATATTTCACAGCCAGAACAAAAAATGGACATAACAAGAGAATTGAAATCTCCGATGTTCTTAAAGAAAAGGAACGACAGAACCCAACTACGACTGCTCAAAGCTTAGAAGCACTCCAGATATAATTGGAGGTCATCCAAATTCAGCTAAACAAGTAAGGAACACAAAACAACAAGGCAACCCACTTAAAAATTCGGAGAAATATTCGAAAGCAAATATACCAATGATCACGCATTGAATCCTTCACTTAAAAATATAATGAAGGAAAAAAGTCGATAAGATCCAGATACCTATTTTTCCAAAACAGTTGATGAAGGATGAAACAAGAGGAGTGTGGACAATCTCCTGGATATGAACGTCCTCCACCGTCAAGGAAACTTAGTCCAACAAGTAGCAGTTCTCATTTAAAGCAATGTAAATGAATATGATAAACCCTTCAACACAAAGGATTTCAACGACCATAGAAAATATCCAAAATGATATCTACACACATAAAAACTCGATAACAAAGTAATCAAAATGCTGGAAAGGACAAAATCAGCAGGAAGATAAGGATGTAGATGAAGTCAAAGAGGAAAATCAAATTCTAAGAAACGAAAAACTAGAGGGAAAATAAATCCCAAATAGGAGGCATTTGTAAATTGCTACATAAAAGCAAGCCGAAGAACTGGAACTGAAGAGGGGAGAGAGTATGAAGAACAGAAAAGCCATATGGAAAAGAAAAAATGAGAACAATCACAGCATAAATAAGAGAAGAACGTCAAAAAGTACAAGGAAAACCTCATATTATGTAAAACGCAGCAACTTGTACTCCAGAACAGAGGGCCCCGAAGACTGGGATAGGAACATCAACGAAAATATGCCATTTACAAGAAATAATTGATTTTGCCAATAGCCCTTAAAACAAATTAGAGGTAAAACTACTTATGAATGTTGAAAAGGGAAACATTCTCAATTGAATATTGAATAATATGGATATTTAATTCTAGATATACTGAGGAAAAGCCAAAAAATCTATGATCAATAAATTTACAGAACAAAAGATATGAAAGATCCTCAAGAGAAAAATTCAAGGCAAGCCAAGGCTGGAGAAGTTAGGAAACCAAATAACACAAGGGAAATATTTGGGATAGCAATAAGATATAGAAAAGAGCAAGAGGAAGAAGCAGATCAGCAGACACTCACTACTTACAATTCAAAAGTCACAGAACAAGACACAGCTGAGGAAACATGCAGGGAGGAGGGATTCAGGCAAAAAAAGAAAGGGAGAAATGAAGCAAGAAAAAGTTAGCTTCAAGAGAAGT
This sequence comes from Gonioctena quinquepunctata, assembly GCA_018342105.1. Classification (NCBI taxonomy): domain Eukaryota; kingdom Metazoa; phylum Arthropoda; class Insecta; order Coleoptera; family Chrysomelidae; genus Gonioctena; species Gonioctena quinquepunctata. The sequence goes on from JAFIRS010000405.1 coordinate 544,063, forward strand.
AATAGCAAATGGAAAAACAAATAAAATGGAAAGTGGGGCAAACCCCACCCTTCTCTCCAATTATAATAGATGGAAAAATATATGATAGTAAAGGCTTGAACCTGGAACAACCTTGTGAAATTAAATATTATTGCAATAAGACCATGATCTGAAGAAAACATCAGATGCTTTTTATACCATTTTCATTATGGGCTTTCACGAGAACTTAGATCTAGAAGATATAAAACAGTTAACATACTAAGACATTGAAGTTGTATTCATCATTGAATCGAGGGAATCTCAACAAAGACCAAAAGAAGCACAACAATCACTGTTCATGTTCATGAACTCCAATCAGATCAGGACCCCAGCAAAGTCAGGAATACCAAAAGTCAGTAAGTAATTCTCAGGAAAAAAGAAAGACTGAAATGAAAGAATCTGAGTCTTTGGTTAGGGGAATACAACGTTTCAACAGGCTAGTGAATCTCAAGGAATATCTCAGGGTGCTCCGCTATTCTAACAATACCTATGAACAGCTTCATAACCAAGTGGATCGATTCGAACTTTCCCGAAAAATTTTCAATAACCGCAGTTATAACTGCCAATGCCAATAAGCGCATGTATATGAAATGTTGATGGGGTTGACAACAAACCTCCATTGTTAATCAGCTTCAGTAGCAAACATGCGATGGACTCACTGCCCAAGCCGAGACTGACGAAAAACCTCAATTTGAAGCCAAGGGGTTGAACGATTATTAGAGTTGACCATTTCGGTAACAGGACATATGGTAACGTGGCAATAGCAATCAAAAACAATATAGCATTTGCTGAAATACAAGCCATGAATTCAAGTATAGAGCATATTGGCATCCGACTCTTGGATGACACATGTCTCTTTTCTATTTGTAACAATTCGAGTGAATATCTCACCAAATTAGATAATTTGGTTAATGTCGGAAACAGAACACTCGTAATAGGGGATTTTAATGCAAGATGAGGAACTGGTGAAAGCTCAGAAACTATTCAACTTCCGAAAAAATCTCACCACTCGTGAAACGGTACATCATCAACAAGGAAGAACTTGATACCGAATGAGAGTGTTATGGATCTCTGAGAACTTAAAACCATAGAAGAGCTGAACTCGTATCACTCCCCAGTATTGCTTGAAATGAATGAAAGGAATTAATAAATGAATGGAACTGTTCATGAATATAAGAATACAAACTGGGCAGTGTTTCCAGCGAACCAAATAAATAAACAAAAATCCACAAAAATATCAGTTTTGAACATCTAGAGGAAGAGAGATAGACAGATATACGAAAACTTTCATGCACAATATCAAAGTAGCTAATGATAACTCTATCTTCAAGCCAACAATCAGAGTCGACAAGAATATACAACATGTCGAACACTTAAACGCCAAACTGGGAAGGAGTTTACGTTAATACAAGATTACCAAAATCAAACCTGTGGAGGCGATGACGGACCGACAGAAATAAAAAATGTTTGATGAATTTTACTGGAGGTGCATGAGACGTTGCAGAATGTCAGGGCCTACCAAAAGGGGTGTAGCGGTATGGCGAAGGAGTTGAGGGGAAGACAGATACCGGTCTATTCAAGAGATACATCAACCAACCTGATTACAAATCCAGAAGAAGTAGCTAACATTCTAGAACACATTTCTACGAAATTGGTTCAATTCTCATTGAAAAGCTCCTGCGGAAGAGTTTTGTATAACTTGCATATAAAAAATATCCGGATATACAGGAGTAGTCTCTTGCAGTACCTATACTGCCAAAAATAATAAAAAAGTTGAGAAATACCATCTTACTCCTTGTTTACCATGATAGCCAAAGTTATAGCTATAGGCAGACGGGGGCTTCCTTGGCAATAAATCAAAACTATCTCATTTATTATTATTACTATTATCATTATAACTATAGGTTAATACGGTTAAAAGATACAGGCAGTCAGATAGACAGGCAGATGCGCACATGATCTTCGTTTTTTTCTTCGAAGAATTGAGTGAATCAATTTAAAAAATATTACATTGAAAATGAAAAATGTCATATTCCTCTGGACAGCTGACTACAAAAACCTATACAATAGGTGTATGTTAGTCGCAAATCCATAAAAAAACAACTACTTCCCTCGCTTATGCCTTGACGGACGTTGAATGACATCCGATGGATAAACGTACAAAGTCCTACAAGGTACTTTGCAAATGTTTGTTGCAAAATGGATCAATATTAACCACATCACTCAGGCTGACCATCTGTAAGACCAGTTTCGAGGTATTTGCCCCTCATCAGTACAGGGTGGGTCAAGCAGACAATAACTAATGTCTGCGTTACCTGACTGTAATAATCAATATCAATCCAATTTCAAAGCATTTGCTGGGATGGAATAAGCAGAACCAAGCTAACGCCATCTCAATACAACTAGTGCAACTAAAACATTATCAATGAATGTCATCCTGAATCTCAGGATAGATATATCTGCAATAAAACAGAAATCTGTAACAACATTATTGATAGCTAGCCATAAAATCATTGAAAATGAAAAATGTCTCATTTCTCAAGACGGCTAACTACAAAAACCTATACAATAGGTGTATGTAGGTCGCATATCCATCAAAAGCAACTACTTCCCTGGCTACTGCCACGACAAACGTTGAATGACATCCGATTGATAAACGTACAAAGTCCTACAAGGTACTTTGCACATGTTTGTTGCAAAATGGATCAAAATTAACCACTCCACTCAGGCTGACCACATGTAGACCGGTTTCGGGGCATTTGTCCCTCATCAGTACAGGGTGGGTCGAACAGACAATGACTAATGTCTGCGTTTCCTGACTGTAATAATTATTATCAATCCAATTTCAAAGCATTTGCTGTGATGGAAACAGCAGAACTGAGCTAACGCCATCCCAACACAACTAGTGCAACTGAAACATCACAAATGAATGTCATACACTCTTGATAGCCAGCCATAATTTCATTGAAAATGAAAAATGTCTTATTCCTCAAGACGGCTGACCACAAAAACCTATACAATAGGTATATATGGGTCACATATCCATCAAAAAACAACTACTTTCCTGGCTAGTGCCTCGACGGACGTTGAATGACATCCGATTGCTAAACGTGCAAAGTCCTACAAGGTACTTTGCAAATGTTTGTTGCAAAAGGGATCAATATTAACCACTTCACTCAGGCTGACCACCTTGCAAAGTACCTTGTAAGACTTTGCACGTTTATCCATCTGATCTCATTCAACGTCCGTCGAAGCATTACCCAGGCAAGTAGTTGTTTTTTTATGGATATGCGACCAACACACCTATTATATAGGTTTCTGTAGACAGCTGTCTTGAGGAATAAGACATTTTTCATTTTCAATGAAATTATGGCTGGCTATCAAGAATGTTGTTACAGATTTCTGGTTAGTTGGTTGAAAGACGACATATTGTATGATATGTTGAATTGCACGAATAAAGTATTTTTTTGTACACGCTTCACAAAATGCCTACTTTGTACTTGATACTTCACCGAACTCTTTTTCTTTATCTAAAAATTAATATACTAAAATCGTTCGAAGAGAAGCAATAAACTATATATTATTTGAAATTTTGTAGTGATAGAACAGGTTTTTTTCGAAATATTCTTTCGGAATACTCATTTCAGGAACAATATACATCAATATTTCAAGTATCTGCTTGCTATATTTTTACATAGCTTTCTCACACTATCGTATGGGTGGTAATTGAAAATGTATATTATAATACAAGAGCTCTTCTAACTCATCAGCGATTCTGAAGGAATGCGTCTGTCCGATCTTTTCAGGAATTTGCAGCTAAACAATAAAACTTTTTAACAAAAAATTAAACCTTCGGAAAACGGAACTGAAAAGCGAAAAATTGAAATCAACCTTCTTAGTCTTAATAACTGAGCTCCCAAACTAATGTAAGTAACTAAATTTGAGTCGGCGCCAAACAAACAAGCAGATGAGTTAGTTAAAGCGTAAAATGATGGCATCGAGATATGCGCGGTGACATTTTGATAATTTTTTTGGAGTAATTTGATGATTTTCGTTGATTGTTTGTTTGGCGCCGACTCAAAATCAGTTATTTACATTAGTTTAGGAGCTCAGTTATTAAGACTGAGAAAGTTCATTTTATTTTTTGCTTTTCAGTTTGATTTTTCGGTAAAAAGTTTTTATTTTTAAATTTTTTGTGGCTGAAATCTTCTAATTACTACTTATTCAATTTCTGGTTACTTCCAAAATACTTATTTACCCAACTTACTTCAACTATTAACAGTCAAATAATATGATTATCTACTTTAATTATTTATTGTTATATAATATTTTTAATAGTTCTGGTTAGTTTATTTCAGCACTTTGTATATACTTCCATCTTTTCATATATTGTAATTATCGTGACGGATGTAGGAGAACAAAAATAATTTGCAATAGCAATCTGTCAATGTCTACTACATATGTGTGCCGATGTTCACAAGTGAAAAATCAATCATCCCCTATTTTTCTACCCATAGGAGTGGATTATTTCATAAAAAAATCAAATATGATCAACTTTGAGGTATACACTATCCAATAAAGAAATAATCATCCAAATCGGACAACCCAGTACAAAGTTATGCCTGATCGAATCGGTTAACCAACCAAAATCCAGAGGGTGAACGATCAATATCCTCCATTTTTTTATCAAATTCAAATGGGACCAGCTTCGAAGTACACCCTATCCAATGAAAAAAGAATCGTTAAAATCGAACTACTATGTAAAACGCGTCGACTAGAGAACCTCCTCCTTTTTGATTTCGTCGGTTAAAAAGATAACAAAGGTAAAAATATATCTGAGCCGCGGGGTATTGCTGAAGGATTCAATGATTATTTCTTTGAATCTGAGAGTTTTCTGGCAAAATCAGCTACAGACAATTTCATTGATAGAGTACTGATTTTTTCTATAAAAAATTCATTCTCTTCGACCCCACTTATTGAAACTGAGGTTTCATGAATAATTAAGCTAGTTACCAGGAAAAAATCTGCAGGTGAGGACGGCATCCCTGGCTCATTGGTTTCTATTGTTGCGACTGAATTGGCACCCATACTAATCCTTCAAGTAAGGGATATTCCCATACAAATTAAAAATGGGCCTTGTAGTTCCTAAAAAAAACAGTTCATCAGAAATGTCAAACTACAGGCCTAGGGGAATTTCGCCTGTTTTCTCCAAGATCTACGAGAAACTATACCATAATCGCCTAATTAATTTATTGACCTCTTTTAAGATACGAAACAACTCTCAATTTGGCTTTCGGAGAGAGATCAATACAGAGGATGGCTGTAATTGTTCACTTTCTGAACACAGTGACATGAAGCTGGACAACAATCAACTGGTTACAGGGCTGTTCATTGACTTTCCTCTCGTAAATTGCGAATAACTACTGAAAAAGTTATAATTTTATGGAATCAGGGATCAATACGAGTAGATTTTGCTCAGTTGGTCGATGTCAGATCTCTTATTCATGTTATTTACGTTACTATTCATTGCCACCATTTCTAAAAAAAGGCTTTTTTTAGAAATGGTGGCAATTAATAGTGACGTAAATAACATGAATAAGAGATCTGACATCGACCAACTGAGCAAAATCTACTCGTATTTACTTTCAAAATTGCAATTGTCTGTCACTGTGACAATTTTTTAAAGTCATAATGTCGATATATTTTATACATTTATATTCGTTAATTTAACTATTTTACATGTAAGTTCATACCAATTTTTCATATTTGATATTTTTTCAACCATTCTTGTTTTTTAGCCTTGATAAAGACAAAATAAATTGTCGAAAGCTTGGAAAAGTGAAGAAGAGTTTTTCTTTATATAAGACCAGACTGAATACCCGCTAATTCTTAAAAAAAACATATATATATATATATATATATATATATATATATATTTATTTTTTGGAGGTTCTTGGGATGTAGATTCAATAAGAGAAATGAGAGTTTTCAGATAGACGTTTCGCCTCTGGCCAGAGGCATCATCAGTATTGGCTTTTTTTATTCGTTATAAGTAGGTAATATTTTGTTGAACAACATTGCTGAAAGAAACAATTATTATTAGGGGGACAATAGAGATACCGTTGAGGTGGTAATGTGGGTTTGTTTTGATTATAATTTTTTTGCTACAGTACGTACCTTGGCATAACATTGGGGTTATTAAACCATTTTCTGGTTGTTCACACATTTTAGCTTATTGCTTTATGTTTAGATATCATATCTGTATTTCGGTGAGAGTGGAACTTCCAATTCTTATAATTAGTTTTCGGTTTGTTTTGTGTATTTTGTTGTTTCGATGTGACGATTGACCGACTTAATAGGAATCTTCGATTTTAAGGCTGGCAACGTTGGTGTACCTGTTCTTCGTTCATTTGTTCGACACTTCCGAATGTTGGGGTTGACTGGGGTAAAGTTGAGTTCATTTCTGTTTTGGTTTCTTTAGAGGAGATAATTATTCTTGGGTTTTCGTACTTCAATTTGTTTATATTATGGAATGGTATATTCGACCTAAATTGTTAATGTCCGTTCTATTGTTGATGGCATGTTTGCTTTTTTTTATAAATATAATTTCCTTGATAGTTCTCTTGTCTTCGTTGGCTCCGTAGGCTGGAATTTTTGTATTGGTAAAGTCAGGGTTGTGGTTGTCTGTGATGATGTGTTGATTTAAGGCGGTGTTTGATTTTACGTGTTTAAGTATTTATGGCCGTTTATTCTATTTTTAATAGCTGTGGTTTCATACCGTTGGTTAATTTAAGGGGCTTTACTTTTTAGAGGGTGTAAAGTTGTTTAAGAAGGTTGTTTGGTTTGTAACATGTTTTTTGGTTGTTTTTGGATATTACTTATGTTTTCCGATAGATTTGGTGTGTAAGGTATTGTGGTGAATTTTTCCGGTGGAGTTATATTTTGTTTATCTGAAGAGTTATATAGTTTGTATGTGCGTTATTTTATGATTTGGTTTATTAGGTTTATGGGGTAGTTGTTATTGATTAAGGTATTTCTGACTTTTTCTAATGTGTTGTGTCTAAAAGGGGGGCTAGTAAGTTGGAGGACTCTATCAGTTAGGCCAATTATTACACTCCTTTTTTGGGACATTGGATGGTTTGAGTTATAATTAAGGTATCTACCTGACCACGTTGGTTTGGTGTACCATTCTGTCATTATACGGTTGGTATTTCTTATGAGTGACATGTCTAGAAAATTAATTTTATTCTGTATTTCTTTTTCTATTGTAAATTGTAACTTGTGGTGGTAATTATTAAACGCATTGGGTAGTTCATTTATACGATTTTCAGGTACTGCCATTATACAATCATCGACATATCGTTTGAAAAACGGTAATTTGAAGGTGAGATTGTTGCTTACTGTTTCTTCCAGGAGTTCCATTACTATTTGGGCGATTGTGCTTGAGATGGGAGATCCCATGGCACAGCCATCAATTTGTTGGTAAAATTCATTGTTCATTTGGAAGTAATTTGTAGATAATGTTTGTTCTATTGCTTGGACGAATTCTTTTTTTGGGAGGGGGGAGTATTCTTGTAATAAATTCCATTTGTTTTCTATTGTTGTTTTGACAAGTTAGTTTGGGATGTTAGTATATAGTGATGTGACATCAAGTGAGATAAGGGATGGTTGTCTGGGATAGTTATATTGTTAATGAATTTTTTGAACTCAAAAGAGTCTTTTATATAGTACTCATTTTCACCTGTTATATTTGATATCTACGATACCGCAATAGAGAAAGTAGAGAAATTCAAATATCTTGGCAGCAACATAACGACAAATGTAGACCCTGACGTCGAAGTAAGATCACGTATAGAACAAGCTAGAGCCATATTCCTAAAGATGAAAAGCCTATTATGTAACGCAACCCTGAACTTAAACTTAAGATACCGTTTTGTAAAGGCATACGTGCACTCAGTTCTCTTATATGGAGCAGAAGCATGGACATTAAAAGTGGACACCATGAACAGAATAGAGGCGTTTGAAATGTGGATCTTCCGCAGAATACTAAAAATATCATGGACTCAACATATACCTAACGATGAAGTGCTTAGACGTATGGGAAGGGAGAGAGAGTTAATTACAACAATAAAGCGAAGAAAGACCGCTTATCTCGGCCACATATACCGTAATAACAAGTATAATATACTTAAATTAATAATAGAAGGAAAAATCGAAGGAAAACGTGGTCCTGGACGCAGACAACATTCATGGTTAAGAAACATACGCGACTGGACCGGTATGAACACATCATCTTTGATTCGTACCACTCAGGACCGCAATAAGTATGCCGAAATTGTCGCCAACCTTCATTAAATGGAGATGGCACCTGCAGAAATATTTGATATGATATTTGCAAGGAATTTGGATAATTTATAGAAAAGGGATTGAATGCATGATACTATTGGTCTGAGGGGGTGTTTTTTTTTATGTAGTTTAGGTAGTCCATATATTTTTGGGGGGATTGCATTATGGGTTTTCAGTTGTTTTTCCTGTGTGTCTGATATAAATTTTTTTTGGTGCCATTTTTTTATTATATTATTGTTCTGTGTTTGGAATTTGTTAGTAGGGTTCGATTTTAGTTTTTTGTACGTATTAGTATCTTGGAGTAGATGGTTGATTTTTCTTTCATATTCGGTTTTTTCATAATCACTGTTTTATTGCTTTTATCAGGTTTAAGAATGTAATTTGTGGGTTTTTTTTTGTTTTTTTTATTTTATGTGTTTGTGTAATTTTTTTTTTTTCATTTTTATTTTATGTTGGTTTATGGCGTTGACTACTTTATTTCTGATTTCATCACTGTTACTTGTTGGTATGGTTTTGATGCTTGTTTCAATATTAGCTATATAGTCTGTTGTTGGAATATTATCTTCGTTTGTTAGGGGGATTGGGAAATTTTCACCATACGCAAGAACAGTTTCAATTTCTTTTGGAATATGTGTTTGTGATAGGTTTGTAATCCAGTTAGTGTTGTCTGTTTGATGTACGTTTATGTTATTTCTTGTTATTGGGGTTTCTAGTTTTTTTATGTTTTTAGTTTTTATTTTTGAAAATAATTTTTCTCCTCTTCTATTCTCAAAATTCATGAAATCAGTAACTATTTCTTGGGGAATTATTGTTTTGATATTTTCTATTTGTTTTAGTATTGTTTTTTCTGTATTGTTTATGGTACTAGATGTTTCTTTGATAAGTAAGTTCAAGATTTGGAATTTATATATATATATATATATTTAAATATATATAAATATATTAATATAAATAAGAATTAGAATGTTTCTGTTAATATGTAGGATTTTCTGTTCTGTTCTGTTTAATTCAAATAAGAATTAAAATGTATAATAAAGAAAATATGTCGTCTCATTGATTTGTTATTCTACACGGTTGCCGAAAAAATATTGTACGAAACACGCCCGAAAATAGTTTTTTCGGACTCACAGACTTACAGGACTCGCCTACGGCTCGTCCTAGAATTTTGTCCAGTCGTCCAAAAAAGCCCTATTTTCCGGACTTGTTACGTAAATTACTTTTTCGTGAAATCGCACGCAAAGTGAGTATTTCGTGTTCTCAACACAGTCCGCGAAATTCAATTTCACGGCAGTTACCCATAGCAACGGCCGCCAAACCAAACGTCACTTCCAAATTTGACATTTCTAAAATACGACAAATGACAAGGATCATTTTACATTCTGTTTGTCACACCAATATTGAAACTCGCTGTAACATTTTTGGTATTGCTGTTCAGAATTTTCAGATATTGAAAGGGAAGGCGCCAAATTTACAATTGGCTCTAAAATATCATTATCAGAATCTCAAATATTTGCGTTTTGTCAAAAACTGCCAAAATGGTTTGTATATATCCAATCATATCATTTCCATAGCAACGCTGTGACTTTGTTAATTAAATTGAACTGCTGTTAGGTATTCAAACGGAAAGCGTCGAGTTAACAATACTGTCTTTCTTTGGGGGAGTGCAAGATACTGAAATATCACTATCAGTCTCAGACTTACTTGCGTTTTTTCAAGAATTGTCAAAATATTTTATATATAATCATTTCCATAGCAACGCTGTGACTTTGTGAATTAAATTGTATTGCTGTTGATATTAAACCAATGATATATTTATTTGCAATTATCTATTTCACTGATTTTGACGATTGCATGAAAAATAGTGTGTATGCCATGACCGCGAAACTTTTTAGCGACCTCAAGATTATCCTGCTTCGGCCGCAAGCGGCTTCGGCGATAACTTTCCTTTCGGTACGCTAAAAAGGTATTTCGCGGCCTTGGCATACAAATAACTATTGGGAGTTCTTGGCGAAACGCAAATATGTCTGATACTGATAGTGACGTTTTGTTTGGCGGCCGTTGCTATGGGTAACGGCCGCGAAATTGAATTTTGCGGACTGTATTAAGAACGCGAAATACTCATTTTGCGTGCGATTGCACGAAAATAACATTTTCTAAAATATCCATTAGCATATCTCAATAATGTCAGATATAGGAGTTATTTATATTATGAACAATATTTCACGACTAGTGTTGTTAGAAAAAATCTGTGAGCACGTCGAGAATATATGTGTGGCGTATCAGATCTGTTCACTTGGATAGCTTATACAAAAAAAAAGTTGTATGCTACAAGTATATGAATGGCTTTAGCGGACATCATCATATTCCGGACTCGGCTGGCGCCTGGTCCGTAAACATTCCGATTCGTCTGCTAACGCCTCATTTTGCAAAGTTGTTACATAAAGTCACATTCAATTCCTTTGGGGATATTGTATTTTTAAAAGTATTTCATTAATAGCAAACACTATTGAAGAAAGATGTCTGAAAGCTCGCTGAACCTGCCCTGCACAAAAAGTTACTTGGTCCTGTGTTCAACTCAATTTGATCTCAGCCTTTCTGGAATATATTTCCCTAAACCCTTAACACAACCGGCAGCCAGATTATGATTCCTGAAATTCACCCTTTTTCATTATATGATATGATTTTCCCAATTCTCCAACGATGAATAGGCCACCAACGACGAAAATTGAAGTTTCAACAAAATTCTTCGTAGTAAACTCCGACGCATAATTTATGTTTATCTCCGGCTCTTCATCCGCTTCTCGTCCGCTAATAAAATTCATGACGACTGCAAGGCGCCCCCTGTCGGCAATTTTGTAATCTCACCACCGTATTTGCTGCCCAACTTATCGTAACCCCGCGTTTCAGAAGTACTTCTTAAATATGCTTTTTAGCTCTCAATTGTATTAACACTCTTCATTTGAATAACTTTATGGCTTTTGCGGCACTCTTTGGAGTATTTCTCTTCTGACGGGTAAAAGACGTTCAGCTTGGAGTTAGTTTCTGGATTATAGGGCTCCGCGTTAATGGTCTCGTTTTATTTTTTTTTCCGAATGAGTACAAGGAGAAAATTCTCGAGTGTTTTTTATTATTATATTTGTCTTTCAAAACTTTGCATTGGAGTTACTATAATCAGGATTCCATAAAATGTGGAAAAATGATGCGAGTATATAATGTCAATATTGAAGGTCAACTACATAATTTTCTACGACTACCTGTCATAACGAATTACGAATAAAATAATTAATAAAAAACTTTCTAAAGACAAGCATTCATTCAAATGCGCTGAAAAGTTAAATATAATTGTATGAAATGAAAAGTGTGACTGTGTGCACGTATCGATATAATCGATGAAAGAAAATTGTATTTCGTGCATAAAATTATTTATTAAAATGGTAGCAAAGCGCTTTCGACCCTTAGGTCATCATCAGTGCGTACCTGAAAGTAAGTAATATTGATAGAGAACTGAGTTTTTTTTTTGAGAAAGAAAGTTGACATATTTTAAATTTGAGGTAACTTACTCGTCAGGTGTACAAGAAGTCAAAAAGACCATAAAATATCTCATGATCAATGAATGTTGTATAAGTTTAAGTGACAAACATGTTAAAAAACATAACCTAGGCCAGGATGAAAATTGAGATTACATTTTCATTATCTTTTCAAAAGCCATTGTTTTGGTGTGATAGCTGGACCCAAGTGACAAGATTGACAAGTAGATTGGCATGGAACACAGAACCATGGAGATATCAGAATCAAGAAACGAATATCCCTGTCTTACGAAAACACACTAGAAGATGATCAATCTAATGAGGACTGTCATCTGTCAAATATATGTTCCAGTATTCCAAGGAAGACCAGAAAAGACTCTTCAATTCTCACATTTAAGTCATCGTTATTGAAAATAATTTTAAGGGAGAAGTCTAATTAGACCTGTCCTGATCAAAACAAACAATTGAATAATTCCGGAAGTGTCCATGGACAATGAATTAAAATTTTCCTTAATAAAAATAAAAATCCTTGTCCACCATGGCTCAGTTGAACCGCAACTGGGGGATGAGGAGTGTGATATAAGTCTAATGGGAACTAGACCCAACTTCACAACTCCCACAGCTGGAGTAAAACGGAGTCTGAAAGGTGATAATCCAGAACATGACTTGTGTTCTCATTATGGAGAAAACTGAAAAAGAGGCTGGCAAATTGCAAAGAGATACAAGTAAAATCATCATAGAGAATGGAAATTGAAAATTATTAGCATGATTAACAAGAAAATTCAAAGGTGAATTAGAGTTAAAAGGCTGAGGAAGTTCAATATTATTTAATTTAGAGTGGAACATAGGATCCATTTAAATTGACTTGTGTGTTGAGACAGAATTCAAGAAAATCTAATCTATTATAATTCTTGGAACTGACCTCATGTAAGATTTGTGAATTTCTATTCGGACAAAAATTATGATTGTTGAATCTTAAGTGATGACCGAAGGCAAAAACTTCATTACTATTTAAATGTTCCATAATACGAACTTTCAATATTCAATTGAGAATGTTTCCCTTTTCAACATGAAACTGGAGTATTGGTGAAACTCACATCATCAATTGTGAATTGAAAAATGTTTATGACAACTTAGTTAGACAATTTGATTATGTATATTTACAAAATTTCTTCAATGAAGTCATTGATGGCGTGAACATAGCTGAAAGACTCAAATTTGACAAAGTGAACAAAAAACTTAAAGATTTGATTAACCAGAAACACAATTTGTGGAAAAACAAACAGAGAAATACAATGATATTTTCCAATTTCAATTTACACGATAGGGTAAAGAATCTTTCTGACATTGTGTTCGATGATGACGAAATGGGGCTCAAATTTGCTTTGGGTTACCAAGTTTCTGAGAGAAACCTATTGGAATTTGCAGTAGAAGTAGACGTTGTGATTGGACAACCCTCAAATGACCATAATGCCAAAAAGACTATTCGTAATGATATTCACAATTTTCTATATAAAATCAAACGTAGTAAAAAAAATTTCAACACTCACATTCACAAACATTTTCACTCTATTCTTAAAAAAAATTAAAACCAAAATTGAAGATCACAATATATTATTTTCAAAAGAAGATAAAGGTTATTGTATAGTAATTCTAAATAAATCAGACTACATCGAGAAAGTAACAATTGTTCTCTCAGAGCACAATTCCAAACTCCTACCTTCAAATCCATCTAACAACTTCATAAAAAGACTTAAAATCCAATTGAAGATTCTATCGGAATTCTTCAGAGAACATTCTGCTCCTTTTTCATTAGTTTCTAGCAATCCAGTCATTCCTAGGTTGTATGGACTTCCAACGATCCACAAGATCGACATAAGGCCAGTAGTGAGTTTCACCAATAATCCAGTTTCAATTCTAGCCTCTTTCATTTACAAACTTATAAAACAGTTAACTAACTTCAAACCTACATTTTCGGTAAATAGATTTGATTGATAAACTGACGAATTTAGATCTACCCCAAGATTGTCTAATGATTTCATTTGATGTTAGTAATCTCTTCACCTCTGTTCCAAAAATAGAAACTATACCACCAGTCAACGAGGCTCTAAGTCTTGCAAAAGTTGATGACAATTGTACTACTTTTATATTGACCATTTTGAATTTTTTCCTTTCATCATTTTTTTTTATATTTAATGAAAAATACTATCAGCAACCCGAAGGTCTCGCTATGGGTAGTTGTTTATCCCCTTTTTTAGCAGATATTTTCATGAACAATTTAGAAAATAAATTCATTGTCACGGATTTTAATCCTGGAATTCTACATTGGTACAGATATGTCGATGATTGTTTAGTGTTTGTGAATGGTAATATTGAGACTGCTCGAAATTTATTAACTGAAATTAATCAAATACACCCTAACATAAAATTCACCATAGAAATAGAATCAAATAATAAAATGAATTTTCTAGATCTTACAATACATAAAAATATTCACTCCGTCGATTTCAATATCTACAGAAAACCTACACAAACTGATCATGTGATACCTAGTTTTTCGAATCATCCCCATCAGCTCAAAATGGTGCCCTTCAATTGTTACATCCACAGACTCTTAAATGTACCTCTTTCTACTGTTGAGTATCAAAAAGAATTGAATATTTTGAAACAAATAGCTTCCAACAATGATTATAATCCTAGCATTATCAACACTTTGATTCAAAAAATTAAAAATGAAAATGAACATAACTTATCTTATCCAAAATTGAATTCGATTGACAAATTTGTTTCAATTCCTTTTTTAAACGACAAAATTTCCAACAAAGTAGCTAGTTGCATTAAAAGTAACTTTGACAACATTAAAATTTCTTTCAAAACCAACAATAGCTTAAGTATATTTTTGGTCAATACAGAAGACAAAATTGACAAACTTTCCAAAAGTGGTATATATAAGTCAAATTGTGAAGACTGCGATGCAGCCTACATTGGTAGAACTTGTAGACCTTTGAAAGTTCGTATTATGTAACATTTGAACAGTAATGAAGTTTCTGCCTTCGGTCATCACTTAAGATTCAACAATCATAATTTTAGTCCAAATAGAAATTCACAAATCTCACATGAGGTCAGTTCCAAAAATTATAATAGATCAGATTTTCTTGAAGATTTACACATTAGTAAAGAAATACTCAACAATAACCTTTGTCTCAACACACAAGTCAATTCAAATAGATCCTATGTTCCACTTCATACGCGTCTAAATTAAATAATATTGAACTTCCTCAGCCTTTTTACTCTAATTCACCTTTGAATTTTCTTGTTAATCATGCTAATAATTTTCAATTTCCATTCTCTATGATGATTTTACTTGTATCTCTTTGCAATTTGCCAGCCTCTTCTTCAGTTTTCTCCATACTGAGAACACAAGTCATGTTCTGGATTATCACCTTTTAGACTCTGTTTTACTCCAGCTGTGGGAGTTGTGAAGTTGGGTCTAGTTCCCATTAGACTTGTATCACACTTCTAATCCCCCAGTTGCGGTTCAACTGAGCCATGGTGGACAAGGATTTTTATTTTTATTAAGGAAAATTTTAATTCATTATCCATGAATTATTCAATTGTTTGTTTTGATCAGGACAGGTCTAATTAGACTTCTCCCTTAAAATTATATTCAATTACAATGATTCAAATGTGAGAATTTAAGAGTCTTGTCTGGTCTTCCTTGGAATACTGGAACATATATTCGACAGATGACAGTCCTCTTTAGATTGATCATCTTCTAGTGTGTTTTCGTATGACAGGGATATTCCTTTCTTGATTCTGATATCTCCATGGTTCTGTGTTCCATGTCAATCTACTTTATGGTTCACTTGTCAATCTTGTCACTTGGGTCCAGCTTTCACACCAAATCAACGGCTTTTAAAAAGATAATGAAAATGTAATCTCAATTTTCATCCTGGCCTAGGTTAGGTTTTTTAACAGGTTTGTCACGTGAACTTATACAACATTCATTGATCATGAGATATTGTATGGTCTTTTTGGCTTCTTGTACACCTGACGAGTAAGTAACCTCAAATTTAAAATATTGCAACTTTCTTTCTCAATAAAACTTTTCAGTTCTCTATCAATATTACTTACTTTCAGGTACGCATTGATGATGATCTAAGGGCCGAAAGCGCTTTGCTACGATTTTAATAAATAATTTTATTCACGAAATACAATTTTCTTTCATCGAAAATATATAGCCTACTCGACAAGTTGAAAATGGTCTAAAATAGAGGTACTGCTCTTAAAATTATGTGTGATAGCTCATTGGATCTAGAATAACGCCTAGAAGATGAAAAAAAAATTGCATTTCGTTCTTTGCCAATATTTCATGAACTATCAATATTTGAGAAATTTCAAAGAAAGATTCTGAAAGAGGAAGAAATTTCCAATAAAAAACTTCGCGCTTCCGGAACTCTATCTCTATTATTTATAATTTCAATTTAACGCTGGCGTCAAAAGGGAGTACGACACATTAATTCATTTATTTAAGGTATTAAATATATTTTTTTAATTTGAAAAAATAATGGTGTATTCGAAACCCTATAAATAATTTATTTCCGTTGAGAATTTCACTAAGTTTATTTTTCAACAAGTTAAACGATTGTTAACTAACAAAATTTTCTCGAACTTCTGCCTTAATTGTAAATGAAAAAAAAAAATTAAATAATCGTCGTAAAAATTTTTCGCTTCGTAGAGCCTTTCTTATATACATACTCAACAAGATCACGCCATGAAAGTTGAAAAAATATTCATACTTTGTTTATAATAATTTTTGTACTTGAACAAAAACTAAAAAATCCAAGTAATGTTGTTGAAAAAAAATTTTTTCTTAATTATCATATTTTCGTTTTTTTATCAATACAAGATATAAATTGATTTGCAAAAAAAATGTTTCCCGCCATTTGTTGATAAATTTTTTATAAACAAATTGATTATTCCAATATTTTTGAAAACATATTGTCCACAACTTCATTATATTACGAATATTATGATTTTCGAAAAAAAAAATCCTTAATAACAATTTTTGATTGTTTATAATTGTTTTTTTTATATTTCTATTGTTCAAGTAATTAGTTGGGATTTTTTTTTCTAAAAATCATAATTGACAGTCCCCTATGGCGTAACTAAAAACATTTTTTTTTTTATCAACAATTCCATTGTTTATTAACTTACCAATTTGTTATAAACAAATTTTTAACTTTGTTAGATTTCTTTCTGAAACTTCTGAAATTTACAAAAACAACCATATACAACAAAGTATAGAAAAAAACGTTTCCCAATTTTTTCCAATTCCAATTCCCAAACTACAATAAAAAAATTGAAATTTTATTTTTCCATACTTTGTTATATATGGTTGTTTTTGTAAATTTTGGGATTTAAAAAAAAAATTAAAATTTTTATAACAAATTTGTAAGTTAATAAACAATGGAATTGTTGATAAAAAAAATTCTTTTTTTGTTACTTCATAGAGGACTGTTAATTATGATTTAAAAAAAAATATTTCTCAACTAATTATTTGAACAATAGAAATAAAAAAAAACGATTATAAACAATTAAAAATTGTTATTAAGAAAAAATTTTTTTTTCAAAAATCATAATATTTGTATTATAATGAAGTTGTGAAAAAAAAAATTTTCTAAAATATTGAAATAATCAATTTGTTTATAAAAAATTTATCAACAAATGGCGGGAGAAATTTTTTTGCAAATCAATTTATATCTTGATAATTTTTTGGAGTAATTTGATCTTTGTTGATTGTTTGTTTGGCGCCGATTCAAAATTGGTTACTTACATTAGTTCAGGAGCTTAGTTATTAAGACTAAGAAGGTTTATTTTATTTTTTGCTTTTCAGTTTTTCGTCTGTTCAGTTTTTTGTTGGAAAGTTATTATTTTTCATTTTTTTGTGGCTGAAATCTACTAATTACTACCTATTTAATTTCTATTCCTTCCAAAATACTTACTTACCCACCGTACTTCAACTATTAACAGTTGAATAATACGATTTTCAACTTTAAATATTTATTGTTATATAATATAAATTATTTTTTATAGTTCTGGTTAGGTTATTCAATCAATTTGTATATAATTCCATCCTATCATAGACGGATTGTGACGGATGTAGGAGAAAAAAAATAATGACAATAGCAATATCTCAATGTCAACTACATATGTGTGCCAATGTTCACAAGTGAAAAATATACGCGTCGACTAGAGAACCTCCTCCTTTTTTATTTCGTCGGTTAATGAAGAGAGTCATAAGACAAACTGAAAATATAATAAAGGAGCCAGATCTGTATCGAAATGGCGAACTTCAACATTCCTTTACCGAAGCAAATCTCATGTGTCAGAAAATTTCAAAGTATTCATGGATATCTGGGAGAACTACATTATTGCTAGTGAATTATAGAAAAAGATCAGAAAAAAAATTGTCGCAATAATTTGACCTAAGTTGTTGAAGATATATTCAAGATATATTTCAAGATATATTCAAGATATATTTCAAAAAAACCCGTGATGAAAGCTATTCCTCAATAAAGAATGGTCCATATCATACCTTAGAAGAAGATTATATGTATGAAGAATATTATATATATATATATATATATATATACTCTATCAAGAATCAAGGATATTAGTGAGATAATATCTTTGGTTCGATAAACCAATAACTTTGAGTCAAGTTATCTATAAATGTAAATCTGAGGAACTGAACGACAAGCACTTGAACATTTTGAAAAATTAAAATAAAGAAGTCAAAAAAAATTGCTCGAAGTTCTACCGATGGAGTTCAATACAACAAGAGGCCATACAGCAGCGGAAACTACGCAAGTGAAAAATGTGAAGTAAATTTTACAGAACATAAGCAGTACAGTGGACATAACCATGAAGAGCACATTAATTGTCCACTGAAAGAAGCAATATGCAAATTATACGTGGAAAAGAAAATTTCGCTTAGGTATTCAGAATGAAACTCGCCTGAATGGAGGATTTTAAGCATATTCACGATGGCTCTAATGAAGAAAGTGATTATTTCGACAACTGTGAAGAAGCAATTCTGAGTATAAGTGATGAACACAGAAATAACATTTATAGTCAAAGATAAAACTTAACAAAGAGACTTCACAAATTACTTCCTGAGTTGAAAGATTTACCTGAGAAATAGGTGAATTATCCGTGATTGATTATTAGTCCAATCAAATGGTAGTCGCACGTGAACAAAATTCAAGTAGTCGGTTTCTCTGTGATTCTATATGAATTATTGGGTGCTGAATCCAGTTTTGAAGTTTGCTGACAAAATTTACTGAAACGTTTCGAGATATTCACAAAATACATACCAAAACTATGAATTTTATCGGAAAAAACATACCTCACAAAGCTGAAATGGGTAAAATCAACTATGAATTCTATACATATTTTCTGAATGTAGGACCAACATGTGAGAAGCTAGAGCAAGTTGAAAATTGACGGAATTCGCGTACTTCGAAAAAAATTGCGTTTTCGTCGGATTATCTACGCATTTTCAGAAGAAACACACTGTGTACAAATTGAAAAAGCATTACATTTATCATAGAGTTCATGTGAAGTTGCAGTATGCGAGAGGGCGAGCGGCCGTTAGAGCACACGTACCAAGAGGCGTATTTTGGTCGTAGCTGTCACATTCAAGTTAAACCCTGTTCATCCTTTCCACTCGTTTGATTTTGCTAATTAATCTATATTTCTAACAGTACTAGAACATTCAAACAAATTATAGGCTTTTTTATTCTGTGGAGAAAGATGGGCATAAAAATTGATTTTTCTGTATGCTGGAATTCTAGGTGTTATAATTGCAACTATAAATGATATAGTCTTGAATAATTATAATTAAAAACGTATAATAATCAAACTATTGAATTACCTATCTCATAAGTACTATTGATTATATTATATTACGTCGCTACATTGTCGTCGTTAAGCGGAAGGCTGGTACCACGAAGAACTCAGTTTTGAAGACGGTGGTGCAGGTGAAGCAACCAGTGGTTGCTCCAGGGAATCCTCATCCATATCCTCACCCTCTATCCCGTAGTCTGAAAAAGAAATGCATGTTAATGTTCATGTATTTCTCTCTCATTTGCAAGGTGGGAAGTACAAACATATAAAAGTGTTATTGTAGAAATCTAGATATAGGTAATACCGTCAAGTGATGTTGTGATGCCTGATATGTCATCGACATTGTGATCGTCAAGATCCTGGTCGTTCTTCGGATGTACTACATGAGGTTACTGCAGTTTCCTTCACAACTTGAACACATATTCGTGCAAAATAGGCCAGCTATTTTACAGCACTTGCATGACATAAAGTGGAGGAGATTTTCAGGAGCAGGGCGGTCAGTGGTATGGTAGGAATGGGCTGTAAGCCGTTGACAGTGTTCCTCCTACCCAATCTCTCAGGTGTCTTCGTGAAGATGTCCTTCCTCAACCAAAGTTGCACTTGCAGATATACTCGCATTAAATGCTGGCGAGCGGCAGCCCGTGTTAGGAAAATAGTGGTGATGTTTGATGCCGTCTTGTCGGCAAATGTTTCGAACATCTTGTTTCCCATCTCACTCAATTACATCGGTTTTTTCTGAGATGAGTACAAGGCAAACATTATTTATCCAGTTTCCATGAAGTCCTTCAAATCTGCCTCAGGGTCTTTGCACTCTGAGGTCTTAGCGTCTCCTGGTCTCATTGTTTTCCTTTCCTAAACAAGGCAGACCTCGTGTCACACCCGCTAACAGCATGCAAGAAGATTATGTGCTCAACCAGGTGATGACCGATGGTTGTGCTTGGATGGTACAGCTTCTTGGGTACTTTTCCGTTTCCAGGTTCCTGAATATACACGTTGGAAAAAGCCTGTAAAACAACTAAGAGGACTGTAGATCGACATCCTTGCCCACGAGAATATTAATCATTAAGGTCTTCAAGTACTCGTTCAAAAACACTTGAAGGTTGTACCTTCGAAAATAACCTATAACATGTCAAACACTTGATATATTTTTTATTTTATTTTTTCCAATATTCTTGGAAGATCCATACAAATCAAACCTTTTTTAGCTAGATACTCTTCTGTAGGTTTGATAAATATTTTTTTCTGTTGACTTCCAGGTAGTTTTTGGATGTCAACTTTGACAACAATTTTTTCTTGGGGTTCCACTCGACAATAATCCTTCGATTTAACTTGTGTTTCATTTTTCTCGTTTCTAAACTAGCAAATTGGTCCACATTTTGTGGAAAACATGATTCTTTCTTTTCCACAGAACTATTGTCAGTATTCATATCCTTATACTCCTCATTTCTGCTACCAATTAAAGGGCTCACATCTTCTTTCACCCTCACGATTTTTTTTTTTGCGGATTTCATTTTTAAGATTTACTCTTCGTTGGTTTTTTGTTCAAGTTTCCGTTCTACCAGTTACTTGCCTCCAATAATTTTTTTCTGGCATATCTATTTCTTAAGCGATTTCTCCGTGATTCATTCCCTCAATATGATGCATATATATTTCACCCTAGGTTTTCAAGTTTATTCAGATAATTTTGCTGTGGGCCTCTTTGAAAACAAATTCGATGTGTTATTTTCATATTCTAACCATAAGGAATTGAATTTGAAAATTATTTGGATTCTTTTTGTATGATTCTAACCAATAGTATGCCACGCAAAATAATAAATTTTCAAAGTATGGTGGCCATGCATTCGCCGCAGCAAATATCTTGTACTTCTTCAGAAACACATTAGCAAAATATTTTCTTGGGGTCAAAATTCTTATTTCCAAGTGAAATTATTATCGACTGAATATATTTCATCCCTCAATATACTTTCAGATAGATAACATAATTTAACTCCACCACTTGTCGTGAATTTTATGACTTACTAGCTAGATTATGATCCTTTATTAATTATAAACACTTTAGAAAAAATATAAAAAAATCATTTATTAAAATTTCTAAAATAACGGAATGAACTCCTATTCATTCAGTTCCTAAACTTTTTACAATATAAACTACAATAAACAGGATATAGACAGTGTTAGTTTCAATATAACTTTGAAAAATAATGAATAATAATTAACTTAGATGTTGAAAAGGGAAACATTCTCAATTGAATATTGATAGAAAATTTTTTCTGTGAATTGAAAAATCCACATTTGATTTTATGAACATTCTGTTTATATTTTCAACAAATCAATTAACTTTGAATTCGAAAAATGACAAAATTGAATGACGTTTTGTCCTGACATAAAAAAGCTTGTTCACTTTTCCCAGATCAGCTGTTCTATATTATTCAATTGTAGAAGGAGAAAGTCTGTCATCGTCTGTCATCACTAGAAAAATTTTTAAGTAATAACATATTTTGTCTCATTTTCTTGTAGTCATTGACCAAATTAACTCGACTTCCGAAATAATTCTGTCTAAGTATGAAAACCTTCAATTTAGCGTCGTCATCTTAATTTGAATTGCCAATTCAAAAAGCTTTGAAGCAAATATTTATCCATTTGACTGCCAAACGAACTGAAATAGTCCCTGTAATGAATAATTTCTTTCGAGTTGAGGAATTATCGATAAGTTGAAATATAAAATAAATAACAAGGCACAGTAATGAACAGGACAATTAGGGTTCAGTTGAATAAATATTAAATTTGGTAATGCCGCGAACAATAAAAACTAATTTCATGATTGCAAAGGGTCCTGGTGGACTACCGATTATATATATATATATATATATATATATATATATATCGATATATATCGAACCCTACTAACAAATTCCAAACACAGAACAACAATATAATAAAAAAATGGCACCAAAAAAAATTAATATCAGACACACAGGAAAAACAACTGAAAATCCATAATGCAATCCCCCCAAAAATATATGGACTACCTAAACTGCATGAAGAAAAACACCCCCTCAGACCAATAGTATCATGCATTCAATCCCCTTCCTATAAATAACAAAAGTCCTTGCAAATATCTTATCAAATATAACAGGTAAAAATGAGTACTATATAAAAGACTCTTTTGAGTTTAAAAAATCCATTAAAAATATAACTATCCCAGACAACCATCTCCTTATCTCACTTGATGTCACATCACTATATACTAACATCCCAAACGAACTTGTCAAAACAATAATAGAAAACAAATGGAATTTTTTAAAAGAATACTCCCCGACTCCCAAAAAAAGAATTCATCCAAGCAATAGAACTAACATTATCTACAAATTACTTCCAAATGAACAATGAATTTTACCAACAAATTGATGGCTGTGCCATGGGATCTCCCATCTCAAGCACGATAGCCCAAATAGTAATGGAACTCCTGGAAGAAACAGTAATCAACAATCTCACCTTCAAATTACCGTTTTTCAAACGATATGTCGATGATTGTATAATGGCAGTACCTGAAAATCGTATAAATGAACTACTCAATGCGTTTAATAATTACCACCCCAAGTTACAATTTTCAATAGAGAAAGAAATACAGAATAAAATTAATATTCCAGACATGTTACTCATAAAAAATAACAACCGTATAATGACAGGATGGTACACCAAACCAACGTAGTCAGGTAGATACCTTAATTATAACTCAAATCATCCAATGTCCCAAAAAATGAGTGTAATAATTGGCCTAACTGATAGAGCCCTCCAACTTACTAGCTCCCCTTTCAGACACAACACATTAAAAAAAGTCAGAAATACCTTAATCAATAACAATTACCCCATGAACCTAATAAACAAAATCATAAAACAACGCAGATACAAACTATACAACTCTTCAGATAAACAAAATTTAACTCCACCGGAAAAATTCACCACAATACCTCACATACCAAATCTATCGAAAAACATAAGTAATATACTCCAAAAACACACCATAAAAACATGTTTCAAACCAAACAACCTTCTTAAACAACTTTACACCCCTCTAAAAAGTAAAGACCCCCTGATGAAAAAATCCAATCTCATATATAGCATCCCTTGTAAAGATTGCAACCAAGAATACATCGGTATTACATCAGAGCTATTAGAAAATAGAATAAACGGCCATAAATACATGAAGAAATCAAGCCTTAAATAAACACATCATCACAGACAACCACAACCCTGACTTTACCAATACAAAAATTCTAGCCTACGAAGACAAAAGAACTATGAAGGAAATGATATTTATAAAAAAAAGCAAAATGCCATCAACAATAAAACGGACATTAACAATTTAAGTCGAATATACCATTCCATAATATAAACAAATTGAAGTACGAAAACCCAAGAATAATTATCTCCTCTAAAGAAACCAAAACAGAAATGAACTAAACTTACCCCAGTCAACCCCAACATTCCGAAGTGTCGGACAAATGAACGAAGAACAGATACACCAACATTGCCAGCCTTAAAATCAAAGATTCTTAATAAGTCTGTCAATCGTCACATCGAAACAACAAAATACACAAAACAAACCGAAAACTAATTATAAGAAGTTGAAGTTCTACTCTCACCGAAATACAGATATGATATCTAAACATAAAGCAATAAGCTAAAATGTGTAAACAACCAGAAAATGGTTTAATAACCTTGATGTTATGCCAAGGTACGTACCGTAGCAAAAAAATTATAATCAAAACAAACTCACATTACCACCTCAACGGTATCTCTATTGTCCCCCTGATAATGATTGTTTCTTCCAGCAATGTTGTTAAACAAAATATTACGTACTTATAATGAATAAAAAAAGCCAATACTGATGATGCCTCTGGCAAGAGGCGAAACGTCTATCTAAAAACTCTCATTTCTTTCATCGAATCTACATCCCAAGAACCTCCAAAAAATAAAAATATCAACAAGATTCAAGAACCATTCTCCCCAAAAATATATATATATATATATATATATATATATATAACGACTCTTGTTTGTAGCTGAACACTATTTAAAATGTAAATATTTTGTGGGGATGCAGCTATGTTTTAATCAAACTCTGTTTTTACTTTTGTGAAAGCTTTCGAAATAAGTTTATTTCTTCTTCAGTCACTCTGAAAAATATGGTACAACTGATGATGGACATATTTAAAGGAATAAAATATTACTTATAGTATCTGAGTATAAGATGAAATTAACATTCAGAAAAATGGTATGATCTTCAGACAGTAAAATGAAAAGTCAAGATGAAGTTTACAAATGAAAGATGTATACAGGGTGTAATAAAATAGATTTTAATTTTGTGTAAAAGGTTGATTCAAGTTACTGATGAATTATTGAATATAAGGTTTTTTTTATTCAATTTTGATTCAATATCTAGATATTGGTATAAATTATGTTCAAACTTTGAAAATCCGTTTTTTATTCATTGAATTTTTTTAATTTTTCATGTAAACCATTTCTAAAAAACATCTTTTGAATAAATTATTTTCTTTAGTTAAACTGAAATATTTGAGAAATCAATTGAATGTCCTGTACTATTTACATGTTGTGATAAAGCGCAAGCATTTGGTCTTAAACGAATATTGCTTTTGTGAGAAACAATTCTCGATTTTAAATTTCTTGATGTTTCACCAATATAGTTTTATTATTATCCAACACAGGAGTTTTATCCTTCAATTTTCCGAATAATTTATCAACAGTTTTTACAGGTTTGTTAGATAGAATTATATTCGTTTCTTCTTTTAAAACATTATTAATTTTGGGAGTGAGTTCCTTCAAATATGGAAATGAACGAAATTTTGTAATGATATTTGATTCTGTATTTTCGATATTATCAAAATCATGATTATTTCTTATCTGAGTTGGAATATTATTTGTGGAAAAGATTGATTTATTGAGGAGTCTTTCTGGATAGGAATTGTCTGAAAGTACGTTGAATAATTTTTTGAAATTTTTTGTCTTTAAAGTTGGGTGACATATTTTGGCTATTCTATTTTTCATTCCAAGTACTAAATTTATTTTTGTTTTTTCACTATGATAGGAGAAATACTTCAAGTATTTACCAGAACTTGTAGGTTTGATATACCAATCCAATATGATTTTGTTTTCTGTAGTTCTTATGAGTTTTGAATCTAAAAATGGAACACTACTTTCAATTTCTCTTTCAATTGTAAATTGAATATGACTATTATAATTATTAAAAGTATCAAGTATCTCATTCTCTTTTCCTTCAGGTATGGCACAAATAATATCATCAACATATTTCTTCAAAAAAGGAACTTCAAAAAATAATTTAGGTATACAATAGAATAATAAATCATCCATAACATATTGAGCAAGAATAGGTGATATTTTTGATCCCATTGGTGTTCCAAAAATTTGTTGATAAAATTTCTCAATAAACGAGAAAAGAATATTGTCGAAAATGAAATTTATTATTTTTACAAATGTATCTTTATTCAAAGAGCAATGATTTTTAATCGTGTTCCAATTATTATTGATGCTATTAGTGACTGACTCTTTGGAAATATTGGTAAAAAGTGAAACAACATCTAGACTTATAATAATATAATTTGGTGGTAATTGAAAATCATTGATGAGTTCCGAAAACTTGAAACAATCTTCAATATAGTACCCATTATCAACGTTATAAGCTTTTGTGAGTATATCTGTAATGAAAGCTGTTAATTTGCTTGTGGGTGCATCAATAGAAGCGATAATAGGTCTAAGTGATAACGTAAGTTTATGAATCTTTGGTAAACCATAGAATTTTTGACAAACAGAGTTGTAAATTGTCAAAGTTTTTGCAACATTATCTTCAATATCTTTATTGTTTTTTAATTGACTTACTAATTTGTTTGCTCTCTGTTGAGTACCTGAAGTTGGGTCTTTGGTGATTATTTTGTAATAAATCTCATCTTTAACACTATTTTCGGCTAATTGAATATATTGCTCTTTGTTGATAGCTACTGTGGCATTACCCTTATCGGATCTAATTATAATATTTTGTGTTATACCATATATTGAGTTCTGAGAATTGAAAAGGTTCACTATGTAAAAAGTTAGTGAGTATATTGGTGATTCGAGAAATGTAAATATTCCTACTTTCAGAATCATCTATTTCATTCATTGTAAATTCAATATCTGCCAAAAGATGTTTTATAGAAATTTCATTAATAGTTGGTTGCAAACTGAATTTAGGACCTAATGATAACATGTTTTTAACTTCATTGGGAAATTCAGTATTAGTTAAGTTTTTGAACCAATTTTATTTTATTTTTATATCAGTTCTAGAAGAAATTTTCAATTTTTCATTCTTTTTTAAATTGATTTTCTTCACATCATTATATTTTTTATTATATTTGATAATTTGTGTACTTTTAAAATCATTCCAAATAATTAGTAGAAGAACTTTATTAATCTGTTCTTCTAAGTTAACTTTTTCACTGATAATTCTTTTAATATATCTGTGTGTAATTTCTATTTCTATATTCAAAACTTTTTTGTTCAACCTTTTATAAATTTTTCACAATTAGTAAAAATATCTTCCTGTTATTCTGAGATGCTAATTTGGTGTTGTAATTTGCCCATCTTTTTAAATATCGCATACAATTGATTCCATATCTTGATGCAATATCTTGGTAAAACCCCATACTTGTTAATAACGACTCTTGTTTGTAGCTGAACACTATTTAAAATGTAAATATTTTGTGGGGATGCAGCTATGTTTTAATCAAACTCTGTTTTTACTTTTGTGAAAGCTTTCGAAATAAGTTTATTTCTTCTCCAGTCACTCTAAAAAATATGGTACAACTGATGATGGACATATTTAAAGGAATAAAATATTACTTACAGTATCTGAGTATAAGATGAAATTAACATTCAGAAAAATGGTATGATCTTCAGACAGTAAAATGAAAAGTCAAGATGAAGTTTATAAATGAAAGATGTATACAGGGTGTGATAAAATAGATTCTAATTTTGTGTAAAAGGTTGATTCAAGTTACTGATGAATTATTGAATATAAGGTTTTTTTTATTAAATTTTGATTCAATATCTAAGATATTGGAATAAATTATGTTCAAACTTTGAAAATCCGTTTTTTTATTCATTGAATTTTTTTTATTTTTTATGTAAACCATTTCTAAAAAACATCTTTTGAATAAATTATTTTCTTTAGTTAAGATTGAAATATTTGAGAAATCAATTGAATATCCTGTACTATTTACAGGTTGTGATAAAGCGCAAGCATTTGGTCTTGAAACTCCTGTGTTGGATAATACTGGAGTAGTCTACAAAATTGATTGTCACGAATGCGATAAAAACTATATTGGTGAAACATCAAGAAATTTAAAATCGAGAATTGTTTCTCACAAAAGCGATATTCGTTTAAGACCAAATGCTTGCGCTTTATCACAACATGTAAATAGTACAGGATATTCAATTGATTTCTCAAATATTTCAATCTTAACTAAAGAAAATAATTTATTCAAAAGATGTTTTTTAGAAATGGTTTACATAAAAAATAAAAAAAATTCAATGAATAAAAAAACGGATTTTCAAAGTTTGAACATAATTTATTCCAATATCTCAGATATTGAATCAAAATTGAATTAAAAAAAATCCTTATATTCAATAATTCATCAGTAACTTGAATCAACCTTTTACACAAAATTAGAATCTATTTTATTACATCCTGTATACATTCTTCATTTATAAACTTCATCTTGACTTTTCATTTTACTGTCTGAAGATCATACCATTTTTCTGAATGTTAATTTCATCTTATACTCAGATACTGTGAGTAATATTCTATTCTTTAAATTTTCCATTGTAATATTTTTGATGAGAAAAAAATAAATTTTTAAAGTTTAAAAAGGAAAAAATTTAAAACATAGCTGCATCCCCACTAAATATTTAATTTTATATATATATATATATATATATATATATATATATATATAAATATATTAAGTTTCTTGGAATAAAGGTCTGATTCAGTCAATTCGTATAATTTCTTTTAACGACGTTTCGACATAGTATTTGTTACTAAAATTAAAAACAATTTGTTTGAGACATATCTTACTCAACACCATATCAAAATGCATGCACTAAAATAATTGATTAAAAACATGGAATTCAAAATATAACACGTTATATAACATTAAAATATCTGTAATATACAGGGTGTTTCTTAAGTACGTGTAGAAAATTCAAGAGCATGTTGCGGACGTCAAAATAAGAAGAAAAGTTTCTATAAACATATATCCGCAAGTCATTCGTTTCTGAGATGCAGGGTGTCAAATTTGAATTCTTATTTTTAGTTTTCGTGAATACATTTCAAAATAATTATGATATTCGAGTAAAGTATATTTCAATGACAAAATCAAATTTGATGTTAGTTTTAATACTAATAATAATAACAGTAATTGAGACCAATTTAATACTTATACAGTCAGTTGAGGGTAATAATTGAAGTAATTGTTCAAAATGGCCACCTTGCACAATTATGCATGCGTCGGCTCGTCGTCTCATGGACCCGCGTACACGTTTCATTCTACCTGGTGAATTTCGGATAGCGTCACATCCAGCAGTGATTCGTTAACGAAGTTGTTCTTTGGTTTCCATTGGCACCGTATGAACTAGGGCCTTCAAGTGACCCCACAAAAAAAACTATTGGATAATAATCCAGGAACCTCGGAGGCCAGAATTGATTTCGAACTCCAGCGCCTCGACCAATCCATCTGTTTCTGAATCGCTGATTTAAAAATTCACGAACTAATAAAGTAAAATGCTCTGGCGCTCCATCAAGCATAAACCATATTCTTTGTCTCAGTAAAAGTGGAATGTCTCAAAGTAATTCAGGCAAAATATTTTCAAGAAAATCATGATAAGAATTTCCATTAGGACTCCCTGGAAAAAAAGTGGGGACCAATAAAATAATCCCCTACAATACCAATCCACACATTCAATGAAAACTGGAGGTGAAACCTGAACTGAAGTATTGCGTGAGTGTTTTAGTCACACCACACATGATTATTATGAATGTGCGTTATGGCGGACGTTCTTTGAAAAATGTTAATGTGAATAATATATCTGTAGTAAATTGAGGGTTTTGTGCAATTTCTTGCAGTATCCATTAGCAAAATGTTACACGGGGAAGGAAATCTCGGGCCAACAATGCTCGGACACGCGGTATGTGATAAAGATAACTGATTTTGTTTGAGAATCGTGCTTGTCTGTGGATCTCCTTCGATTGCCTGAAGAACAGCTTCCTCAACTTATGGTGTCCTAGTAGTCAACGGTCTGCCTGCCACTGGAGCCTTTTTGAAGGATCCAGACTCCATAAGCCGCTGAGAAAGGTTTCTGAATGTCTGGTGATTCGGCGCTCGATGATTAGGAAATATTTCATTATGAATACGTCTAGCCTCGTAGCAATTGCCATCGCCAAGACCGTATACGTAAAGCATATTACCCATTTCGCTTTTCGTGTATGCTGCGATCTGAAAGAGATTGGAACACAAATACAGAAAACAACTTCACTGTCACAAGAATGGATTGAAATGACATGACAAGTACTCACCTGAATGTTATTCATTCAAATCGAAAGAGAGTCCAAAAAACTATGTAACAAAAAACAAGAATCTTTTTTCGACTACATTCAAGTGTTGAATGTAGAAGACCATTGAATTAAAGAAGACAAATGTATTGGCGTATTTTTTCCGATATTTACTAATTAGAGGCGACTTACGAGCCCCTCGGAGATAATTCAAATGCATCGATTATTTCAAATCCCAATAACTCGAAAACAGTTGCTCGCAGCGACCTCTACCAGCAATATATTTTACACACGAAAATATTAGAAATCGATTTTTCCACCAGAGAACGTGATACAGGTACGTTTAAAAAAGTTATGACATTTGAAATGACTGAAAAGTCATGTAGGTGGCGCCACCCCCACGAAAGAGACAAACTAACATCAAATTTGATTTTGTCATTTGAATATACTCCCAGATACCAAAATTCACTCGAATATCACAATTATTTTGAAATATATTCACAAAAAAAAAAAATAATAATTCAACTTTGACACCCTGCATTACAGAAACGAATAACTTGCGGACATATGTTTATAGAAACTTTTCTCCTTAATTTGACGTCAGCAACATGCTCCTGAATTTTCTTCACGTACTTGAGAAACACCCTGTATATGAGTGTTCACTTACAAATGATTTTATTTAAATTTCTGCGTTTGCATCGTACGAAAGTTATTGTAGGTGTGTGACGTCGGGAATGGTTTGTTTATCTTTCGTGCATTTCTACCCTCCTCATGAGTACATTGGATTGTCACACACCTACAATAACGTTCGTACAATGCATACGCAGAAATTTATATAAAATAATTTTTAAGTGAATACTCATATAAATTACATATATTTTTATATTCTGTTAAATAACGTGTTATATTTCAAACTCAATGTCTTTTATTAATTATTTTGGAGCATACATTTCAATATGGTGTTAAGTAAGATATGTCTCAAACTGAATGTTTTTGAACGTCGTTAGGAAAAATCATACGAATTGACTGAATCGCACCTTTATTTTAACAAAATTTTAAAGACAAATGAATTTATTGCAGAAATAGCTGAATTATTTTTATGCAAGACAACTTCAATGACTGAAAAAGATGTTTCTCCATAGTTTTTTCTTTGTGTTATGGCCTTCATGATATGTTATGTTATGGCTTTCAAAATTCACTGAATGGGCACATGGTTAAAATGAGAAATAACTATTTCTCAATCGAATGAAACAATTTGGCACGAAAATACTAAGTTTCAATACCTCAACAAAGTTCGAAAATGGTCCAAGTTGGTCGTATTATCTCAAAATGGTGGTTTCATTGGAAAATATGTTCATGTGATTATAAAAAAATAGAAGCATTATGAACAACTGGAAAAATTCCAGCAGAATTGCTGTTCGTTGATCAGTTCTTTATTTATATCTCAAACTAAATAGGAATCCATTTGAAATCACAATTTGAAAACTCATTTTTGATATTCCATACAAACATATAAGCCTGTGTTTGTAATAGCCGCTCTTCTGAAAGTTCAAGTAAGCGTTCACTGCTTACTTGACCTTTGTGAAGTGCGAATTATCATCGCAACATGTCAGCAGTACTCATTAATGAAATGAATATAATCTAATTCGATAAAAAATGTGAAATCAGTTCACATTATCTGAAGTAATAAGATATATATTAGGTCACCCCCTGATGATTTACATAATAATTGATAGTCGGATTATACTAAATTGGATGCAGGTAGGTAGGTATAATAGGTACGAATACAAATTCAATGTTCAAAATGTAAACTCAATCCACATATTTGATACTCCCCGATGATCCCCTCAGATTTTATATACTTATTTTGTCTTTCCTAGAAATTATCATTTGATTTTCACTAAATTATTCGTTGGATCTTTATGAATCGACTGTACACATAATTTTCAGAAACAGTTTAATTAATGATATATTTTCTGTAAAATTAAATAAAAGATCACCATATTACTTTTTCATGTCGTATCGTGAGCCCTTTTGGAGATAATATCACGGCAGTCGCAGAAAAAGTCTTGTGTATACTAAACATATACTACTCACAATCAATTGACAAAAGAACCCAACTCCTCTAATAGCTCAAGTTCCGAACTACTTATTCCTAGCCATAGATGGAAATAATAACAAATCCAAATAAAAAAATTAGAATTGCTCAAATAATTGGGCTTGACTATAGATCATCATTGGAAAAGAATCCTTCACCTGAAAAAGCATCACAAACTCTCGATAGACTGAATAAATATATTAATTATGCATGCAGAATTATCAACGGGACAGAAGGCAAGGAAGGGTTTAGCAAATGTATTATAGAAACCCCTGGAGGTAATCCAAAATTGAATCGTCGAAATATTGCAGTTATAATTTATTTCTTTGGAAACATTGTTACTCAACATGGAACAACAAAAACAGTTTCATTTCAAAATCAGTCCAATTGAAAAGGGACTTCTACATTATCTCATTTCGTTGAGAAAAATATTTAAGAGAGCAAGACAGCCGAAGAATAGAAGAGCTCATCGACAGATAAATACCGTTTGTCTATTCATTTTGCATGATTTCTATATAGTGCATAATATGTATGCAGATACATGAATGTGAGAGCAATTTAATGAAATATTAACACGCAGATGAAAGTGTTACTACCTCCCAAAAAACCAATACAGTGTTAAAGAATATTGATTTATAGTTCAGTTCGTAACCACGTTATGCAATCATGAAGGGCTAGTGGCAAAGAGAGTAAACGTTATCTGAATAGGAGGTACCAATAAGCTCTAGCCAATCAGAATCTTGTTGCATTAATCCGTCATAGTGACGTACATGGACATGAGTGCAGGTGGCCCCCGTAACATACATAGTGGACAAATATACAATCAAGAACCTGTAACTCTCATATACCAGAGTGTGGAATGCGCTAGTCCGCCACTGTCCGGAGAGAATGGTGGCAAGACGTGTCCATATACGTCACTGTGACTCACAAATGATATTTCATCTTTATGTATTACTGTCACCATTGTCTTATGGGGACTAGACTCTCCTACTCAGATAACGTTTACTTTCTTCGGGCTAGTGGCTCAGTGGTACGAGCGTTAGTCTTATGCCCACTGTTTCCACCCAGCGCGGGTTCTGCAGCCAGCGAAAATTTCAAGGGCCCAAAAGTGATTTCGGATCCTACTATAGAAGGTAAGGCCGTACAAGTTTTTATTGGTCGAACAACTAAGAAAGCGGTGAAAAACAATTTCACAAATTTTGCAGTATTGAAATACAATTTTCAAATAATCCAGGATCAGGAAAAGGAAAAATATTTTTTTGAAATTGTTTATTTCAAATAAGAGTTGTTGATAGTATAATATCATTGTTTTATCACTGGTACCATCTTTATATTTGGGTAAATGAACATGATTATAATTCAAGTAACTTCTTGCACTACCGCCAAGGAATAAGTTTTGCGAAAACATAATATTTTTCTCTTATTTGATACTGTATGTTCGATCTGCCGCGCCACCACCCTCAAAACATATTAATATTCCAGTTCACTTTGAAGCCTTACAGAAAAAAGGTAGGTGTATAAGTGATTCATAACTGTTCCTTTGGTAATTTATAGATTCGTGAATAATGTTTCAAAATTATATTTTTGATTTCCCCTACATAGCTACCCGTTTTGGAGTTTTCATTTATTTATGTTTCACCTCTGAGAACCATATTAGGTATTATATCATTTTCATGCATGTTGAAGCATCAACCTTTTCGCATAGGCACGAATTTCAGAAAAAAGATGTAGAATATAAACAGAAGTCGATCGGTATTTATCTCAACTGAAGTTTGAAATACGTGTCACATGCCACTAAAACAAGTCAGATAGATAATTCCTAGTATCGTCTTTTATATTTAGCAAACAATTCGATTAAAATTCCACATATTGAAATATATATTCAAGCAACCAAATATATCGGAACTATCACAACTTCTTAACAGTCACTGCCTTTTTCATCTTTCATAATTATGTAATTGATTCAGAGTAATTGAAACAATTGCAAGGTATTGGACAAATAAAATCAATCTTCGTCTTCGCTAACGTTTCGTGAACCTATTGTTCGCTTCTTCATAGCTTAGGCGTAACTCACTGTTCATTGCCGTCCTAAGCAAAAGTACAAAAAATATGAATATTGAGATATTGGTTTCTATAGGTTCAAAACCCTATGAATTTCACCTATTAGTAAGCAAATATGCCTTATATTCAGTTCAAATAGCTAAATTTAAATAATCATTTTGCCGTATGTTCGAAATTTCAGGAGTTTTCTACGTGAGGAGGCCGTATCTTCAGAATCCCAAAAAGGGAATACTGCGTCTACCACGTACATACGGCATTTCTGCTGAGCGAAATGCAGATGCGGTTCTCTTCCTAAGTACCACCTGATACCACCTCATGCGCGCGATTTTGTTATGTACGTACTGCGGTTTTCCTTAGCAATCATCCCATATTATTGCAAGCGGTGTCAAATGCGGCGGGAGAATGACAGTAAGTTGAAGTTCAGTGTTTCTAGGGGAACTAATAATGATAAATACAGAAGTGTTTTCATCTTAACTTTAGAACAAATTGTGTTGTTCGAACCAGAACAAGAATTGGTACTTTTTCACATTTTTGATTCACATTGTGAATTCAAATATTATATCAGCAAAAAATTATAATTTCTTACTTTGAATCCGGGCATACGATTATGTCAGCCGAGTTTCCATCACCAGGTGAAACTTTTTTTTATATACATTTATACATTCTTCTTATTTTTAAGTGTTATTCTTTATTCAGATAAACTAATGTAATTCCAATACATGTGAACTATGTCGAAAAAATTGAAATAAATATTGATTGATTGAACTATCACTCAAGACTTTTTTTATGGGAAGATCACACTTCTCAACAAAAACTGACGAACTCCGAATAGGCCCTACTCATGTGATATTATCCAAGTTGAATTCAACAGAAGGGAATATAATTTATCATAAATATCGGCGAAGTATGGTGGTATTTCTTTGCCCGGAACTTGGACAAAACCTAAAGAAGT
The DNA here is from genome assembly GCA_018342105.1 of Gonioctena quinquepunctata. Taxonomy (NCBI): domain Eukaryota; kingdom Metazoa; phylum Arthropoda; class Insecta; order Coleoptera; family Chrysomelidae; genus Gonioctena; species Gonioctena quinquepunctata. The sequence continues at coordinate 579,603 of JAFIRS010000405.1, forward strand.
AAGTAGAGGAAAAAGGAAAATATACTGAAGGCACTCTCTACTGTAATTCCAGGAAACAGAAAACAATGTTGGCAATTAAATCAAATTTTCCATATATACCTTCTGCAACTAACTATGCATTCTAGCATTTGTTTTTTATTTTTAACCGACGAAACCAAAAAGGAGGAGGTTCTCTAGTCGACGCGAATATATATTTTTTTATGTTTAATCACGCATTACTTTTTACTGAGACGACCGATTCCGATAATTCTTTTTTCAGTGGATAAGGTGTACTCCGAAGTTGGTCCCATCTGAATTTAAAAGATATAATTCACCCCTAAGGGTAGCAAAATGAAGGATATTGATCACTCACCCTCTGAATTCTGGTCCGTTAACCGATTCTATCAGCTATAACTTTGTACTGGGATCTTCGATTTGGATGATTCTTCTTTAATCAGATAGGGTATACTTCATAGTTGATCATATTTGGATTTCGAATGGCTTTCCACCCTTACGGGTAGAAAAATAGGGGATAATTGATTTTTCACTTGTGAACATTGGCACACATATGCAGTTGACAATGACAGATCGCTAGTGTCATTATCACAATCAATATATTCTATGAGCGGATGGAATGATATACAAAGTAATGGAATAAACTAACCAGAACAACAAAAATAATTTATATTACAACAAATAGTAAAAGTAGATAATCATATTATTTAACTGGTAATAGTTGAAGTAAGGTGGGTAAGTAACTATTTTGGAAGTAATAAAAAAACAAGAAGTTAGTGATTAGTAGATTTCAGTCACAAAAAATTGAAAAATAAAACTTTTTAACAAAAAATTAAACCGACGAAATACGGAACTGAAAAGTAAAAAATAAAATAAACCTTCTTAGTCTCAATGACTAAGCTCCTTAACCAATGTAAGTAACTGATTTTGAGTCGGCGCCAAACAAACAATCAACGAAGATCATTAAATAAATTCAAAAAAATTATCAGAATGTCACCGCCCAACTCGATGCCATCATTTTACACCTTACCTAATTCATTTGCTTGTTTGTTTGGCGCCGACTCAAAATTAGTTACTTACATTAGTTTAGGAGCTTAGTCATTGAGACTTAGGAGGTTTATTTCATTTTTTACTTTTCAGTTCCGTATTTCGTCGGTTTAATTTTTTGTTTAGAGTTTTTTTGAGATCCAAAATGTATATTTTTATAATAAATAGCCAAAACTAAAATTAAACATTAATTCGATTCTTTGTTTTGATATTCGCTACATTTGGTTTGGGAAAAATTTCGACCTCATAAAATCCGAATTTTTCTATCAAAAACGCCGTATCTGCATTTTTTGTGAATGAAGGGAAAAACACGAAAATGATAATCTCAATAGATTTCTGATGTGCATTTAGACTAAATATATTCATTATTCCAAACAACATGTGTTATATTGAGAAGGGGGTAAGCTTAACTTAGTTTCTTCTCAGCTCCATAGTTTTTGCAGATACTGCACTTTCACTTAGGACGGCAGTATAATACCTTGTCATCGATATTTGGCTTTTGCTTTGAATTCACTCTTCAATACCAATTTTCAGAGAATCTGTTATCCTAATTTTGAATATTTTAGTTTTTAAAATTCGTACAAGTTCAACGACGCATTGTCATAATGCAAAAGCCAAGTATCGTTAACCAGGTTCTATGTCGCGAAACGTTAGCAAAGAAGTAAATGGTTTTATTCGTCCAATATCCTGCAATCGTTTCGAATGAGATAGATCTTCTTACGATAAAAAAATTATGATTGACAGAGTAATTATCATGTACTAGTTATAAAAATCTATCATACATCAATCATTTACAACAACTTGAAATACACTCTGTATATCGGTGTGGAAACAAAATATCAAATGAGAACTCATTGTGAAACAAAATGGAATAAAATATATAGCACAGCGTAACTTTGCGTAACTATTATTGAAGAGACATATTTTTCGACCTGAAGCATCCCTACTATTTCGATTACGTAAGATTGCTGAAATCGATCGAAAGATGGCGCGATGCATTCCCGGTAGACAAACAAAATAATATTCAATTTTTCAGTCTACGCCGCCTGAAGAGAAAGGTTAATTGTGCTAATTATGCACAATGAGTAAATTACTCAAACTGAAAAAAGGAGTACCTTCTCTACGAGCATGTTACGAATTCAATTTGTTGAATGATTACTATTATTTTCATTATTCGACAGCCAAGCAACGGATCTCCTTGACACCTTGAAAACTGACAAAAATTTTCATCTCGATAATCAATTGATCGATTGATTCGGTATATTATATGTCAACCCAATCAATTTTGAAATTATAGGATTAAACCAATATAGGTTTATATATATATATATATATATATATATATATATATATATATATATATATATATATATATATATATATATATAAATACATTTATTATATACAGGGTGTTATGTAATAAGTGTGCGATTATTTTACAGGACGATTCCTCAGTTATTTATAAGGTGAAGAGTTCATATAAGCATGGGTCCGCAAGGCATTCATTTTTTATATTCAGGGTGTTAATAATTTATTTTCATTTTGGTTTTCCATAAATCATTTTTAAAATAATGTCGATATTTGGAGGAAAATTGGTATTTGGGAATTTTTCAATATGAGAAATTCAAATTTGATCTTAGGTCTTTGTCTCTTTTGGGGAGTCACAACTTCATCGTGCATCTATATATCACATTTTCTAGAAGAAAAATCGATTCCTCTATCATTTTTCCGTAGCTACAAGCAGCCGTTTTCGAGATATTTTGATTTGAATTAATCAATGCATGTGTTTGTCAAAAAGTGAAACAATTTTGAAAACTTTTTTTAAATTCAACATAGAAACATTTTAAACGCTAATTTTCAAACAACAATAAACAACGGAACACTAGATATAAATCTAAATCACAATGAATGTTCAAAATGTCCACCTCCTGCCTGTATGCACGCATCCAATCTCCTTCTTATCGATTCGCGCACTCTCTGGAAAATTCCTGGAGTATTTTGAATCGTTCTACAAGAGTTAATTATTCGATTACTTGATTCTTCTTCGTTTTGGATAGGTGTCTGGTGAATTAAGGATTTCAGATGTCTCCACAGGAAAAAATCCAAACTGGTTAGTTGGTGACCTAGGGGGCCATGGTTGAGGCCCTCTTCAACCTTTCCAACGGTTACCGAAAGTTTGATCTGAAAATTCACGCGCTTGGATGCTAAAATGTGCCAGGGCACCGTCATGTATGAAACACATTTCATTTCGTAGTCTAAGCGGCACATCTTCCAGTAAAATAGCCAAATCTTCAAAAAAATTACGATAAGTCTCTCCGTTTAATTTTTTCGGAATTAAGAATGGACCTATAAAATAATCTCCAAAGATTCCTGGCCACACGTTGAGAGAGAACTGGTCTTGGAAATGTGATTCCTGTACCGCATGGGGTTTTCCTCTGACCACAAATGATTGTTGTGAAAATTGCGTATAGCGTTGCGTGAGAAATTTGCTTCGTCGGTAAACAGGATTTGATTTTCAAATAAAGGATTTTGAATAAGGCATTGGAGAAACCAACGACAGAAGTTGATACATAACGGAAAGTCACGAGGAAGTAGTGCCTGAACTCTTTGAATATGGTAGGGATATAACAAATTATCAATTAAAATTTTCCATACCAGAACATGAGAAATGTTTAACGTCAGCGCTATTTTTCAGGAGCTTGTTTCCGGGTGTTCTCCTACCAGATTAGGAACTGCTTCCTCGGTTTTTGGGGTTCTTACCGTCTGATGTACACCCGACAGATGACTAGATTTCTCAAAACTTTCTGTTTCCCTCAACCGAGCGTGAATTCTTGAAAACGTTTTTAAATAAAATAGGAGTTGTGCGGTTCGGATTACGCACCTGATACAAACGTCTAGCTCATATGCATTTCCGTTAGCAAGTCCGTATGTAAAATAATCACAATGATAATAGATAAAACTATTTAACTATGCGACAAGATATTATTTTTGACATGAAAGCACGAAAAAACATTGGAATAAACTTACTAGCCTACTTGATACTTTCATTTTCGGAAGAGTACGCGAATCAATGAGAAGGAGATTGGATGCATCGATTAATTTAAATCAAAATATCTCGAAAACGGCTGCTTGTAGCGACTTTTGAAAAGCATACTTTTTTCACCTGAAAATGATGGAGGAATCGTTTTTTTTTCTAGAAAATGTGATACATACATGCACGACAATGTTGTGACTCCCCAAAAGAGACAAAGACCTGCAGGCGGCGCCCCCTACAATTAAGGGCCAAACTAAGATTGAATTTGAATTTATTATATTACAAAATACCCATATACCAATTTCCTTCAAAACATCGACATTATTTTAAAAATTATTTACGAAAAAACAAAATAAAAATGAAAATTTCAACACCTTGTATATATATATTGTTATGTTGGGAAGGACCAGTAATATATTTTAAAGGTGAGAAAGAAATAATTTTTCAAATAAACCACAAAAATAATGAATATTTAATAGTTAATAGTTCAAGAGAAATTGTTTTAACTTTTTTTGAGATTCTATTTCCTTTATGAAGCCTCTGTATAATATTGATAGGTAAAAATATGCAAATACTATAATGCAATCATTTTCATACATTGTCAAAATGATTACAACCTTTAATTGTTTAAAATACAACAAAAAAGTCTAGATTTACAAAATCATTCTGAATTAAATGAGTTCAACAAAATTATAAGCTTGAAACATACAGTATATGGAATTGTATCTAACTAAAAATAACTAATGGGAAAACAATAAACTTCTTGATGACAATAGCCAATCAGGGAACAGGATGGTCAGATAAAAAATTTGAAATTGTGGAAAAGTAAGAACTGAGAAACGTCAAAAATAATTATCATCAAATATTGTATTTAGTTTATAAGAAATGTAAAATATATTAGTTCATGAGTTCTCTCAAATAACACCAAAATGATGAAAGTTCGACAAGAGAGTGCGCGATTTTGAAAATTTAAATGAAAATGACAAAACAGGAATGGTATCCAGGGGAGGAAAAAACAAAGCGAGAAAGATTGAAAAAAAATTGAGAATGAAGCCAGGTACAAAATTTGAAAAAGAAGGAAATTGAATATTTTCACGAATGACAAAGTAGTTTTCCAAAAATAACAAACCAATTCAACTTCTGAATAATTTCGACATAAAATAAACAAGGATGAAAGAAGATTAACTTTTTGTTTCTCCACATGAAAACTTGTCCAAGCTGATTTCGTGGATTTCAGATGGTTCCTTTTGAAATGGCGAGTTCCTGAGAGGAGTGGATGAAATTGGAATTCAGATTATGCCAAGTATTGCATCAGTGACAGTTCCAGCTCCAGGTATAAACTTTTTAAGTGCACATCACAAACTCATTCACTTTGCAACGTAACTCGTATATCTGAAGAACTATATTTCATTTTGGTATTGAATTATTAAAGAAATCTTCCGAATCAAAAACAAAAAGTGAGGTTATATACAATATCCAACACTGTTCCTTATCATTCTATGAAAATTTATCAAATGCTCATAGTTATAAGTTATTTATCGCAGGCCAGGTTGATATAAGTTTTCCTGAATAAAGGAAATAATTGTTTTTGATAATTTTTGTTTCATTTTCAACGATGATATGCAAATATTTTACTTATAAACACTGGACTGAAAATAGTTCGAATGACAGCAAAACAGGTAGTGGCTGTATTGCCAATACCGACTCCTGAGGCGAAGGCGTACCAACTGAGTTAGTCGTGGTAAGAAATGGTTATAACAATTGGCAGCAACGTGGCGAGAAAACAGTGACGTTAGCTAGAAATTATTATTTCATAACAATTAGCTATTAGCTTAATTGCCTACATAAGTATTAGAGGTATATCAAAATCGAAATCAAAATATTTATACAGGGAGGAAATATTTGTGGGGCAATAACAATAACGTGGGAAAAAATTAATAACAATTATTATTTAAAAGCTATTAATATTTTATATATATATATATATATATATATATATATATAATAGTGATGTGACATCTATACCTTGCGGAGTGAAGCTCAGACCTAGTCGAGTGGATTGGAAATTTCGTGCAACATTGATAGGGCTCAGACCTAGTCGAGTGGATTGGAAATTTCGTGCAACATTGATAGGTCACCAACAGCTGTCACTCTAGGCCAATCCACGAATTATTTTATCTCATGAATATATCATGAGCTTTATTTGATGCCTATGAAATGTTCTGTAGTCTTGGATAATCAGCCAAGGCTGGTATTCATCCATTACAACGATTGATCCATTATCTCATGAACGACATGATATCCAACCATCGCATTTTCTTGGATGAAGAAAATTCAATATTGTAACTAAGTACAGTGACTTTTATCAATATTTTGCCTTATTTTCCACCTCACACCGTCTCATGTTTGGAATTCACCTTACTACCTCCCGAAGGTATACGAATAATTTCTAGTCGCGTTTCCAGATATTGAACTCGTCAGTCTGCTGTAATCAGAGCCAACTGGATTATATCCCAATAACAAATGCCAATTGAATAGATGTGGCTGATCAGTCGTATCGGAATTGTTTCAGTATCGCCAGTGTAGACAAAAAACAAAGGACTTCCAATTTATCTGTCCGGATTGCTGACCCGTTTGATTGGCCAAGCTTATTAGATAACTGAAAACAATCGGTTCTCCAATGAGCAAGTGTATCCATCTTTGGTATTGCTCTGTATACAAATTTTTGTTCTTCTCGGAAATTTTCAATATTTGTTTTTAATCACTTTCATTGTTCAGAAATCGCCTCCTGCTGTTTGATGATCCAAATGGAATATTTTGAACTCATTCATACATAATAATAATAGGAATGGAAATGATTATTATTGGATGAAAATCACGAAGAAAAATCCCTTTCAGGATGTAGAAACATGAACGGAAAAAAGATGAGTAGATGTTGTGAATTTACCTTTCAGCCAAGATATCATGTCAGGCAATAATTGTGCTGTAGCAGCAGCTGCTATATTGGAAATTTCCAAAGGCACATTTTCAAAGTCACTATCGCTGCTGCTTTCCATATTTTATCGCGAATTGCGATAAAAAAACATGCAAACTTTTGACAACTAATTTCATATGAACTGTCAGCCGTTATTTCGTTGCTATGGTAATGATCAACTGCATTCATCAAAACGATACCTACCAAGATTTTCATATTCACAATGAAAACAACGACGTGATTCTTCTCGGCCTAGTCCGGGAAGTACGTACTTCCCGGACTATGCCGGAAAATGCTACTTTCTCAAAGAAAAAGCGTCCGGGAAGTGGGTACATCCCGGACGGTTGCCGAAAAATACTCTTTCTACCACTGTGAGAGTATAACCCTCCATAGTTATTCTGTTTCATTAATATTATTATTATTATGTGTATTAGTAATTCAGCTAGTTAAATTTTTGATGTTAAATCACTTGATATGATTGAGATTATGTTTGATGAATATACAATCTTTTATTTGAATCCAGTAAAACAATTGAAGGTACTTTATGTTATGAACATTTCACATCGGACATGATTTGATTGGCCATCTGACATATTTCCGAAATTAATTATTGAAATATTCCTCAGCCCGCTGAGGACAGACAAACTCCTTACCTCTGCAGTACTAATATATTCACTGATGAACAGCAATTTTGTAATATATTTTTCAGCGACTTATTCACTGTTACATGCCCTTTGGCGATTTCATCATTAGAGTTCTTTGGGAAATGTTTGTCCTTTCTGGGTTTATAGCCAATACTCTGTCACTTTAGGAGAGGATATTTTGATATTTACGATTTCCTTCGTTTCCATATAGCAGGTGATTTGGATTGCTTCTTCCATGTCGTAAAAAGCTTTGAAGTCTTTGAGTTGTTGGAAATATACCCTGGTAGGATATCTTCGGCAACTTTCTTGACTTTTTCCACACTCATTCATTGCTTGAATAACTTATATTATTGTTCGTACATCTCATGTGATTCAACCGGTAACAACTTCAATGACACAACATTCGCTTCCTCCAAAATGTTATAAGGAACCTCTTTTTCCGAACTTAAATTTCTAAAAAACCTTTTTTTTGTTGTTGTAAATAACAACACTGAAGCTGCAAGTTACTTCGATCTTCAGAAATAATTTGATGACTCTGCCATTTATGTAATGACGTCGTCATTCTTGAATCTGACATATATTTTTCCTGACAAATAAAGAGATACCCCGATAGTCAAAATCAACAATGTTATTATATATTTCAGTTCTTTTACAAATCCGCGTAGGCATAAACACCAGAGCTGATTCAATATATTCTAGCAAATTTCAAATTAAAATATGAAGAATCATCTTTCAACAACAATTTAAAGCAATAAAATATGAAAAAATAACAAAACTCAATTGGCCTGCACATACCTGAATTTATCTAATTACATAGTTACATACCCTTCGTGTACTCTTCAACTCGCAATTGATCGCACTGCATCATTTTTTATCTGAGTTGGAAGCTTATCCGGATTGCTATCCTGATATTGAGAAAAAAACAAACACATATCTGCCACACATGTTAATTTTTTGACAAATAGTCTCATGACAAATTGGTTTTCAACAACATTTATTTCGAGCTTGATGACCTTAATTTTGTTTTTTCCAAACGCATATCCCTGTTCAATATTATTTACGATAACTCAAACTGTTCGTTATTGCTGGAATGGCTCGCATTAGATAAAATTCGAAAAACGCCTTATACAGGGACCGGAAGATTTTGGGTAGAAAATTTTTACCATCTCAACTCCGATTATCTCCTTTTCTATACGAGACAGGTGAAAATAGTTAGAAAGTAAATTACGTTTATTTTTCAAAATATACAAAAATGTTATTGGGATAAGTGACTTTTATTTGATAGAATGTGTAAAGTATCAATTTACAGCTGCCTAATCGAGAAATAATTAATCACCAGCATTTTTTCCTATACAGCCTATATACTCATTTCAAATATTCGTTGCAATAAAATCATTCTGAATTGTATCGTTGTATCCGAACTAAAGAAGTCATTTGTTGCAAAGGTTCATGAAAAATATGTAATTTTTCATAAAATATCCAATAACGAATTGGGATTTTGCCATACTAACTTTGATGTCTAATAAGGAGTAACTATGACGTTAGAAGTTATTAGTTATTTATAAAAAAAAAAAAAATTGAAAATATGTTGCCGAAGAAGATGGCGGAGAACTCATATTTTATTTGTTCAATCAATAGTCATTTAACTATATTTTGTGTATTTTTTGAAAAATGAAAGCAGCTCAATCATCGAGATTTTTTTTTATATAGAAAAAGATTACTTAATTTTAAATGGCGTATTTTGAGTTTAGAGTGATGTAGGCACTTACACGAGAAAAAAAATTCTGGGAAATGTTCAAATGAAAATTTCACTCTTCTATTTTGAAGCTATGATGATCAAATGCACTTATTTCAAAAAGATACCAGCCTAACAAATAACTTTCCTGGTTTTTTTCTCCCTAGGCGAAATTACATCGTGCCATTAATAACATAATATGCTCACAAACTTCAGAGTTGTGAGCATAAGTTGCGTTCAATTGACCCTATTCTTTTTTTCTAATAAGATTGTTATCGTTGTGTTTTTGACAGATCCGGCCATCTTCGGCAAATAATTCAGAAAATATTCGCTAAAGAAGAATTTCTACTGAAGATTTCCGTTATATTATTATATCTTTAAACGAGCAATATTCTTGTATATACAGGGTGAGTCAGAATAAGACCGAGAAACTCCGACTACGGATTCCTCACCTCATTTTGAGGTGAAAAGTTGCTACCAAGGTATGTCCTAAAATGCATCCTCTCTGAGATACAGGGTGTCGAAAGTACGAAAAAAATTAAGATTCAATTTGTTTTGTCCAAAATTACTGAGGGAAAAAATTTGAAACTTGGTACACTAATCAAGGTTTATCGACGTGCTAATTTGAAGTGTTAATGTTTTATTTTCGTAAACCAGAGGCGTAGTTCCAATGGTATATGGTCATATACTCCTTCATCTTTTCTTGGGACAAGTGAATGGACAAATGAGCGTTTGATATCAGTTCGGCTCATCGATATTCCTAAAAGTCATAACATTCCATGTGCCTAAATATCGAGGTTCCTGAGATAATTGAGAAAAACTGAAGATATGTCTTCGGTATAGACATAATTTTCTATTTGCAATAATCGCATAATGCTAATTTCTTACAACATATCGGAATATGTGTCAATCTCCTGATCATTTTTGAATGTTGGGAGAATCGGAAACATAGTACGGGTGAGAATGAGACTGATAACACCATTTTTTCATTCATCATATTATTTGATCGAATCGATGTCGCGGATTCACTGATATGTTATCATACTTTCTTGCATATGATTGTTTTGACAGATTAACTGACAAACAAACCCAACCTCGAATTCATATTACTCCACTCAGATAAGGGTTGAGGTCAGAAATAATTTTTGCGAAAAACTGAAGATAAGTACTCTTAATTTGAAAAATCGAATTAAACGGTTTTCTTCACATAAAAGATTCAATATAAATTGAACCAGAAAATGGTAGATCTCAGGTGAAAAACAACTACTTTCCTGGCAAATACCACGCAGAACGTTGAATGATATTCACCTGAAAATCCATGCATACCTCCATATAAATGGACATTGAATGCAAATGTTTCTTTCTGATAAGCTCGATTATGTTTAATTTATGTCGGGTTCACCTAACAATCCGCATACCGGTTCCAGGCTTTTTTGGCCCTCATCAGTACGGAGTAGTCAACCAGCCAAAGGTCCGAAGAGCTCTGGCTGAAGCGAGACACAACATAACCAAAACCATCATCGAGTCTATAACACCTATAGGTACGCCGGAAACGAAAACTTTCAACTGGCGGCACCTAGTGACAGAAAGAAACACTCCAAAAATATCCCACCTCGATAGGTTTCTAAATAAAAGATTCCTTCTCAGTAGGAGTGGCAAGCCCGACTAGCATATAGTGAAAGATAAACGCCATGTGAAGTGGAATAAATAGAAAAATCGAATTAAACGGTTTTCTTCACATAAAAGATTCAATATAAATTGAACTAGAAAATGGTAGATCTCAGGTGAAAAACAACTACTTTCCTGGCAAATACCACGCAGAACGTTGAATGATATTCACCTGAAAATCCATGCATACCTCCATATAAATGGACATTGAATGCAAATGTTTCTTTCTGATAAGCTCGATTATGCTTAATTTATGTCGTGTTCACCTAACAATCCGCATACCGGTTTCAGGCTTTTTTGGCCCTCATCAGTACGGAGTAGTCAACCAGCCAAAGGTCCGAAGAGCTCTGGCTGAAGCGAGACACAACATAACCAAAACCATCATCGAGTCTATAAAAGCTATAGGTACGCCGAAAAAGAAAACTTTTAACTGCCGGCACCTAGTCACTAGTCCGGAAAAAAAATTATTTGATTGGAAATCACAACAAATTATTGGAAGTTCAGTTTCATTATGATGTTTTCGGCACATTCAACTGACTTCGAAAAAACATTCAAACAAATATAGGCAAAGTTACATTTGAAGTAAGAGAATGAATATCCGCCTATGGTCGACAACTTCGGTCAAAGCGCCAAAACCCATCAGGCTTATCTCCAGTATTTCAGCCATTCAACTGAGAATGGATATACTATACATATTTTCTGCTTAGTGGAAAGTTGGCATGAAGCTGCACGATATTTTTTTAACGAGCAACTGTAGCGAGTGGAATATGGGAGAAAAAATGTGAAATTCAATTAAATATAATGGCAAATTCCTGATTAAAAGAACCAATAAAAATATATACTGTTCCTCGACTATCAACAAATCTGCCACTATATTCACAACAAAGGCAGATAAAAATAGAAAAGACAAGACGCACCTCGAGCCATTAAAAATAGTCCGGCCGCTTTTTTCATGCAACATTAAGAATGATAGATCCCTGGGAAAATATCTCCGAGCCCCACCTTCGAAGGGACTTCAAAGTGCAGGTGAGGCGTGTCATCAGTTACTTTTGTATTCATTCGGAAATAGCCACGCGTAAAATTAGATCACGTTCCGGCATCTGTGATACAGGGCTCTTATTATGAACGCCGAAAATCAAGAGCCGTGATAAGGAGCGGGACGCATATTAGATTGAAAGGGAAATGAACGGAACGCGTGTCGCGGAATTCTTTGATATTGAAGTCTTTCATTATACGTAACCAATTCTCCAGGTTTTTTTTATGTTCTCGATTATTCTGTATAATTTTTCATATCATTTATAGTACCAAATAACAAATTCCTATACGGAGACAGATAATATTAGACCAGGAAATATCCCATTATTCAACCAATGTCCAACTTCTATAAGAAGAAAATCAAAAGCATCCATTCTCCTCAAAATAATAATATCTTTTTTTGCACCTCACTTATGCCATTATCCGATGCGCTCAGAAAAACCCGAGGTTACAACTGCGGCACCCCCGGAGACCGAAGGTAGGTATAAGGTCACCCATCTACATTATGCCTGCAGCTTACACTGGTGGATTTCAAAGTCACATAATTTCTTTATTCTATACAAGAGATTTGGGAAATGCCTGTCTGAGAACAATTCAATAAGTTGCGCCATGTGTACATTACTCATTTGAGATGATTGAAAAATAATCCAAATCAGTGCAGATGGAATTTCTAGTAAAATATTTTGTTTTCAACTTTTTATTACCTACAGTTGATTTTGGGCGATGAATTGGTTGAAAAGTCCGTTATTGGAGCATTTCAACCTCTCATAACTTTCATCTATTGGGCAAAATGTCGTAATGTCTCAATTTTCGAATTTCAAATTTCTTGAATTTTTACCTCCACTAAATTCAGAGCCGAGCTATCCAAAATTCAAATTAGCGCCAATTCCATTCACCATAATGTTTATGATAATAGTAGATTTTGTATATCTAGCAGGAAAAGCTGAACATTCTCGGACGACCGGGAATCTGGCTTTTTTTACGAGGTATATATATATATATATATATATATATATTATATTATATATATATATATATATATATATATATATATATATATATATACTAGCGGACCCGACAGACGTTGTCCTGTCCAAATTTCTATGTTCCCTGAAATGTTTTTCCCGAAAACTCTCGTCCGCGTAGAATTTCTTTTTTTCTATGTTTTCCTTTATGTTGTTCCATCTAGATTATGCTTTTGACTCCTTCCGCTTCCTGTTGTCCCGTTATCTCGTTTTCCTGTTATCCCGTTATCCCATTTTTCTGTTACCCCTTTTTTTCTTCATCCCGTTATGCCGTTATCCCCTTATCCTGTCATCCCGTATCCCGTTTTTTCGTTATCCCGTTATTCCCGTTATCTTGTTATCCCATTTCCCTTATCCCATTATCCCGTTTTCCCGTTTTCCTGTTATCCAATTCTTTTCTTTATCCCGTTTTTCCCTTATCCCCTTAACCTGTCATCCCGTTATCCCGTTTTCCCATTTTTCGTTATCCCGTTATTCCCGTTATCCCGTTTTTTATTCATCCCGTTATTCCGTTTTCCCGTTATTCCCTTATCCTGTCATCCCGTTTTCACGTTTTTTCGTTATCCCGTTATCCAATTATCCAGTTATCCCGTTATCCCGTTTTCCTGTTATCCCATTTTTTATTTATCCCGTTATTCCGTTCTCCCTTCCCCTTATCCTGTCATCCCGTTATCCCGTTTTTTCGTTATCCCGGTAATCCCGTTATCCCGTTTTTCTGTTATCCCGTTTTTTCTATAGAATAAAAAAAATAAAAAAATAGGAGTTGATCGTAGAATGGTGAAAATTAAGAGTAATATGATTTTTTTTGTTCTAAGTCATGACGAAATAAAAATAAAAATCTTGCCAAAAAAATAGGGGTTGATCGTAGGAGGGTGAAAATTCAGGGTTGTATGTATTTTTGAATGATGTATCATAAAAAAATAAAAACAATTTTTTTTTCCAAAAAATAAAAAAATTAATTAAGGGGTGGACCACTCTTGATATTTAGGGGGATGATTTGTGAATCTAAACCATCCAGGGCCAAACGCATTTGAACAAATTCATCCAAATCGGTCTAGTCGTTCATGATACCGACTGCAGCGCCATCTGCCGGGCTGATTTGTGAATCTAAACCATCCAGGGCGCCACCCAAACGCATACAGAAAAAATTCATTCAAATCGGTCCAGCCGTTTAGGAGGAGTTCAGTGCCACACGCGTACAGTAGAATTATATATAAAGATATACCGTGTGTAACAGGATCATGGTACACCCCCCGTATCTCCTTTAGTTTTGAAGGTAGTTGATTGAAATTTGGGATATCCCATAAACATAATAGGCGGCACTTTTTGACCTACAAATGATACCTACTTTAGATTTTTAAATAGAACACCCTATATATTATTACATTTCTTAAATCTGCATAATTTTCTAAATCCAATGATACCACATAAGTGACATTTCAATCGTCAATATTTTTGATAATTAAATTTTTAGTTTCCCATTTAAGTGTGCCATGATGGTTCCGATTTATTCCAATTCACCCGTCTGATGCTAGAAAAATCGAAATCCCGTCAAAAATACTAAATTGCGTTGTTTATGAGCAAATGAAGTTCATCGTAATCGATTTTGGGGTAAAACTCAATTTTTTCAAATGGAACCATATTGGTACCGTGGTACCATTTATAAGTACTATTAATAAGGAATTTATTCATACCTGCTGATAAAATGTGCGATAAATACCATCAAAATTACAGCTAAAAGAAAATAAGATAATACAATTACTTTCTTCTAATTTAATGCTAAGAAGTTACTAAGGTGGCTTTGAAATACAAAAAATGAACACAAAACATTACAACAATTGATCGAAATGCTGTCCATTAACGCCAATGCACTTCTGAACTCGCATAGCTTCGAATGCCTGTTGAAAACAATGAAATTATTCATTCAGATTGTCAAATAAATAGGTATTGGTTTATCGGTATTTTTATTGTGTATTGGAAAAGTCTTTACATTTGTTGTTATTTTCATTCAAAATGCCCCACATTTATACAAGGGATGAGAAAGTGGACATGTTAATCATTTATGGGTAATGTAGAAAAAATGCCGTTGCGGCTACAAACCTTTATGCCAACCGATATCCTGATAGACAATGTCCAGCGAGAAATTATTTTAATCGTCTTGAAAATCAATTCCGAAGAGAGCCTAACCATGATCCCGAAGAAAACGTTATCATTGACGAAGGAACGGAAATTAATGTTTTAGTACGAATAGAAGTTGACAAGACTGTTTCTTTATGGCGAATTGGGTTTGAATTGGAAATTAGTCACCAAACGGTAAGCCGAATCTTGCACAAACATAATTATAAATCTTTCAAATATCAATTGCACCAGCACCTGTGAGAAAATGATTATGAACGTAGGATGGAATATTGCATTTGGATCTTACAGAATAATGTGCAGCCAAACAATGCTTTTTTGGAAAGGATTTTATTTTCGGACGAGTCTAGGTTTACAAATATGGGATCATTTAACCGACAAAATACAAGGTATTGGTCACAAGAAAATCAAAATTTATTGAGGGAGGGTAACTTTCAAGTGCGGTTCGGTTTCAATGTTTGGCTTGGAATACTCGGTCGTAGAATCATTGGTCCAATAATATATGAAGGATGCTCGACTGCAGATAGATACTTAGGATTTCTGCAAAATTAAATTGAGGACAGGTTAACTGAATTACCTGTCCATCTACGACAGGGAATGTATTTCCTCCCCATAATTCAAGAATAGTAACTGATTACCTTCAACAGGCATTCCAAGAAAACGTAATTTCGACAAATGGTCCTGTGCGTTGGCCTCCAAGGTCACCAGATTTGACACCTCTTGATTTCTTTGTTTTTGGCCATTTAAAAAACATTGTCTATGCAACCGCCGTTACAACCTGCGAAGACCTGAAGTTGCGTGTAAGACGGGCAATTAATAGTATAACGGCCCAGCAATTAGCGAACGATCTTCAAGAAACAGCTATGCGAGTTCAGGAGAGCATTGACGTTGATGGACAGCATTTGGAACAATTGTTATAATGTTTTGTGTTCATTTTTTGTATTTCAAAGCCACCTTAGTAACTTCTTAGCATTAAATTAAAACAAAGTAATTGTATTATCTTATTTTCTTTTAGCTGTAATTTTGATTGTATTTATCGCACATCTTATTAGCAGGTATGAATGAATTCCTTATTAATAGTACTAAAAAATGGTACCATGGTACCAATATGGTTACATTTGAAAAAATTGGGTTTCACCCCAAAATCGATTACGATGAACTTTATTTGCCCATAAAAAACGCAATTTAGTATTTTTGACGGGATTCCGATTTTTCTAGCATTAGACGGGTGAATTGGAATAAATCGGAACCATCATGGCACACTTAAATGGAAAACTAAAAATTTAATTATCAAACATATTGACGTTTGAAATGTCACTTATGTGGTATCATTGGATTCAGAAAATTATGCAGATTCCAGAAATGTAATAATATACAGGGTGTTCTATTCAAAAATTGAAAGTTGGTATCACTTCCGGCGAAACCGGGAGTGAAAGAAAACATTTGTAGGTCAAAAAGTGTCGCTTATTATGTTTATGGGATATCCCAAATTTCAATCAATTATCTTCAAAACTAAAGGAGATACGGGGGGTGTACCATGATCCTGTCACACACGGTATATAACTTGACGCATGAAAAGTTTATTTTTTGGCGTAATCCCATAATGTTTTCCGGCTTTTCGAACGTTCTGAGAAGCAAAAAAAAAGTGTTAAATATGATGATGATGAATGATGAATGACGATGACTGTTCCATTTGTAGAATCTCCCCAGAACTAATGGAGGCAGTAAATACTGCTTCATTGGATTTGTTGCAAACAAAACCCAAATAAAAATATATCTATGCATACAATCGTTTCATGGAAAATCGTAATATTGAAAATGCAAGTTCTTTCTCAGAAAATATTGTAATGGCATACTTCTTGGAGCTTGGTTGGTAGATGAAAACTTCATCTTTATGGGCAAACTATTCCATGTTGAAGACAACCCTTGCAATTAGACATGATGTGGATATATGTAAATATCCGAAACTCAGTACATTATTGAAATGGCAGGCAGAAAGTTATAGGCCATAAAAATCTAAGATTCAACTAAAGAACAAATCAACATATTTATCCCAGGATGCTACTAATAAAGAATATTTAATGATTGAGTTGAGTCGCAAAACTTTCCATTTGGATTATTTACATATTTATTTGTTGTTGTAGGTTAGTGTATTATAGGTATTTCTGGAGCTTTAGAATGGACGAATTACTCAAAATGACCTTACAAAACCTACAATTTAAGCTTTTAATTAGCATACCAGACTCTGAAACGTATTATGTTTTTTATAATGTGTTGAAATTCTTGAAATTAAAATCTTTTTTTCAGTTTACAAGCAATGTCGTCAAAATACAAAAATAAATATATCCAAAAAATTTATTTCTGTTGCCTGGCAAGGAAATAATAACTTTTTCTTTCAAAAATATTATCAAAAATTGCAATATTTCTGATCGATTTTTGGAAAAGTGTATTTTTTGTATTGACCCAACTTTTTCTAGTTTGAAGTTTTAATTTTGTATGAAATCAAAATTGTAGACAATAATTCCAAAGATAAGAAATGTTCGAATATTCAGAGGGTTGTTTCAACACCTTAGGATACGATTTTTGGGAAATCCTTCCCTAGTATGCACATACTCCTGGATTTTATTCCCCTACATTCTCCTACTACCAATACTCTTCAAGATATAACATGTTGTTATAATTGCACTACTTTTTGGCACTTGAAGTTCCAAGTTGAGACATAAAAAACATTCTCGAATGTAAACGAAATATAAATGACGTATTTTGCATTTTTTTCTATTCAACAGAATTGTTAATGAATGTTATTTGTAGGTATATTCAGGGAGCTCATTCAGTAAACATGATATGGAGAAAAACCAAAATAATTCACCATTCAAATTCAACGTAACACCTCATTATTGGTTTCACAACAAATTTGGAGACATTAGAAACCGAAAAAACAACATGATGTTCTTTGCGAATAAGTCATTTCCTGTTTTCGCCAACTCAATAAAAGTAGTGTCTGCATTAATGACCCATTATGCTTTCGTGTTTGGTTTAACATTGAGGTCCAATATTTCAATAACAACCAATTTATGGAATATACCTAAATATTGTGTGTATGACCAGTGGTCGTTCGGATATTTGTAGGCATATTTTATTCTGAACTGACCTCTTGGACATTTTTTTTCGTTCAACCGCAATGCGAGCCCATATGTAACGCCCTTGTCCCTGAACCCCCAAGCCACAAATAACTGCTCGATGCTCGATATTAAGTCGTTTTCGGTTTCCAGACGCTTGGCTTGGGTTCAGACTGGTAATTGAATGTGTATTAGGCAGAATCTCGATAGTTTGGAGCGGAATAGTACATTTAGTTGAGCAGGATGCGGACGAAGAGGCTGAAATTAGATATTGATGCATACCGAGCAACATTCCCAATGGTGAAGGTGATGAGCTTTTCAAGGGACTATTATCGTGTTTCAGAATAACGCTGATGGAGTTCTGAGATAGAATATACATAGCTATGCTGAGCATTATATGTCGATTCAAAATCAGAGTGGAATATTCCGCTTATGTTCCCGAATTAGCTTATCTTGGGTTTTTTGCATCACGCGTACATAGTAAGCATAATATGTAGGTCGAGATGTGAACAACCCAAGTGTTGGTCGTCCCGTATTGGTCGATTTTCTTGGGTATTCCACTTTGTTCACTGAATTATAACCTTCAGTATATCAGTGGAAAACTATGATATGCGAATCAAATATGTTGTAGTGTGGTGAAAGGAACAATGTTCTGTTCAGTGAAAATGGTTTTTATTGTTGTGCAGTAAATCGTCCTGTTGCAGTTGATGAAAACGTCCTGAACCAACCCAAAAAAAGTACTTCAATGGGTAACGGTGTTATATCGTTCAATTTAGGTCATGAGCAGCACATTTCTAAATGAAAAAACGTCATCATGTGTTTTCAATTCTTAATCTCACTCCATTTGGTGGGCACAGCCTACTGACTTATTCTCCGCATATTGTGGTGAATCACAATTAAATATATATATATATATATATATATATATATATATATATTTAATGTTCGAGAATCACCAGACTAGTTTTTACCTCGTCGAGTTTTGTATCGAAGATATTCAGTTTTCCATCCAACATGGTCTGTATATTAATCGATACCTTATCAGCTATTATAAAAAACTGTATGACGGTTGTTTTCATTATTGAACGAATGGTATTATTACTTGTTCATCTGTGCTCACACAACATACTATAGCATATTTGTTTTTCTTAGTGTGACACTATGGGTTTATATGATAACAATTGTGCCAAGCACGGCACAATGTCTCTATGCGTTGTCGCTGGTTATAACTCAAATAATTTGCATGATCGATCAATGTTTTCATTTGTTTTCTCCAGTATAGTGATTTTTTACAGTGAATTGGTATAGGACACGATTATCAATTCTACTCAGGGGCGGATAGGCGAACCTATACCGACCCGGGGATTTGAATTGAAATAAAAAATTGCAGAAATTATTATTGCAGAGACTAAAGATATCTTCAATTCTAAATGGCGAAAACAGACCACAAATTCGTAATTCCACCTTCGACGACTGGGTGCCGTAGTAATCGAACACTCGAATCATTCTTGAAAATGAAATAGCTAGTCCACTGATGATAACAACAGGTGTATTTGTGGAATATTTCTTCCAAATTCAATGAAATGTATTTTCTTCAATTCAATATCGAGGATTCTCAAGGACTGAAAAAAGTTCGCGCGTTGAGAATGAAATCTGAAAATGACATATCTTGTTGGGATACGATCAAATGGTTGATATTTTGTATGTCTATTTTCTATAGATTAGAGAGAAAGAGTAATCATTTTTCATAATTAAGGGAATTCAGTACCGATGACAACCTAATTTTTTCCAGTATGCAGAAGTTTTCAACAAATTCCATTCATGTTAGTTCATTGTCTTTCATGTGTTTGTAGTTCACTCAGTCCTTTGATGATGAGTCAGATCTTGATTTTGCTCAGTTTTTCTGAAAGTTCTTCAGCCTACAAGTGAGTTCCTCATTTCTCCCTGCATCAGCCATCAACTGATTTATTTTTAAAAGATTGAGGTA